>CM029375.1:19759555-20183385 GCA_017165825.1 Hepsetus odoe | reverse complement strand
TATATATATATATATATATATATATATATATATATGATATCTGCATTGATTATATATCAGAGTCTGAAGTGAAATGTGCTACTTGCAGGATCTTTAGTGTATTTTACACGGCCCATGTCTATGCATCGAACCGTCCCTCCAACTGAACCCACTCCTAGGTAAATTGTCGGTCTTTCCATTTTGTTGTTTTACAATTTGCTAATGTATTTTTTCAAATTGAGAACAATATAGTACAAAAACTAAGCAAATAGTATTTTTGTAGGTCACTTTCTGCACTCTCAGCATACCATAGTGGCCTGATGACACCCATGAAGATGCGCAGTGAGTCTCAGGCAACACTCCGGCTGTACAGTGGCAGTCCCACACGCTCAGATAAAGAGCATGTCTCCATATCCTCCTTCTACTATAAGGAACGGGTAAGTGTCTGTTTTAGGGGTGGAACGAATATTATACAGTAAGATAAGGGATGCTCCTCAGGATCGTTCTAGTCAGGATATAATTTTAAGATATTTGTCCAGATTTCCAATGATGTGCAGGTGAGCACTTCTCTACACATGGAATACAATTCTGTGTACCACTATTCTCTAGACAGCCATTTATTAAGTTGTATTATGGTCTGGTGGGGAGGAAATACACAAACCTTTACATGGAACTATTCAGAGCCTGTAAGTTTTCTTCACTGACTTAGAGTAAAGCTTTTCCTTTACATACAGAATTTCAAATAATTACTGCCTACAGGAAGAAATTTGTAGTAAATTTACACTGATACCTGATTGGTAAGTGCCTTTTTCTGTGGTTAACTAAATATATGTTTACTGTAACTGCAAACACACGTCACTAATATCAATATTTAAGGCATTTGCTGAACTATATTTTAAACTGTCCAAACTAGTCTCAGCACTTTCGGTTACAGTATTTGCTTGCTCCAGTCCTGTGTTGCTTGTTCATGCCCACTCATGTTTTCTGTGCTTTATCCTTATGTTCTGTTTCCTTTTGTGTTTTGGTGACATGTCTCCCTCACACATGTTGCTGTGGTCTGTTTTATCCCAAACACCAATCAGAAGCCCCCTCTGTCTGCCCCTCGCCGCTGGTCTGTGCAGACTATTCATGACTGTCCGGTACTGATTTCCCACTCCTCCCTCCCTCCCTTCCTTATTTTTTCTGTCTTTCTTTCCAATTGTGGGAGAAGCTGTGTCCTTTAATCAACTCTATCCTGTGTTCTTTTTTAATGTCTTTCATTCATGCTCATTTGCAACATACAGTTGCGTAACCTTTCATTGAACGTTCATGGAACATTAATCTAGTGGGTTGTCAAATCATCGAGATCATCATCTTTTTCATCTTGGACATCACACTGGTAGTTTCCTCATGACCAGTAATCAAATTCTTCTCCAAAACCAGTGTGTACTTTTTGTTTGTTCCAGTTAACTCCAAACGTGTGACAGGGCTGTACGTGCCAGTTATGGGAGAGCCCACTCTAAATTACAAAATGTTACGGCAGCAGACTTAATTTCCCTCTGAGTAAGCTGATTGTTGCTGTACAAAATGAGGAGAGCCTTGGCAGATTTCATGGTGTTCTTGAACAGAGTGATCTTCATCCCCCCCCATTTGCCAATAGTTGAATGCTTTGCTAAGTTAAATCTATCTTGAGTAGACTAGATATTCAAAACTTTAAAACTGAATTAAAGTTTTGGGGTATTCAGGTTTGTAAAATTGTTTCCTCTCTGTAAAGGTTTTGTTTCACACACACAAAAAAATCTGAATCTTCAATAGATACATAGAAAATGCAAGAGAATGCTAATTTTGAGTAATTTGATTAGCACACACATCACAGTAGCCAGTATTTCTACTACTTTACCAGTATATTTTCATAACATATGCATAAATAAATTGCAGATGTAGTTAGAAATATGGTTCATTTGGAAACTTCTGTGATGAATTAAATATGCTGTTTTGATTTCTCAAAGTAGAGAAGCTGAGGAACCAAATTAAGGTTGGACAATGGTCAGACTAAATAACACTTAAAGTTCTTGAAGCTTTTTCTCACCTTTAATTAACTGGCAATTAGTTTTACAAAGATAAATCTGAGATCATTATGAAAAAGGTAAAAGCAAATTATAATCATTACAATACAAAGGACAAATCCAATCATGGACAGACCAGATATCAATAATTGAAAAATATAATTTAGTATTTAAAAAATCGAAGGAATTATAAAACCGCTTAAGAGAAGTAAAAGAAATGATCACAATGCAGACACTGTTAAAGAATGGTGACTTTTACTAACATGTTTGTTTTTATCATTACCATAATCTGTGCATCAGAAATCGCGACGTTGGAAAGGGAAACGAGAAGGAACAGACTATAGCAACAGACCTATAAAATTAGCTGGAAAAGTCATCATTCAAGAGATTTCATGTCTACTTCCTATTCACAAAGCACTTGCTGAGACCTATGTGTAAGTTCTTCAGTGTTTTAGAAAACACCCTTTTACATGATTTAACAATTTTAAAGATGTATTTTCAGTGACTGCATGTCAGTGGCATATGTTGGCCTTGAATGTGACATTTGTTATTAAATCCTTGTTGAAATGATCAAAACTGAAGTGAAGCCATGCTTATAAGAGAGCACTGATAAAATTTCAAAAGCTGTGGACATCTTGGCATGTGTTGAATGTCAGACAGTCTGTTTACCTCTGCCTGAGGCTAGTTGCTGACTGACCTTTTAGTATTTGCCATTCTGGAAAAAGTGTTGTTTTTTTAAAAAAATGTAATCTTCTTTAGACTAAATGTGAATGACATACAGGATACATGTCAAAAGAATTCTGCTGCAGCCCTTGCAGTAGGACGCAGAGATTTAGCAAAGGTATGTACCTATTTTTAAGTTTTCACATATTGACTAGTTATTTTTTATACATAATGAGCTGGCATGTTACATGGTCTCTAAAGTGTTCTTTAAATACATGGATCTTTCTTTGAACTAAATGTGTTAATTACTACACACCATATACAGTTTACATTATTTTTTTCTCCTTTCTTTTCAAAGGTATGGGCCCTTGCCTCTGCAGCTACAAGTCTTGACCTCTGCCCTGACTCCGACCCAGATGCTGATACGCCTTGGGCCAGACACCCTTTTGGACGAAAACTACTAGCAACTTTGTAAGTTGTGTTTTGCTTTGAATAGGTATGAATAAAAACAATAATGGTATAATGGAGGAATGAAACTTAGCCTCTGGATCTGTGTCTTTCTCCACAGGGTTGAACATTACAGTCAAATGAGTGATGTACAGAGTCTGGCCATGCTTTGCAGTGTGTTCAGGGGTCAGGGAATCCCCCAGGACTTTTTCGCATTGTATGGCCCGCGATCTTCTGGTTTTACCCTACACCACTCCCGCTATGTATGGCTCCTCAACCTTTACTGTTTCCTCAACTACATATTTTTACATAAAGCATAATATGGGCTGATTAACATCTTAGCAGATAGATAGATATTAGGCAGTATTGTCTTTCCTTCAATGAAAAAAAAATTTGATGTTAGTTCTTTTATCACCTCTTTTTCAGCCCAGTTACACTTCAAGTTCTCTTACATCTGGTTCCTGCTCCAGTACCTCAGACTCTACCACCACTACATGGAATACCGGTACAGGATTAAGTATCTCTGCGGCCTATGTATATGAGGCCTCATTATTTTATTTACTGTTTCACAGTGCAACTTTCTTCTTAGATTGTGCTGTGCAGCTCTTTTGAGGTATGTTTAAGGTACATAGTCTCTCAGGGCTGATTTCTAACTTTTGCCAGAAAGTCTGGTAGTTTGAATCACAGATCATGGTGTGGAACTACCTATTTTGCTTGGAAGACTTAATTTGAAAGACATACAAATCAAGCAGTCTTTGTTTTTACATGACGTGTACAGGTGAGTATGGGCAAAACCAGACTTACATGAAATAAATGGTATGCAGTTGGAAAAAATGTAAGCTTTTGATTTGATAAAGAAAAGTAACAGCAGTGATTTACAAACTTTCTCCATTAGCTGGGCGGGATTCAGAACAGGTCCTACCCTGGGGAGAGTCCTCCCCTGATGACTATCGCTATGCAAACCAACTATACCCAGACCCACGGGACCGTGAGAAAGAGCAGCATGACATGAACAAAAGGTAGTTTTCCGGTTTGATACATAATCACTCAAGCAGAATCATTAGTTACCTGATGAACAATGAACCTGTGCTGTTATATCTAGGTTACTGGATCCAGCCAATGCTTTACAGTTTGATGACTTCAAGAAAAGTTATGGAGAAATACTGTATCGGTGGGGCTTGAAGGAGAAGAGGGCAGAAGTTCTGAAATTTGTTTCTTGCCCTCCAGAGCCCCACAAAGGGATAGGTAAGTTTGCAAGCATTTGTTTCAGTGGAATCCTTTAATGGTCGCTGAGAATAACATTTTAAGGAGAATTGTGAGACAGCTTTAATACAGATAGATAGTTAAACCATCAAACATACTGTCATAGAGTAGAGCACACCTGATAGACAGACAGTAAAAAGAAAATCTTTCCAGCACTGCAACTGACAATAATTACTTTTTATGTATTTAAATCAATCTCTTAACAAATTAATTATTTATGATAAACTGCTAAATTTTTTCCCCTTTTATTTTCTTTGATGTTTAAAAAGTTCATTTGTTTTCTGGTGTTTTTGTGCTGGTGTTTGTATTGCATTATAATGTCTTCTATCTGCTGCATCCAGCAGCATCACCAGCCTTCACTGTCCTTGACATTTTTCGGTGGTGTGTTAATTAATTATGTTTTCCTTCTTGCAGAGTTTGGTGTGTTTTGCTGCCACTGTCGGAGTCAGGCAAGAGGGACTCAGTGTGCTGTGTGTAAACGATTTACTTTCCAGTGTGCTATCTGTCATGTGGCTGTTCGTGGTTCCTCAAACTTCTGTCTGAGCTGTGGGCATGGTGGGCATACTAGCCACATGATGGAGTGGTTCCGCTCTCAAGAAGTTTGTCCTACAGGCTGTGGTTGCCACTGTCTCCTACAAAGCACTTTCTGAAGCCTCAGATCACTTAAAGCAGCATCCTTCAAGTTTTGGGATATTCCTCAAACTCTTGGTACTGTAACAGGGCTTGGTCTGCCCACCTTAGATATTTTAAAGGACAGTCTGTCATGTGATTTAGTCCTAGCAGACCATGCTATCATTCTGTGAAACAGAGAATTCCCACACTGCTGTGGACCGACTGGCCATATCATTGGTCACAAAAGAACATGCACCGATTTAACACCAATTGAAAACAGCCTTATTTAATAATAAAAAATGCCAATTGTGCCATTTTTGTTCTCAATTTTAATAGATTGGCTTTAGTCTGTCTACAGGCTGAAAGAGTTTTTCTCGATAGGAAACTGTGTCTGATTTTTGCACCAATAGCAAGAGGGCTGAATGTGCTACAGATTTTACAAATGTGGTCATGTGGCCTAAAACGTGTTTTCATCTGTTTTTCACTCAGTCTTTTCATGTGAAAAGAATAATGTGCTGTTCTATAAGGAAATATTTAAGGATTTACCAGTAGATGGCATAGAAGTTTATGCCATACATACAGAAATACATTTGTTTTAATGCCGGCAAACATCTTACTGTTTTTTTTTCTCTGTCTCTCTCTCTCTCTCTCTCACTCTCTCTGTTCAAAAATAACTTTCTTCCTTAAGAGGTCCCAAGGTTTCTCATGATCCAAAAAATTAGCTCTTTAACCCCCTCGCCCTCCAACGCTAAGTTGAAGGTGGTGTGTTCCAAAATCTCAAGGGCAGGGATGACTTTTTTTTAGATCAACCCAGTAATTCTCTTGATATCTCAGTAACATATTTTGTTTGTGGCTCTTCTGACTTGAGTGAAAGTCTAAGATGCTAATGTAGAAAGATAGGTTAACATTTTTTTATTGAGGTGCAGTGTTCTTAATGCTGCATGATATGTGTTTTACATATATAAGACCTTTCAAAGACTATAATGTGATTTAATTAATGGTAGTCCTCAACATTGAACAGGTTATTGTTCCCTAAGCTGGCATGAAGAATTTGCATAACTAATAGGAACTACTCATGTGGTCTGATAATGGTACCATTAAGTTTGCTGTCCAGTATTGCCAAAAAAAATGTGAAACTATTTAAAAATTATCTTAGCCTTTTCTCAGTCCATATCAAATATATAATCTAAACAAAATCTGCTTCTCTCTTGAGGCTTTGTTGATCGACGTGTAATTTCTGAAACAGGGCAAAACTCCCTAAATGTCAGCGCAGTTAACTATTCTTATTTATTGACTTAATTTTTTTAGACATCCAAATTAGGGTTGTATATGTACTAATGTCCACTGAATATACCAAGAAGTATCAATGTTATCTATATTATATTAAAATATAATAAAATTATATTCATGAATATCTGCCTGCAACTTCCCACAGAATGAGAGCTTAAACAAAACAAAAAACTTTTTAAACGAAAGAAAATGATAATACTGCCTATAAATCAAACCCTAAATTCAACTTTATTTTTAGTAGGCTTTTGGGCCTAGAACTCTGAATTCTTCAGCATATAAAGTCATCAGCAGACTATCCAGTCCAGTTTGCTAGAGCCTTCTGCAGTTTTTTTTTAACCATTCTACTGATGATAATTACAACGTGCCAAGCATCCCAAGTATTTCTAAGATACCTGGAATAAAAGCTAATTTGTCAGTGTGTGAAGTGCTGAGCTTGTTTAATCTTTAGTATTTTGAAATTTCTGAGCCAGCAGGCAAGCTCAGTTTCACTGCAATGTTTAATTACCCAGAGCAGATAATACACCACATAAATCATACGCAATGGATATTGTTTATTCATCTGAAATAGTTCAGACTTGTAAGCCTTATAACATTCTTTTGCGTTTATGCAGTTATTTTCACCTTTCTTTCAGTTTTCTTGTCCTTTATCCTTAAAGGGTGATCTTTTCATTGAGAATTGTACCCACATACAGTACTGTGCAAAAGTTTTAGGCAGGTGTTGAAAAAATGCTGTAAACAAAGAATGCTTTGAAAAATGGAAGTGTTAATCATTTATTTTCATCAGTCAACAAAATACAGTGAATGAACAAAAGAGAAATCTAAATCAAATCAATATTTGGAGTGACCACCCTTTGCCTTCAAAACAGCATCAATTCTTCTAGGTACACTTGCACACAGTTTTTGAAGGAACTCGGCTGGTAGGTTGTTCCAAACATGACTGTGTTTCAACCTCCGTGTGACATTGATGATCATCAGCACCTGTTTGGCAAAACTGGGTTGATCATACACCGACTATAATCCTACAAAATCCCTGACTTTGTGCAAGTGTACCTAGAAGAACTGATGCTGGTTTGAAGGCAAAAGGTAGTAACACCAAATATTGATTTGATTTAGATTTTTCTTTTGTTCACTCACTTTGCATTTTGTAAATTGATCAAAATAAACAATCATTATTTATATTTCTGAAAGCATTCTTTGTTTACAGCATTTTTTCACACCTGCCTAAAACGTTTGCACAGTACTGTAGATACAAGGAGTACATGCAAACTCCACACTGAACGGGCCCCTACTTCCCCGCCTGGGAATCAAACCCAGGACCTTCTTGATATGAGGCAACAGTGCTACACTGAATGTTTTAAAGATGTACTGTTCAATCTCCAGTTCATATATGGAGATATGAATCTGCCCATCACCCTGTTTAGCCTCTCCCATTTACAGGCAAGACAGAAGGAGTTTTAGTCTGCACTTTTGTTCTTGTTTTGATTGATGCACAATACAGCCAGCCAGTCCGATCAGAAATCAATTTCATATATTCACCAATCATCAAGCGTTCACAGAGAGTGACCCTCATTTACAAAGGAGCTGAATATAAGAACAAAAAGGCCTCAAAATAATATGAGCAAACAAATTTTTCAAACCAATACACCGAATAAAATATTGAAACTATTCATCAAAAATGTAGAGATAAAAACTGAGGAACTGGAAACAAAACCTTGTTGCATTTATGTTTGAAAAATGAATATTAACAATTAAACATTTCTAATTAAAGTATTACATTATCAAGTGAGACCAGTGAGTGAAGCTTGCTGGAGCATGGTAGCTTAAAACTGTTTTTCCAGATCAGTAGAAGCTCTCAGCACGATCCGGTCACGTGACCGAGTTTAATGATTTGCGTTATTAACAGTGAGCATTGACGTCAACAGTCAATGGCAAATGGCCAGTGAGCACTTCATAAATATACAAAACCCAGTGTGTTTCCTGATGTAAAGCCAAAGAGGACCAACTTTTTCATAAAGTGATCAATGATGAGCTCAACTGAATGATAAACAGATTCTACATGTTTAAGTGTTTTTAAAGATATATAAATATAGTATAATTATATATACCATATAATATATATATTTATATAGTCTTTATGCAACTGAAAACAATAAAGAATGGTGGAAAAGGGTGATGTTGAAATCAGTCTGTTTTGCACATAAACCCATATAAAAATCACAAGGAAAGAAAATGCAGGACATGGGCCTTTTAAATACAGAAATATACTCTGACTTGACTAAAAATTAGTTTCACATGTTATGTGTATGCAGTATATTTTATATATATATATATATATATATATATATATATATTGCTGCAGTAACAGTGATAGATACAGACACACATGCCACATGCTACGGTTAAAATGAGTAGAATGTTCACAGCCTTGAGAAATCTCTATTGAAATGACCTACTCAGTGTTGCTGTGCTTCAAGGCTGATCTTTTCTGTTAGAAATCAGAGTGCATTTTTTTACTGAAAGAAATTAATTTGTTTGAAAACAATAGTAAGTATTTGGGATGCTTTTTACAGAGCGTTCATGCAGAAGCTCGGTTTAGATTGTAGTGGCCCATACATACAACACTACATAAAGATGGCCATACTATACATACACATAACTTGTATATTTATAATCATCAGCATCAAAAGAGTGACTAAGTCCATAATGTTTGAACACTAAAAATTACATCCAATAGGCTTAGGCTCTGTGCCCATTGTCAGTAGTTGAATTCTGTACCTGCCAATTTAAATTCCTAAATACAGAATTCATATTTCATCATCATCATTTTGTCGTGTCTCACTGTGTGCTATGCTGTGTTTCACAGTGACAAAAATAGTCTCTTTCACTTAACCTATCACTTAAAATATACCAATATAACTTGATCTTGTATTTCCCTTAGACAGATTTGGAGATTTTGTAGGGAGTAAAGCAGGGAATGCACAATTTCCTTAAACTTCTGAAATCTCCAGGCAATTCATGTTTGACCCACAAACTAACAAGCATGCACAAAGCCAAAGCTAGGCGGATACAGAATCCAATTACTGCAGCGCAGATTACTGTGAATGCTTTGATGTTTCTTCATCCTGAGAAAATATTCCTGGCTGAAATTGAAATTTTTCTTCCACAAATTAATTCAGACAACATTATCTATTTCCTCTGCTTTCATTGAATAGTGTGTGACCTGTGATGACAACTGTGTAGATATTTTAATCTGCTACCTTTTTACGTGAAGCACTGGAGAACTCTCAGTGTCCACTCTCTAATTTAAATCATCATAAACAGTTTTATTCAGTTGACAGTGTTAACAGAGAATGGAGACACTCTATTTACAGCACAGTGATATGTGATGTTGGTTTACTCTGTCGCTGTTTTAGTAAGAAATGTCTAAATTATAATAAATATGTTGATTTTCTGTAAATGCTTACTAAAAGTGATGCATTTGTCATAATGAACATGAACCCTCAGGATGAGCCCCGATTCACCACCAACTTAAATACAAAAAGAAAGGGGGAAAGGGCATTTTCTCTAGGGAAGTGTCATTTTGTGTGAACATTTCAATCATTGTCTTGCTGCATAAGCCCTGATTATGTTTCAGCCTCAGCTGACAGATGAGAAGATACTCTCTTACATATTTCCTGATACAAATCAAGAATTCAGCAGTCCGTCAGCAACAGCAAGTTGTCCAGGTTACTGAGGAAGTAAAACTCCACTCCACTACCATCAGCATAAACTTAACATAATCCTATTCCTGGTTACATTTACATTTACATTTATGGCATTTAGCAGACGTTTATCCAGAGCGATTTACATGTGCTTTGTTTCCGCATTAGATCATCGTCGTCATCTTGGTAACCAGCTCAGATCAGCCACTGCTGATGAGCTATTACAACCTAAGCAACAAATTAAGTGCCCCTGTGACAAGTATATACATACACTACATATATTTATTTATTTATTTTATAAGATAGAACAGGAAAGAGAGAGCAGGGGTAGAAGAGTAGATGGTTTGGGAAGATTATTCCCTAAGAAATTCCATGAACAGGTGGGTCTTTAATTGACGTCTGAAGACAACAAGGGACTCAGCAGTTCTGACCCTCAGGGGGAGTTCGTTCCACCACTGAGGGGCCAGAACTCAGAAGAGTCTTGATACGTGTCTTCCTCTTTTTTTCAACGGTGGGGGTTCAAGACGAGCAGTGCTTGATGGTCTGAGAGGACGAGAAGAGACACGGTGTTTGATAAGGGCAGTCAGGTTGGTGCAAGGCTGTTAGTAGCCTTGTAAGCAAGAGTTAAAGTTTTAAACCTGATACGAGCAGTCACTGGGAGCCAGTGTAGGTCCCGCAGCAGAGGAGTGGAAGAAGAGAACTTGGGATAGTTGAAGACGAGTCTTGCAGCAGCATTTTGAATTAGTTGCAGTGGTCTTGAAAGAAGCATTTCATTGGGTGGATGATTGGATTAGGCGGATGAGTCACATGCAGAAGGCATTTTTAATGGTGTGTGTTCACGATGACAAAATAGTCACTTTCACTTCTTTTCTTTTTTTGTACTTGAGAGACCGGCATTTTCCTGGATGTTACTTTTCCAGAGACCTACCAGGATGGTCAGTTACTGTGCCTTTTGGGAAATGGGAGGATTCAAACACTGTTCCAAGGATACAAGTTTTGTTTTTGTACCTGTTTACTGAAACATATTCCAGTTATAGTTATATAATGGATATGGACATAATGTGTAGACTCTCAGCTTTCATTTGAGGGTATCCACATTCAAACTGGATAAAGAGTTTAGGAGTTCCAGCCACTCTCTTTATAAAGGGACCAAAAGTAATTGGACAATTGACTCAAAGGCTATTTCATGGGCAGGTGTGGGCAATTCCTTTGTTATGTCATTACCAATGAAGCAGATAAAAGGCCTGGAGTTGATTTGAGGTCTGGTGCTTGCATGTGGAAGATTTTGCTGTGAACAGACAACATGTGGTCAAAGGAGCTCTCCATGCAGGTGAAACAAGCCACCCTGAAGCTCCGAAAACAGAAAATATCCATCTGAGAAATCGCTACAGTATTAGGAGTTACCAAATCTACAGTTTGGTACATCCTGAGAAAGAAAGAAAGCACTGGTGAACTCAGCAACACAAAAAGACCTGGACGTCCACGGCAGACAACAGTGGTGGATGATCACAGAATCATTTCCATGATGAAGAGAATATCCTTCACAACAGCCAACCAAGTGAACAACACTCTCCAGGAGGCAGGCGTATTGATTTCCAAGTCTACCATTAAGAGAAGACTGCATCAAGGTAAATACAGAGGGTGCACTGCAAGCTGCAAGCCACTCATAAGCCTCAAGAATAGAAAAGCTAGATTGGACTTTGCTAAAAAAAACAAACAAACAAACAAACAAACAAAAAAATCTAAATAAGCCAGCACAGTTCTGGAAAAACATTCTTTGGACAGATGAAACCAAGATCAACCTCTACCAGAATGATGGCAAGAAAAAAGTATGGAGGAGGCGTGGAACAGCTCATGATCCAAAGCACACCACATCATCTGTAAAACATGGCAGAGGCAGTGTGATGGCTGCCAGTGTTTATTGATGATGAGACACAGGACAGATGAATTCTGAGGTGTTCAAAGACAAACTCCATCCATCCATTATCTGCCGCTTGTCCCAAACGGGGTCGCAGGGGAGTGCCGGTGTCCAACCCAGCGCACACAGGGCGAGGACAGGGGACGCACCCTGGACAGGTCACCAGCCCATCGCAGGGAGGAGCGGGACGGGGACGGCACCTTGCTCAAGGGTACCTCAGGGCAGCCTATCGGGAAGGGGTTCGAACCCCCGATCCGCCAATCACAGGGCCAACGCCCTAACCACTAGGCCATCGCTGCCCCACAGTTTAATGCCCCACAGCTCAAATCTAGCTAAATACAGTCAAATTGATTGAGCGGCATTTCATAACACAGATGGACAATGACCCAAAACATACAGCCAAAGCAACCCAGGAGTTTATTAAAGCAAAGAAGTGGAATTTTCTGGAATGGCCAAGTCAGTCACCTGATCTGAACCCAATTGAGCAGCATTTCACTTGTTGAAGACTAAACTTCAGACAGAAACACACAAACCACAAACAAACAGCAACTGATAGCTGCTGCAGTAAAGGCCTGGCAGAACATTAAAAAGGAGGAAACCAGCAGCTGGTGATGTCCCAAGAATTCAGGCTGTCATTGCCAGCAAAGGCTTTTCAACCAAGTATTAGAAATCAACATTTTATTTTCCATCCATCCATCCATTTTCTGCCGCTTGTCCCAAATGGGGTCACAGGGGAGTGCCGGAGTCCAACGAGCGCTGGGACGGGAGAAGTACACCCTGGACAGCACCTTGCTCAAAGGTACCTCAGAACCTATTGGGAAGGGCTCGAACCCCTGATCCGATCACGTGGCCAACGCTAACCACTAGGCCACCGCTGCCCCACAGTTTATGTTCAGTTATTTAATTTGTCCAATTCCTTTTGAGCCCCTGAAATGAAGGGATTGTGTTAAAAAATGCTTTAGTTCCTCACTTTTTTATGCAATCTGCAATCTAGGTTGTTTCATTTAAAATTCATTGTGGTAATGTACAGAACCAAAATTAGAAAACGTTGTCCCTTTCCAAATATTTATGGACCTAACTGTAGGTGCTCAGTGTATTCATTTCCAGACTCATATCTGAGAGTTTTTCATTTGCTCATGAGTTTTTCTTTTTTGATGAACACATGCTGTGTTTACTTGTAAAACATTAGTGGTGACTACAAGACTCAGAGAGGTAAAAGTTTAATTTGCCCTTAGATTGACATTCAGCTGAGTAAGCTGTGTTCAGCGTTCAGAAGAGTTAATTTAATTAATGTTCACATTAACAATTCACATATAAGGGCTGTTCCTTCTTAAAATAAATGTTGACTGGTTCTCCATTTGTATGCTTTTACTGAGATCTCTGGTCTGACACACCAAAAAAACTATAACTTATAAATGGAATATAGTTACTATCTAATTAATATACATCTGAATTTCAGTCACACAGTGCGTCTGTCTGTCTGTCAGTCAGTCCGACAGACAGTCAGGCAGTCTGTGAGTGGGTCTGTTAGTCAGACAGTCAGACAATCAGTCAGTCTGTCTGTCCGTCCAGCAGTCAGTCAGTCGGTCGGTCGGTCGGTCCAGTTGGTCAGTCTGTGAGTGGGTCAGTCTGTTAGTCAGTCAGTCAGTCAGTCGAGTCTGACCCGGTCGCTCTGACAGGAGGAGAGAGAAGGAGGGGGAAAGAGAGAGAGGAGGGGGTTGGAGAGGAGAGAAGAGAAGAGAAGAAAGAGAGAGAAAGAAGAGAAAGAGAAAGGGGTTGGACGGAGGAGGAGGAGAAGGGGGGGTTGGAGGAGAAGGAGAAGAGAGGGGTTGGAGCGGAGAAGAGGGGTTGGAGGCGGAGGAGGAGAGGGGAGAAAGAGGGGTTGGGCGGAGGGAGGAGAGGAGAAGAGAGGAGGGAGTTGGAGGCCGAGGAGGAGGGAGGAGAAGAGAGGGGGTTGGAGCGGAGGGAGAGGGAGAGAGAGAGGGAGAGGAGAAGAGAGGGGGGGTTGGAGCGGAGGGGAGAGGAGAAGAGAGGGGGGGTTGGAGAGGAGAAGAGAGGGGGGGTTGGAGCGGAGGGGAGAGGAGAAGAGAGGGGGGGTTGGAGAGGAGAAGAGAGGGGGGGTTGGAGCGGAGGGGAGAGGAGAAGAGAGGGGGGGTTGGAGAGGAGAAGAGAGGGGGGGTTGGAGCGGAGGGGAGAGGAGAAGAGAGGGGGGGTTGGAGAGGAGAAGAGAGGGGGGGTTGGAGCGGAGGGGAGAGGAGAAGAGAGGGGGGGTTGGAGAGGAGAAGAGAGGGGGGGTTGGAGCGGAGGGGAGAGGAGAAGAGAGGGGGGGTTGGAGAGGAGAAGAGAGGGGGGGTTGGAGCGGAGGGGAGAGGAGAAGAGAGGGGGGGTTGGAGAGGAGAAGAGAGGGGGGGTTGGAGCGGAGGGGAGAGGAGAAGAGAGGGGGGTTGGAGCGGAGGGGAGGTGCAGGCGGCCGAGTTGAGCCGAGCTTAGCCGTAGCGGAAGATGGCGGCGTGCGGACGTGTTCAGCTCCTGCTCCTGCTGACGACCCTCTTCTCCTGCTCGCTTCTCACACTGGGGCTCAGACCACCGGGCAGCGTCAACCTCCACAACCCGCTTCTCGCCGTCAATCGGCAGCTGAAAGCCGGGGCTCAGAGCGCTGGAGCCGCCGCCTCGGTGTCTCAGCCCCGCAGGAGCGGCGGCTGGAAACTGGCCGAAGAGGAGGCCTGCCGGGAGGACGTGAGCCGGCATTGCCCCAAACACACCTGGAACAACAACCTGGCCGTGCTCGAGTGCCTGCAGGACACCAAGGAGGTGAGCCGGACGGACAGACGCGAGGCAGGCTGCTGGGGAAGGTGGTGAAGTTGGGAGGTTAACTTTGAGCGCTCTGCTCGGTTTGTCTGTAGAGAGCGAGTGTCTCAGCACTGACAGTCTAAGTGCCCAGCCTCACACGGTCGTTGTCGACACGTTTTGGGACAGGTAGCTCAGCTCGACGGCTTTGTAAAAGTGTCCCGTGAATGGTGAAATGTTGTTTTTGTTCTCCCTCACCCCCCAGACTACCAGCCAGCCTGCTGTGGGCTCCTGGCAGCCACAACCCCTGCCAGGCTTTCTGCCTCTCCTGAGGTTTTCCTCTAATGGGTGCTGAGGGAGAGAAGAGATCTGCCGCAGTGTCAATGTGGGGACAAACTGTCCTCGTCTTTTCACAGGGTTATACCTCATTATTTGACACAGTGACCTAGTTCAGGGTGAGGGGACGCCGAGCTTCCTTCCATCTGTCCCACCTGAAGGCTGGGTTTAGGTACTGATCCTGGTGCAGAATGAAGAGATTTTGTAATCCACTGAAGAAGAGCCTACTTGAGATTTGATCAGTTTGTTGAACCCCCTTGTTGAGGGTCTTGGCCCTTGTCTTTAGGTCAGGGTGAAATGCATGTCCTCGACTGGATCTAAGGCCATTCCTGGGAATGCACCTGTTTTTTGTTTCCTTCTCTCTCCTTCCTTCACTTCTCTCTCCTCCCCTCCATGTGTCCTTGATGATGCCATCAGACCACTTTGAGCACGAGGGTTCAAAGGAAGACAGTCAAACAGTAATTTTGACTTTTTCTGAGGAAACTGATGGGCAAGGCATGCAGTGAGTGTCCGTGCCCAGCACCGCTCTCTCATTATGGTCACATTCTAAACCAGCCTTTAAGCCTGTTTCCCCTTCCAGTGGCTCCCTCCCGGACGCTCGCTCAGTCTCAGTAATTCAGCAGCTGAGGCTGCTCATTACAGCTGAAACAAGGGCTCGCCCTTCATTTCTGTGAAACTGATTTCTGCACTTGTTTTCAGTACTGAGCGACCTTTTCTGTTTTTCGAGCTGTTGCATGGAGTCTCTGACGTCCTTATCCAAGCATTACAAGAATTCTAGGCGCAAACATGTTTTTGCGGTCCAGAAACTACTTTAGGAATTCCCTCGTTTTTGTCTGCGAGATATTTCTGTCCTGAACAAAAGTCTGTCTGGAGGAAAAAAGCTGGCTTGACTTTTTTTTTTTTTTTTTTGCCTGAAGCTGCAGTGATCATTAAGTAGTTGATCTGAGCTAAGGAGAGTCCCAGTTTGCCTAAATAACTGTTCCTTAATGCTGTACAGCTCTATGGGCAGTAAAGCCCTGCCTCGCCCATGCTGGCGTCTGTCTAGTGCAGTTGTTTTTTTTTTTTGTTATTTTCAACTACTGGTGCCTTCTTCCTGATCGCTGAAAAGCGATATCTATATGTTAAAGTCTTATACTGAGGCTGCTGGAGTGTGACAGGTAGAGACAAAGTCACACCTGAGGATATATGAGCTAAAAAGATGTCAGAAAAAAGCCTTTAAGTGTGTTAATTTGCTTTTTTAAGCAATTCAGTGCATATAATAACTTTTTCTCTTTCAATTCTGTCTCAATGCTCAGTTAAATCTAGATCTAAAAAAAAAAAAGTTTTATTGCATGGGCTCCACACATTTCTGTACTTACTTTACCTATAAGTAGGTATGATTATCATTAAAAGAAGGTCCTGTAGGATTCCTGTAGATCCTGTCTTTATATTGACTGCTGCCTTTACACTTTCTGTAAATGCAGCAAAATGTGACTTTATAGAATCATCTTATCAGATTCAGTTGATTGTGGCAAATGGCATTATGCAATTTTAAAAGCAAGTGTTAGCAGTGGCATTATTACAAATCTTAGACCAGTTTATGTAGCATGTCTTGGCCTATTATCCCTGCCTAAGTCTTCTGATGCAGCATGCAAAGTTTCCTTTCCCAGCTATTGTTCTTTGCCTCTTCCAGCATATCACTGAGTAAGGCTTTAATTATTGCCATAATTACTTTGCTGGGGCTCAGTAACAGCTGTGGCCTTCTGAAGAGCTAAATGGAGCCTATAAATCTCTTCCTCCCATCTCCCCCAGGCTAGGCTCTTCAGGGCTTGTCTTTCTGGCGTGGATGCTGCAGGGAAAGAGGAAAGGTGGCCCAGACACAGCTGCACCTTGTCTCTCACTCACCGCACTCACTCAGATTCATTTGCATTTTGAGCAGGCTGCTCATATGGGTCTTGGGCAGAGCTCGCTGTAAACAAAGAGCCAAAGTGTGACTGATGTGAGGAGATATTCCTGAGGGACTCTGGACCTGATGGAGAGCTTGATTGAGTCATGGCAGGAGGAGGAGACTTTGATAAGCTTTGCGAAGGAAATGAAATGGGGTGTCGCTTAATCAAATTATTGTTGATTTGTTTAGAATGAAGAAGATTTGGTAGAGCATTTCTGTGTGTGTGCATGCATGCATGATGTAGTCTTTTGTCAGTGCTGAATATCTGTTTGAGTGCCAGTTCTATTAGAAGTAGGATAGAGTATGGATCGATAAAAGCAACTTTTATGAACAGTTATTTCCGCTCGGGTGAGTGTGTAGTTATCACAGGCTTATTCTGCCTGTAATTAGTCCTCTTGCTGTGTTTGATGTATCTGCAAGCAAAGCAGCCCTTCCTCACCCTGAGCTCTCCCTGCCCAGCAGAAGACTGACTCAGAGATGCTGTAATGGGTCTGCTTCCTGCAGGGGAAGATGATGTGCCAGCTCTTTCTGCCGACAGTAGTGGTAGTGGTCTTGAAGTGTGAAAATTAGTGCATGCTCTCAGTAAAAGATTTACTGCACTAATTTTCAGTGCAGCAAACAAAAAACACAAGGCTAGAAATGGAAGGTTAATCACATTTATACTGAAAGCCCAATTTGAAGGCGCACAAATCACAAGAGCTGATGCATAAGATTCAAATCCAAAACGTGCCTGTACACACACCCTAACATGCCACTACCATGTCCGACACTAATGTGCTGTGATTCACCACCTAAACAATACCTGCTTCACTGGAGGCCATGTGCTGGTCCTGGCCATAATGAACCAGGTAAAGGGAGCTAAAAATCATACAGATCATCTATAGTCTTACAGTCGTACTAGTCAACTGTAAAATGAGTAATGCTGCATGGTTAATAGAGTTAAAAAAGAAAAACAAGTCAGTGAGTGCAAAGTAGATGTTCCTTATGAACTGACCTGTGACAAAGTATATTTCACTTGATACATGTAATTATCGAGTACTGAAAGACTGTTTGTTAAAATGAAATACTTTTTTGTGGGAAGATGAAGGAGAAAGTCATACCTGAGGGATTTCACAGACAGAGTCCTGTCAGAAAAGGGCTTTTATGTGTGCTAATTAGCTTTGTGATAAATTTAGTGTCTTTGTCTTTCATAAGTCTGTTAAATCTAGCTGGCTTATGCATTTCTGGTCTTGGGGGGCGAAAGTTACAGAAATGTAGCTTTTGGAGTTTCCCTTTATATCATGTTGAGTTAGAGTTGAGGTTAAATGATTTAGCTGCTTATTTGATACTTCTTACCTTTTGAGGAATGTGCTGAAAAAAGTTGACAGATTACTTAATTAAGCTGAAGCAATCTGAATGTTTTTCTGTCTTCAATCCAATAAACAGTAGGTGTTCAGATGGTGGCAAGCGTGTTCGAGTTCCCGGGCCATAGTATAATCCTGGTATATTTGATACAGCGTGTGGGATTAGTGTCAGAGTCAAAATTTTAGTATCATCACAACCCTGCATAATGTAATGCTCTAAGCATCTGGATATGTATATGTATACTCTCAGGGGGAAAAGGGTACTGCGGAGGTACACTCAAGAACACACCTTTAGTAACATTAGTTAAGAAACACAAATTCCTATATTCCAATACAGTTTGATTTATTTTTTTTAATGGATTTACTCCATGCATCCTGTCCTGACTCCTGGGTTTCTATTGGACTGAGCTTCTTTAGGGTATGAACAGGCACAGATGTGCCCCTAACTCTTGGTACAAACATATTCATGATACAAAACTGGACCTCAAGACAATATTTGGAAGGTTAGTGCTTTAGAACCAAAAATGTACCTGCACAGGACATTTTTTCTCCATCAGTATACTGACCATAGTGTGTCTGGTCGCAGGTATGAGGTTAAGTCAGGTGTCTGAACATTGCGCTTGATGTCACCTCCACCGCTGTTAGACAAAAACAGCAAAAGAAATGTTTCCAACCTCAGAGGAGCATGGGTTTATATAATGCTGTTCACTTCAAAATTATATCTAGGACTGTCCCTATTTCATTGACTACAGAACTGATCCCCATTTAATTGCCTACATGAACTGATTTAAGATTAATGCCTCCATAGATGTTATTTGCCAGCCTGAACAAAATACCTCCTGCTTGTAAGTGGAGACCATAAAACCACCCTTCAGTAAAGAAGTCATATTAAAGATTAATACAACAACATGCTGGAAATGCCTGAGCATTGCTGTTTAGTTCAAGAAAAGGTGTAAACCTTTTCACTCTGAAAGATTAATAGCTGCTCTGCTGAGTGTTGTTTAATTTGCCTTCTCCAAAGATAGGCCTGTACTGTATTTGGAGCTTTCTGGTTTAAAAATGTGAGATGAAGACGAGAAGCTTTGCTGTTTCAATCTGTAAACAAGAAAGTTAAAGACAAAGTGTACATTTTATTATTTTCTCCAGTCTGCTGTCTTACTTTCCTTACTGGAAAGGATTTGTGTGCATGAAAACTGAACCACAAAATAGTGTCGTGTCATCAGGTGTTTATTTGGATTATCACTTTTTTCATATACACCACATTCCAAATTATTATGCAAATTGTATTTAAGTATCAAAGATGAAATATTTTGTTTTTCAATTAAACCCATGGATGGTATTGTGTCTCAGGGCTTATTGGATCACTGAAATCAATCTCGGACACCTATGATAAATCGTTTGCCAGGTGAGCCCAATTAAAGGAAAAACTACTGAAGAAGGACGTTCCACATTATTAAGCAGATCACCATTTTCAAGCAATATGGGAAAGAAAAGGAATCTCTCTGCTGCCGAAAAGCGTGAAATAGTTGAATGCCTTGGACAAGGTATCAGAACCAGATATTTCACGAAAACTTAAGCGTGATCATTGTACTGTAAAGAGATCTGTGGCTGAGTCAGAGTGTACGTGGGTTTGTGCAGATAAAGGCACAATGAGGAAGGTTTCTGCCAGACAAATGCATCAGATTAAGAGAGCAGCTGCTAAAATGCCATTACAAAGCAGCAAACAGGTATTTGAAGCTGCTGGTGCCTCTGGAGTCCCGCGAACATCAAGGTGTAGGATCCTCCAGAGGCTTGCAGTTACGCATAAACCTTCTCTTCGGCCACCCCTAACCAACGCTCACAAGCAGAAACGGCTGCAGTGGGCCCAGAACTACATGAAGACTCATTTTCAAACAGTCTTGTTCACTGATGAGTGCCGTGCAAACCTGGATGGTCCAGATGGATGGAGTGGTGGACGGCCACCGTATCCCAACAAAGCTGTGACATCAGCAAGGAGGTGCGGAATCATGGGGAGAGAGCTGGTCGGCCCCTTTAGGGTCCCTGAAGGTGTGAAAATGACCTCTGAAAATATGTGGAGTTTCTGACTGACCACTTTGTTCCATGGTACAAAAAACAGAACCATGCTTTCCGTAACAAAATCATCTTCATGCATGACAACGCACCATCTCATGCTGCAAGGAATACCTCTGCATCGTTGGCTGCTTTCGGCATAAAAGGAGAGAAACTCATGGTGTGGCCCCTATTCCCCCCTGACCTCAATCCTATTGAGAACCTTTGCAGCATCCTCAAGCAAAAGATCTATGAGGGTGGGAGGCAGTTCACATCCACACAGCAGCTCTGGGAGGCTATTCTGACATCCTGCAAAGAAATTCAAACAGAAACTCTCCAAAAACTCACAAGTTCAATGGATGCAAGAATTGTGAAGCTGCTATCAAATAAGGGGTCCTGTGTTGAAATATAACTTGACCTGTTCAGATGTTTTTGATTGAAATAGCTTTTGATTTCAGTAAATATGCTCCTAATGCTGCAAATTCAACCAATGACCATTTTCAGTTCTTTACAACCTATAAAATGTTTTGAAACTCTGTTGTGTGTAATAATTTGGAACAGTGCATTTTAAGTTTTTTATTTTTGAAAAACATACTGTTATCATTGGGAGGTTTGTTCAGTAACATTCGATACTCTAATGGTTGATGACTCAAATTATGCTGAATGTCACTTACATCCACTATTTAGGAAAATCAGAGAGAAATATCATTTGCATAATAATTTGGAATGCGGTGTAATGGCAATGAAACTACTTCACTAGAATTCATTGTTTATAATGTACTGCAGGAGGGCAGAAGAATTTGGGGAGAATCTCAAGTTGCAAATTTTTTGTACAAGTATTTCTGCTGTTATTTAAATGGGATCATTATTTGCAATAGATTTTCACATTTTTAAATGTTATCCCTGTTTAACCATAACAGCTGTAGCTATTTTGAAAGTTGCACCTTTTTTACACCCTTTACAGGGTTTAGTGTAGATGCTTTTCTACTTTTTTTTTTTTTCTTTCTTTCATTTTTTTAACCTTTGCTTAATGATCACTTAATCATTTCATCACCTAATATAATACACAGAGAAACACAATGAAATTACACCTCTGAATTTAACCCGCACACAAACATGTACAGTAAGGGGGCAGCTATAGAACGTGCCTGGGGAGCAGTGATTGGGACGGTACCTTGCTCAGGGGAACCTCAGGGCAACCTACTGCTCCCTCAGCAGTCGCATTTAAAGAAGTTTAAGAAGTGATTAGCTCTCAGTTTTAGCATTACCTAATTTAGCCTTGCCGTTGCTTATTTGGCAAACTGTTGTTGCACTTGCATATTTAAGATGTTTGGTTTTCTTTACTTATCCTTCCGTCCTATCAGCCCCTTATTTAATATTTAAGTTAGCTTTGTTATTTAAAATGCGTTTGAGAATGTCTTCCTTACTCACCACCGTTTCTATATGATCTGAATAATTTTTTTCTGGCAAGAAACCTGTATGGAAGGGAAGGACTGCTGATTATTCTCTCACACTGTAGGCGTGATGGATACGCTGGGACGGGTTTTGTGGTGGGCTCAGACTTTTTGTACCAAAGCCTGTTTTTAATTTTATCTCTAAGTCACAGCAGTGACCTTTATATTTAAGGATGAATAGTTTTATGATGCCAAGCTGAATTACACTCCCACTCGGTGCCAAGATCTGGTGGGTATTCAGTGTCAAAATGGTCAGCTGGGGGTGTGATTTCTAAGAGTTGTGAATAAAAACACAGTGGCTTAAGATGTACTACTTTAAGAAAAAGTGTAGACAGTTTGTGTAGTATGTGAAATATGTATTCCTTTGTTTAATAAGGTTTGATAAAAGAAATTAATTTTGTGCAGTTTAATACCTAGAGGCTAACTTCAGTGTTTGATGATTTGCATCTCTATTTGAAGTACAAACCAATGCTGACGCTACAAATTGAACAGGGTACCAATCAGTGTGGACAGTGCTATCTCATGCTGGAAGTGCAGGTCAGGGAACGTGTACACCCTCTTCCCTCCTTTCCTCTGCCACTGTGTGTCAAAGAAAGGAAATGAAAACATTCAGGAAGAGTGTGCGTGGTAAATGGTCAAAGCAGAATACAGGATGGCCAAAATAATGCGATTTACTCCTGATCAGTCACAGTTCCAGTCTATTGTGATTTATGATTTTCATGTATTTATATTAGAAATGACATTATGAAGGTAATGTTAGTATTTTGTCCATATTGTGTAGCCTTAGGACAAATCAAGATGACCGTCCCATGCAGTGCAGCTGCACACTGGAGCAGATGGTGATGGTTCAGAGAAATTTAGTGAGTGGAGTAATTATTCTTCTTGTGGGAAATGATTTCTTGTCTTCTTTCAGAGAGGTGGAAAGAAAAGTATTAGAAGCCCCATGACAAACTCTTTTTGCTAAAATGTAATAATAATCTTGTATCATAGTATATTATCAGGACAACAACCTCCAGTGGTGGGTACTTGCTTATGGACCTATGGTCAAGAGGTCCCAGGTTCGAATCCCACCTCAAGCACTATCACCATTGGGTTCCTGAGCAAGACCCTTAACCTTGAGTTGCTCCGGGGGGACTGTCCCTGTAATTAAGACATGGAAGTCGCTCTGGATAAGAGCGTCTGCTAAATGCTATAAATGTAAACCTGCACACCCAAAGACATGTGTCTGCTGCTGCTTGGAAGCACTCTTACTGTGTAACTGTCAGGAAGATAAATGGCCAGTATATGACCAGTTGCCCTACAAATGGACCTTTTTATGATTCTTAAGACTTTCTACCTTTTACTATAAAGTTATACTTTGCATTTCCTGAAAAAGACAGTAAAATAGATTCTCTTATGTCACCTTCCTTCTCTCTTTTTTTTGTGATTTTGCAAGTGGTGATTTTAAACTGCATTTCACCTTCATTTACAACAGACCACTTGAGCTTTGTTTAGAAGCTTATAGTGTGTTAGTTCGGCGAGGTTTAATCATGGTTACAAGATGAATACTTAGTTATTTTTGTTTTCTCTCTAAGGAGCTATTTCAGGAAGTGGCTCTGGCAAAAGAACTGTTTTTGTGTTTGCAGCTGCGTGTAGTTAAGCCACAGGGAACATTAATATAAAGGATAGGGTGACATCTCAGCAGGGGTTTATGTCTGCTATATTTGCTTCCTGGTGTTAGGTTTCCATTCAAAATATTGATTGTTCAGTTTTGCACTGAACCTTCTCTGATGGAAAAAAAAATCTCCATTTAGCAGGGCTTGATGCGTGCATACTGTTTACCTACGGAATGATAGGCCGGTGAAAATAGTACAATACTGTGCAAAAGTTTTAGGCAGGTGTGGAAAAATGCTGTGAACAAAGAACGCTTTCAGAAATGGAAGTGTTAATCATTTATTTTCATCAATCAACAAAATGCAGTGAATGAACAAAAGAGAAATTTAAATCAAATCAATATTTGGTGTGACCACCTTTGCCTTCAAAACAGCATCAATTCTTCTAGGTACACTTGCACACAGTTTTTGAAGGAACTTGGCTGGTAGGTTGTTCCAAACATCTTGGAGAACTAACCACAGATCTGTGGATGTAGGCTTCCTCACATCCTTCTGTCTCTTCATGTAATCCAGACACACTGGATGATGCTGAGATCAGGGCTCTGTGGAGGCCAGAAGAACTGATGCTGGTTTGAAGGTACACGGTAGTAACACCAGATATTGATTTGATTTAGATTTTTCTTTTGTTCGCTCACTTTGCATTTTGTAAATTGATAAAAAATAAACAAACATTTATATTTCTGAAAGCATTCTTTGTTTATAGCATTTTTTTCACACCTGCCTAAAATTTTTGCACAGTACTGTAGGTTTGATTGAATGCCTTGTTGTCTTGAATCTGTTTGTTTAGTTAACTGTGTTGAGCTCAAATAATAATAATTATTATTACTGTTGTTGTAGTACAAGCTTAAATCATATTTTGTGGCTGGAAGTCTTCTAAGGAATGATCCTACAGGCTTGATGTTTCTCTCTATCTAATTGGCAGAATCATATAAGTTCAAGCTGGTTGGATAGCGAGCATCGGTGCATCAGGTCTCTCCAGAGATGCTGAATTACAAGACGGGTTTGGGCTCTGTCAGGCCACTCCAAGACTTTCAAAGAGTTTTTGCAAAGCCACTCCTGCGTTTTTGATGTTATTCTTCGAGTAATTGTCTTGTTGAAAGCCAAGTTCTGAACTAGAGTGATTTGGGATCTTGGTTTCCTGTCTGACCAAAGCCCTTAGTCCCTGAAATCTCAGTTTGTGTGGGTGGTCAGATCGAGAGACTGTTTGTGGTTTTGAGTTTCTTCTGAAAATGATGGCGGCTGATGTGCTTGTGGACACTTTCAATGCTGCAGAAATGTTGCCATACCCCAGGTCTGAGTCTTGAAACAGTCCTTTCTCGCAGGTCTTCAGTGTTTTTACTTTTTATTAGTTGCACTCATAAAGAAATTATACTTGTAAGGAATGCAATTATCTGTAACATAACTTCATCTAACATTTAACCTTTCAGACTGTTAATTAATAGGACGCTTACAGTAGTGTAAGCAGTATTTGATGGCATGCCTTCTATTCTAAAAAAAAAAAGTATTTGCTCCCTTTCTTATTACCTGTTTTTGTATATTCATGACTCTCACAGAGTTGAAAACTGTTTTCTTTACTTGTTTTTTTTTTTTGTTGCTCTAATTTTTAAAGATGAAAAACATTTAGAGATGTGAATGAACAGAAATAGAGAAAGTGAGTACATACTTTTTTTTTAATACCATATGTTCTATCCATGTTCACAATAAGGATGATAAATCAGACCTGCACCTGCTCAGTCTTGTTGCATAGCTCAGGGCTTCTCATTTTAGTTTATTGTACTTACCAGTGCTACATGTTTGAAAAAATAGATTTGGGAAAATCTAGAGAATTTGTTAAAAGTCCCATCCCTTCTTGAAACGTTTGTTTGAGGGTGGGCTGTGGCATGTGGAACTGGATGTTTGATTTGGGCGTAGTCGCGAAGATCAAATGGCATCTAGATATTGGCAGCTCTTCTTACGCTATTTAGGGTTTGGGAGGGGTATGTTAAGTATCTCCATTGCTGGCATGACTCTCTCATTCGAGTGTTTTTAATGGATCCACCCTGTTTAGTGTTATGCTACTGAAAACTGATAGCTCAGCCCAAAAATTGCTTTGATTTATGATGTTTGGTTCATGATTGAATATTTTCAGAATTAGAGTTTGATTACATAAATAATTGCATGCATGTAGGCTAGTTGGATAACCTACTAATAGGAATAAAGCAAAAGCAGTAGAGGTATGTGGATGAATGTGAACGTACTGGTTGGGGTAGCTGTTCCAAATATGGTGTTTGAATAATGCAGTAGCATTAGATATCATAATTACGGCAATGCCTGTTTTTCACAATGCATGCAAAAATGAGCTTTATAGTCCATAGGCCTTTAAAAAAAAAAAAGCACACATCACTCCTTAGAAGACTACATTAAGGCAGAAGTGCTGTACAGAAGTACTCGGTCTATATAGAGCCACTTTTCGGTCTGTATAGAGCCACTTTTCAGTCTAAACTGAAACTCCAAAAAAAAAAGTTTAAAGTGCATTTTTATATATATATATATATATATATATAATATGAAGAAATAAAATATGAAGTTTCATCATTTACAGCTTCCTGTCTGATTTGCTGCTGTTTCTGTTTATCTTTTTTAATCTCTGCCATCTCTTCTTTTTTTTTTCCCCCCTTATAGGAAACGGATATTTCTGCAGATTGCAATCATGTAAGTGTTTGGACATTGAGAATCTTTCCCCATGAATTAATACTGCTTTTTTATATGAAACAAGACCTTTCTAAAGTCATTAAATTAATGGCTAATTGCTTT
This sequence comes from Hepsetus odoe, assembly GCA_017165825.1. Classification (NCBI taxonomy): domain Eukaryota; kingdom Metazoa; phylum Chordata; class Actinopteri; order Characiformes; family Hepsetidae; genus Hepsetus; species Hepsetus odoe. The sequence continues at coordinate 20,157,126 of CM029375.1, read as the reverse complement.
CTTAACCACAATTAACCACCTCAGGTGTTTTGCCACTTTTCCACAGCATGACCATTTCTGAAAAAACTCAGGCAGGCACAAATCATTTTTTCAGCGCTAATGAATCAAACTGACTGCCTGCTGTGAACCACTCAGACCAAGTCACATTGTTTGATTATGTACAGGCTTCAGTTTAAGTTGTTTACAGAAGTCATTATGTATTTTTTTGAGATTTGCTAGAGAATGTTTATTAAGTGTGTCCTGGGTGGACCATGGTACAGTACAGTATGATGTACTGCTTTATGATTTTACATCACATGCCATTCCAGTAAGTCAGGCCTTTCCCACAGTACAGGAAGTCATTTTCAATCAGGAAGAATCCAATGAATCTGTCAGTCAGTTCATGACTGTCCCTCTTTGCAGTCCAATAGAGCTTGATTTAAAGTTCAGTGCTATACATTCTGAATTACAGATAATAATCTGATATTCCTAATACTTGAGTTTATGCAAATTATGTAAATTGCAAATGTATGCAATTAAAATAAAGAGCTTTTAGAGCATCTGTAATCTGTTTTTTTTTTAAAAAAAAAGGTAATGACTGAAGATGAATCAAAGCTCAGTTCAATTAAAATGTTAAATTTAGCCTACTCTTTCTGCAGTTTGACTCTTTCTGCAGTTTGACTCTTTCTGCAGTTTGACTCTCACCATCTCTGTTTAAGTTATTATTGTTGAGCTATTACCTCTAGACTCATCCACTCACATGATACCTCAACTAGTATTTGCCGCTTTTACAAAGACAGCAGAGTCCAATATATGAGCTGGATCTGTGATGACTGTGATAAATATTATTTTGTTATTAAATTCCAGCTGGAATATGTTTGAATATTCTTCTAGTCCATGCATACAATATTGTATAAATTAAATCATTTTCTTTTTTATGGGAAACAGTGTAATTGCCCAGAATATTTCTCATTACATTTGAAGCTCAGGATACATTTTTGCCTTGAGCAAAGCAGCAGCAGTCAGCAGCTACCTATTAGCATTCGTCTCAAAGAGAGAAAGAGTTTTGCCCATTGCTGCAAACCTTATGTGTCTGTGCTTTGTAAAATATGTACAGTCCTGTGTTGATTGTTTCTACAAATTTGTATTGTTATTGTAAATTTAAATTGTGTAAAATATCTAATTGCAAAGTTTCTAACTGCCATTGTAACTGCATCTTAAATTGCCTGTACATTCAATAAATTGAACCAAGTCTGTTGTTTTGGCCCGTGTGACCAGAATATTCCCTTTTTTTCTGGCTAGAGACTTCTGAGAGCTCTAAAGAGCTCTGAAAATACCAAACTGCCAGTTAGATGGTGTTTGGCTGCCTTCGACTGGTCTAACTTATCCACAAGCGGTTTAATAAGAATAAGATTTAATACTGATTTTAAAACCATTCTTACGCACAGGGCTCTTCCTGGTTCTGTCTTTGAACAAGGTTTAAATACATGTATGTTTATGGTTTCAGGAAAATGTTCATTTTGGGACGTTTTAACTTTATGGCTTCTGTTGAAGATTGGCCTGTTTGCACCGTCTCAAAGCAGATTGGTTGCCCTGCTCTGAGCCATCTCTGTCTCACTGAACAAACATTTCACTCACACTTTACACATTGGTCCTGACAGCAGTCAGACATGCTCAAGTTAGTGGTTCAATTGTTGCTGCTTTGGAAACACCTGGATATTGTTGTTTTTTCATCGATTTCATTTTACAACACTTTTCTCTTTTCTTACAGTTGCTGTGGAACTATAAATTGAACTTGACTACTGATCCTAAATTTGAGTCTGTGGCAGTTGAAGTGTGTAAAAGTACCATATCAGAGGTAAATTCTAGCTATAATGCAGCAAAATTACCTGCTTTTTCCCACTATTTATTTCATTACCATGCAGCCTTGTCTGATCATTAATGACTTGTTTGACTTTTTCATTAACTGGATATAGTTAAGGGACATTACTTTGTTAAATGATTTGAACAGGGATCAGGGAACTGAATGTTTTCTTCTTCACCTTCTGCTTTGTGTGTGTTTATATGTCCGCAGCTTGCATGCCTGTGACATCAAACGTGTGTGTGTAGCCAGTATGTATGTAGATTATTTTTGCGTTTCTTGTCTGTTTGTGAAACCAGATGTTACTTGTTTTCCAAATGGTTTCCAAATTTAATTTCTCAATCTGCGGTTCCAACGCTAATCTTTTTTTTTTCTCCAGCTTAAAGAATGTGCAGATGAGGAGAGAGGTAAAGGCTTCCTGGTGTCCTGCCTGGTGGATCACCGTGGTAACGTTACTGAGTATCAGTGCCATCAGTACATCACAAAGATGACCAGTATCATTTTCAGTAACTACCGCCTCATATGTGGCTTCATGGACAAGTGCAGAGAAGATATCAACAGCCTGCACTGTGGAAGCGTCATTGCTGGAGAAAAGGTGAGCTTCCTTTATTGGTTTAAACATAGGCCCTGTTTAAAATTCTGATTCTGAACTTTCGGGTAGTTCCCATATTACCTGTGACTATTGAGCTACATAATCTGTGTATCAAAATTCATTAATTTTATGCAGGTTTAGGGTTTTAAACCACAGGGAATGATCACGTCTGTCCACAGTGCAGCGATGCCCTGACCACTAGGCTAAAGCTGATTGCTCAGGACTATAAGGTCATTTACTCACTGGCTAAAGCCTGCAAGGCTTTAAAAAAAATTGGGGGAAATTGGGGACAACTCCCTAATGCAAGAAACCTTGACAGGCCCAGGACTGAATAGGGGATCTCATTCTTCTCTGATTGAACCTGGATAGCAAAACAACATCATAATAAAAGAAAAAGAGTTAGGATAATTACTAATTTAAATGATGTCTGATCTAAATACAATAACGAATATCAAAACTGACCAGGAATTAAAATAGCTCACAAAGCTTTCCTTTCTATGAAAAAGAAATGTGAAACTTTTGACTGTGTCTTTAGGCTCATATGCATCTTCTTTGCTTCATGAACACATTTAGAGGGTGTTTGAGATCTAGTAGAGTGTGACACATCTGTTCTGCAGCCTTAAAATTTACTAAGCAATAGGCTTAAAGGGTGGTTTCTTGAAAGAGCTTTAGATATTAAGTGCCAGAAAATGTTTCAGTAGGTGTGGAATCCTCTTGTGATTTCCATCCACACATGCCTTTTTGTAATGTTATTGAAGTTGCAGCTGCTCAATGTATTCCCCCCCCATTTTCTCATAGCGGCTTCCAGCATTAGCATTTCTATTTTACTAACTCATGCTTCCTCGCCTTCTCTTAGGACCTGCACTCTCAGGGTGAAGTTATTGCGTGCCTAGAAAAGGCCTTAGTCGGGGAGGTGGAGCAAAGGGAAAAGTCTCACCAAATCAGAGATGACTGCAAGAAGGCCATCATTCGGGTGGCAGAACTCTCATCTGATGACTTTCACCTGGACCGCTACCTCTACTTTTCTTGCAGAGATGACAGAGAAAGATTCTGTGAAAATGTACACTTAATCTTGCTTCTGTCTCCAATACTGCAATTTCATGTTTAGTGTTCTCCATTTCCTCTTGTGGGAGGATAGGGACAGCTCCCTGGTTTAAATGTTTACAAGTTGCGTTTTTCTTTCTTGCAGACCCAAGCTGGAGAAGGCCGCGTCTACAAATGTTTGTTCAATCACAAATTTGAAGAAGCAATGTCTGAAAAGGTGTGCTTCTCGTTCTTTTACAAATTCATCATGTGCTGTATTAAAATGTGGTGGCGAAGGAGAAGTAAACTGGAGAAAGTCCGTTGGTGTCTAAGCTTAAGTGGTTTTAAAATAGTTTATGAGACAGAAGATTTGCTTAACCGCTAGCATGAAGAAAACCCACGGGAATGTTTGTGGTGTGAGTGTGTGTCTGGAGCTTAAATAAGCATGTCTGTCCACAGTGCAGAGACGCCCTGACCACTAGGCAAAAGCTGATTGCTCAGGACTATAAGGTCAGTTACTCACTGGCTAAAGCCTGCAAGGCTGACCTCCGTAAATACCGCTGTAACCTAGACACCAACCTGCCCAGGGCCAGAGAAGCTAGACTCTCATACCTCCTCCTCTGCCTGGAGTCTGCAGTACACAGAGGTCAGTGAACGTTCTGGTGTGCAAGTCTGTGTATTAGTTTGTAGTAATTCAAGTGGCTCTATTGTAAGAGGACAAGGCAACCTTGTTACATTATGTTCTTGTTTATTTACCACAATTATTTGAAATTCCAGGACAATGTGGTGACTTTTTTCCTCACTTCTAAATCTTTACTATGCACACGTGAGCAATAATGCCATGCTTCACGTACCTCACTTATCAATAAGTAAAAACACTCAGCATCCCTGACTAAGAGATCCCTCTTAATAATGCATCTTACTCAGAATCGATACACTATACAAAAACATTAGTAATCATTTCTGATTTACATCTTTATAACTTTTATAAAAGTCTGTTATTGTGTGAATGTGCTATCTTTATTAATGCCCTTGCTAATGGGTTTTGCCTCAGGGCGGATGGTGAGTGGAGACTGTCAGGGGGAGATGCTTGACTACAGGCGCATGCTGATGGAGGATTTCTCCCTTAGCCCTGAGATTGTGCTGCACTGTAGAGGAGAAATTGAGACACACTGCTCTGGCCTGCACCGCAAAGGACGGACCCTACACTGCCTCATGAGAGTGGGCCGAGGAGACAAGGGCCCAATGGACAGCCTCTGTCAGAATGCTGTAAGCTCTCTGGCATCTACAAGTGAAGAGACAAAATAACATGGTGGTTTTAATCATGCTTCCCCCATAGTTCATCAAATGATAACAAGCTACATCTTATTCTGTACAAAAAGTGTAGACCCAGACACTTTTATTGTTTGTAGAATTAGCTTCTTTGTGTTTATAAGATCCAATTTAAGAATCACTATATCACTGAAAGTTAAGACTTTCATCCATCATATATTACTAACTAGTTGTGTTTTGTTTTATCTTTAGCTTCAGACGCTCATCCAGTCTGCAGACCCTGGTGCTGATTATCGCATTGACCGTGCTCTCAATGAAGCCTGTGAGTCTGTTATCCAGACAGCCTGCAAACACATTCGCAATGGAGACCCGATGTGAGTCCCACTAATCGTGTGTGCTCTGTGTGCGTGCAAAGTATACAGGAAATGTTCAGACCCTTTTCCACATTTTATTTTCTAGACACGTTAAAAATGGGTTCTTTTTCTTTTTTCCCCCTAGACAATCTATACTAATTTCCCCGCAATGGCAAAGCAAAAACGGGTTTTTGGAGTGTTTTTGTTAGCTTAAAAATAAAAGACCAAAATATGCCATTGACATAATTATGACTTTATGACAGCTGCAATTGAAATGTGCTACATCCTACTTCTGTCAATAGTCCTTGAGATGCTCCTAAAACTAGAATGGCATCGCTTGTGCTTAATTGAATGTATTGAACTACAGAAAAGTACACACCTGTCTGTCCAAGGTCACAGTTTATGGTGTATGTCAAAGTGGAAAACCAGGCCAGAGACTATTGGAAAAGATAGAGGGAGGGGGGGGGAATGCAGAAAAATATAAAGGGACCTTTTCCAGAATTCTCAGGACCTGGGGTGACACCCAAGGCATACAGGCAATTGAAAACCCAAATGATTCAGGCAAGCTTTGTGAAAGTCCTGGACCACTGCAGGAAATGCATATCTGAATATGTAAATCTTAACTAGGGGAAAGTTGTTCATAGTATGCAATTGTGATGCAGTGTAGAGGACAGTTTCATTTCTAAACACTCGACTGCACAAAGTTCTTTTTTTACATTTTCTCATGAATTCTTTATTAGGCTGTGAAAGAATGAACATGAGCTGAATTTAACTGTCTGTGTATAATCATAAACCTACATAAACCTCTCCATTCCTTTGTTAAAGACTGGGAGCAGGCTGTGTAATTATGTCTGCTCTGTAAAGCAGTGAGCTTAGAGTGCCAGTGTAGTCCCTATTATTTTGTGAGATAGAAGAGAAGTCGCTTTAGTATAGCATAGTGAAAATATCCATACAAAGCTTTCTCTCTAAGTGGATTAGTGCTGATTTATTTTTGTTTAATTTCTTTACATTGTTACATTATAATATGTATATAATGTCATGCAATACATTCAAACGAAAGTCAGGATTGAAATATGAAAGGGCAAGGTTACACTGTTCCAGTCCGTCTAGACAGAATGATTTAGCGGCTCAGTGTCCATGTATGTGAGTGAACATTTACACATCAAACTTAAAAAAAAAAAATTCATTAATTTAATATATTTTTTAACAGGTTAATTTACTATTGTCCTTTTTTATATGAGAAAATATAAAAGTGTGTGTGCCTGTGTTTGTGTAGGATTCTCTCATGCCTGATGGAGCACCTCTACACAGAAAAGATGGTAGAAGACTGTGAGCACCGGCTGCTGGAACTGCAGTATTTTATCTCCAGAGACTGGAAGTGAGTGATATTAGTCTTTAAGAGACCTAATGCAATACTTTTATGTAAAAGGCTTATTACACTTTATGATCTTTCCTTTTGCTTTTACCTTAAAAAAAAAAAAAAAAAAATTGTAATGGGCTTTTTAATAATGGAGGAAGAGCACCAAAGAGGACTAAAGCCACTTTGCTTAATATTAAATGACAGTTTGATCTTTTTAATGTTTTTAATTAAAATAATTGTAGATGGTTCTGATAGCTGTAAGCTTTCTAGTATTTAGCTGCAGTCTGAGCCATGACACTTGGCAGTTGACCCCTTTACATCATCACTCTCATCTTTTTAATGTGAACAGGGACATTCAGGTGCATACAAAAATGTACTGTAATAAAGCTTTTCACTGCTTATGTCCTTCATAGCCCATTAGACACAAGTACTTTTTAATTGGAAACTTTGTAGCAGCAATTTTGTGTAATTGCCCATTATGACCAACTGCTCACTCTACCCATTGTAGTGAACGGTTTGTTTGCTCCTGCTTCAGAAGCTTTGAATGACTGGGATTCTGTAGTGATTTTTGAGGCAGTTTATAGTAAAGAAGGCACAGCTGCATGCTCTGACTCATCATCGCAGCACAACATATTAGATTTTCTGGGGAATGTTATTGTGTTGTCTCTATTTAAACCTCATAAAGCTGAGTTACTCTTTAGTACAGTACAGATTTGGGCTGTAAATGTTTGTGGTTGAATGAGTAGTGTTGCAAATCATGTGATTATAATCAAATAATTAGTTATATTAAATAAATTATACTTCATGTGCTCTCATTGGCCAAAATGATTTGATTCTTGTCTGTTTCCTAACAATGAAAAATTTATGAACCAAATTATGAGGAAACTTTGATGTTTGTGATGTATTTGGTATCTTTCTACAGTAGTTAGATTGTGATGAGGTCAGAAAATCACCCACCTTACCCTGGTCCTGGAAATCTTTTTGACCGATTCTGTTGTTGGTCATGTTGAATGTTTCAGAGAACTGTGTAATTTCAGTATTGACTGTGTCCACCTTAGGCTTGATCCTGTCTTATATCGAAAGTGCCAGAATGACGCCTCCCGGCTCTGCCATACACATGGCTGGAATGAGACCATTGAAGTGATGCCTGCTGGTGCTGTGTTCTCCTGCCTCTATCGTCATGCCTACCGCACTGAGGAACAAGGTAGACGGGTAAGCAATCTACAGAGTTGCACAACTGAATATTGTGTTTTCCCACCTTGACATTTGTCATAAATGCATTTGAAATGGGTCACAAAGGAAATTGTAAATGTAGTGTAACCATAACTTGGAAGGATCCATGTTCTTTCAGTACAAAAAGAGAACAATAGATTAACTTGTGGTGTTTTGAATTTAACAGCAGGATCCAGAGCAGTATGTGAGTGGGGTTTTTTGTTAGTTTTAAAGCAATGGAAAGGTGATTGAAAATGATGGTAGTGGGTATAAGTGATTTTTCTTAAAGGACCCATATCATGGAAAACTGAATTGTCCTCTCCTGTTGTTTATATAAAAATAAAGAAAAGAAAATTAATTCATATAGTTTAGTTGACATTTCCAGCTCCTCTGTATATAGTCAATATGTGCGAACTGCAAAAGCATCCCATGTTAAGTGTCAAAATTTTACATTTATACACATTTTTAGCATATTACAGTTAATGATCATAAAACAATCTTGTTAAAATGAATTATGACTTTTTTTTTTTCATTAAATCACAGGTTAGGGTAAAATGAAAGAAAATGTAATATATGGGTCCTTTAATGCAATGTCTTTAGAGGATTATGGGAAATAAAAAGGCAAGGAATCATTAAACTAAGCCTTTTTTGATACTTTTGCTTTTCAGTTTTATTAGCTTTTGTTTTCATTTTTGCCATGATGGAGTAGATCATGCAGTTTTTAAATAATTTTTTTTTTTATAGAAAGAAAAGAGAATATTAAAGGGATTTACTGACTTAAACTCTCTTGTAGCTTACACGGGACTGCAAGGTTGAGGTCCAGCGTATCCTACATCAGAGAGCTCTGGAGGTGAAGCTTGATCCAGAGCTCCAGAAACGCTGCATGACTGACCTGGGCAAGTGGTGTAGCGAAAAGACAGAGACTGGCCAGGTAAATAAAGACAAAAATAAAAAAACAACACCCTTATTGCTAGCAGTAAGATAAGAAATTTGCTATTTCTGATTCTATATACGAAGTGTACTTTTTTTTTTGCGTGTTGAGAGTAAAACAGCAGTATTGGCTTGTGAATACTCAGAGTGAAATACTCTGAGATGGCCTAAAACGTTAACAAAGTGATCCTTTCCTTTCTACTCCAGGAGCTGGAGTGTCTGCAGGATCATCTGGAGGATCTGGTGTCAGGCTGCAGGGATGTAGTGGGCAACCTAACAGAGTTAGAGTCTGAGGTATTTTCCTTCTTAGCCAGTTTATGTAAAGGGCATCATCTGTACAGAACTGTAAAAATATACAGTATGTACATCTCTGTACCATTATGACTCCTCCACAGGACATCCAGATTGAAGCCTTGTTGATCCGAGCCTGTGAGCCAGTTATCCAGACCCACTGCCATGTGAGTTGGACATTTTTGCTTCAGTTTAATTCGTGGTGTGTTCTTTAACAAGATAATATTTATGTATATGACTGTGAAATAATTCCACCTCCTATGGTTTTAAATCTAGTAGGACTATGCCTATTAGCATAATTTTACTGAATTTTACTTGTTTGTCACTGAACAGAGCTGGCATGTGATTCAGATTTAATCAAGCAACCGCTTCTTTCTAACACAGGATGTGGCTGATAATCAGATAGACACAGGAGATCTGATGGAATGCCTGGTGCAGAACAAACATCAGAAAGAGATGAATGACAAGTGTGCTGTGGGAGTTACACACTTCCAGCTGGTAAGCTGTACATGTAGAGCCTTGGATATTAATAATCCTAAATCAATTTTCACCCAACCCCATGCGATGGCTTATGATTGAGAGAATTGATTTAGTCTCTGGAAGCTACTGGCTTAGCATCTAAAACGCCATTAAACTGCTGAATAAGTATTTTTGGATCTTTTTTCTCAGGTTCAAATGAAAGATTTTCGTTTCTCATATAAATTTAAGATGGCTTGCAAGGAGGATGTCCTCAAATTGTGTCCAAACATAAAGAAGAAGTAAGTATACATCTTCAGAGATTTCTATCTTTCATAATATTGCTTGAAATTTGACACTGATGATGATTGGTCATTGATTTTGTTGCTTAAACAGCTGAAAGACTTTCTCAAACAGTCTATGGCTCCCAGCTGCACTAATTCTACTTTTTCCCCTGCCATTCTTTTCAGGGTGGACGTGGTGATCTGTTTAAGTACCACGGTAAGGAATGACACTCTGCAAGATGTGAAGGAGCAGCGTGTTTCCCTAAAGTGTCGCAAACAGCTCAGGGTGGAAGAACTGGAAATGGTAAAAAACTTCATGATGTGTTTTTCTTTTCTCTTATATAAAAAAAAACAGGTTGTTGTGAGTATTTTGGTGCATGTATACTTGAACACTGTAACATTAAATTTCAGAGTTAAGAATTTAGAAGCCCACTTTTGCCATTAAGGCTTTAAGAAGGAGCTTTTAGTGAACAAAGTGCATCATGTGACATTAGTCATATTCAAATTAAAGCATAAAGTTCATGTTATGGTTGCATGCAAAATCAAGAGAATGCTTTACCTTAAGAGTTTTAGAGGACAGTAGTAAAAAATGTGTTTGGGCTTGAGCTGTATCTGTTTTCCATTTGAAGTTACTGACTACCAGCCCTAAGGAAACTAATGAGCCAGTTTGGCCACTTTAGATTCACACTTTAATATTTGCATAAAATGTTATTATACTTATTACTTAATAAATATTATACTACAGGTATTTGGACTACAAACTAAGCATACACATTTAAAAACTGCTGTTTGTTTATATAATTTTGTCATGACCATGGATGTATGCAGACACACTAGTTGCTCAAAATGTCCTGGTTCCTGTGGATCTGATATGAATGATTGTTTTGGCCATAAAGAACCAAAATGCATTTTTGAGGCAAAGGGACCCCACTCCCCCTCATAGTTTTGTTTCTTTTTGTTGTAGTCAGAGGACATTCGCCTGGAGCCTGAGCTACATGACTCATGCAAGAAAGACATTAGCAGGTTGTGCTCTGCTGTTGCATTTGGCAATGCTCAGGTAAGATCTCCAATGCAGAGATTACACCACATAACAAATAGCTTGGTACAAATACCATCCTTTAAAATTATTGGCAATTTCTGATAGACAAAGCAAAACGTTTTCTTGTAGTCTGCATGTCATATATAAGTCTGACCTTTCATTAAGACAGTTTTTCAGTGGAACATAAACAGCCCTGCATTGACAAAATGTTTGCTTGTCATTTGCTGTATGATGTTGGAGACTGCACCCAAGCTATTTTACAGCTCTGCAGTTCTTTTCCTTTAATGATTTTCTGCTCTCTGTGTCTTCTTCAGGTCATTGAGTGTCTGAAGGAGAATAAGCAACAGCTCTCTCACACCTGTCATCTGAAGGTCTTTAAATTGCAGGAGACTGAGATGATGGACCCAGAGTTGGACTACCAGCTAATGAGAGTGTGCAAACAGATGATAAAGGTTTCATTTTCTTCATATACATTTTTCTCCAGTCGATCACTTTTATTGTGTTGTTTATATGCATCATACAACAAATAAGAGGAAGCCTTTTTGAGTTTTGGCTCACCAAACAAAACAATAAATATTTAAAATTTCCATTTTGATGGAAACAATGGAATATTTTAATACATAGTATGTTAGAACAGCATTGATTTACTTAAAATAGCAAACAATTAATCAATTGAATCTTTTGTTTAATATGTTGCTCTTGCATTTGATTGCTTTTCTTCATTCAGCAATTTGTTCTCTTTGATAATCTCTCCCTTTCTGTGCATCACCCTCGGTATCAGCGTTTTTGTGCTGAGTCTGATGCCAAGAATATGCTGCACTGCCTGAAACAGAACAAGAACAGTGAATTGATGGATCCCAAATGTAAGCAGATGATCACCAAGAGACAAATCACTCAGAGCACAGGTGAGCACTGATTTTCCTACTTTGTGCCTCTGTGGTTGTCCTTCTTACTTTACAGAGGTTCTAAAGGATCAATGATTAAACTTTACAAATATGTTTTTATTTCATTTCCCATGTTGATTTGAAATCAGTTACTTCATTAGTTTACTATTATTTTTTAAATTTTATCTAAAATTTTTTTTTTTTTTGCTGCACTGTTCTTTCCTGATATTCAGACTATAGACTTAATCCAGTGCTTCGGAAGGCCTGCAAAGCAGATATTCCCAAATTTTGTCAGGACATTCTCAACAAGGCTAGTGATGACAATGAACTTGAAGGCCAGGTCATATCCTGTCTGAAACTTAAGTATGCTGACCAGGTACATACATCAAAGAATATTAACACTAATTTAGATCTAGATTTCTGTTATTGTAGGTGTATGCTGCAAATTCACTGAATGATATTCATCCTCTGTGTTTGCTGTTTTAAACCTGACAATGTTCTTAGCGACTATCGACAGACTGTGAAGACCAGATCAGAGTGATCCTTCAAGAATCAGCCCTTGACTACAGACTAGACCCTCAGCTTCAACTAAACTGCAATGAGGAGGTGAGTCAGACCAACTGAGTCTTAGATACATAAGCACATAGCATATGCATGGGCTCAGACATGCATAGCACTTACTAGTTTGATCACAGAGACAGATGTTTGCTCATTAACACCCACACATCACGACTACTTTTTTCTTCACTCCTAATGAGAACATAAAGTTTTAGCAGAATAAGGGCATAGCCTGTAAAGATATTAATGAAAAGCTTTCTACCGTAAATAGATGCCTTGATTTGTAGTAATGAGACTTTTTTGCCTTTTGAGGTTTATTTACACATTGCTCCAGGCTCCTTCTGAAAAACGCCTATATACCTTCACTTAGTCACATAGACTATTAAATTTACAACAACCTAAACACAACACAGCCATGGTTAATAACAAATAACAGAAAATGCATCCATATGACAATATGATTCATACCCTTATATGAGCAGTGATAATGGGGTATTGTTATTTGTAGTTCACTGAAGGTGTAAGAAAATCATGGAGTATCAGTGCTGCCATGGTGATAACATCATGGTGCATTTCATGTAGCACATTTATCAAGCTTATGTCCAGTGCCAGACACTGGGTGGCTTTAAAAGAGGAAACCTGATATGATTTTTCTTTTTTGCAACTGCTCTTCATTGGTATGTATAACACCATTCATCATTGCACTCGCCATTTGTCCTTTGGTGTTTCTTTGTCATAGATTACACACTTGTGTGCTGAGGAAGCTGCTGCTCAAGAGCAGACAGGTCAGGTGGAGGAGTGTTTGAAGAATAATCTACTAAAACTCAAACATGAGGCCTGCAAGAAGGTAAAAAAAAAAAAGCCCTCACTGCAGCATTTGCTCATCAATGCTCACACCATTATTGATGGCATTGACCTAAATTAATGTAAACCTCTGCTCCGTCCATCTTTGAAGACTGCTCTCTGCATTATGGTTTAATGGCTACTTTTGTACTCTTATTGCCATTACTGTATCCTGTTTTTGGTTTGTTTTATCATCTAGGAGGTGTTAAACATGCTCAAAGAAAGCAAAGCAGACATTTTTGTCGATCCTGTGTTGCACACAGCATGTGCCTTGGATCTGAAACACCACTGTGCAGCCATCACCCCTGGTCGAGGCAGACGTGAGTACACTATTGATTGTCTCAAGAAGCCGATATTCTTTAAAAGAAAGGTTCCTGTTAGAAAATATTTATATTATGCTGAAGTACATTATGCTGATGCTTCTACGCTTTTCTTTTTTCTCTTTTGCAGAGATGTCGTGTTTGATGGAGGCTTTGCAGGATAAGAGGGTGAGATTGCAGCCTGAGTGTAAGAAAAGACTTCAAGACCGTATAGAAATGTGGAGCTATGCAGCCAAGGTGAGATGTTATACACATGTTCCATGCAAGCCTAATACAAATGCAAATAATTATACGTTTAAAAACAGGAAAAAATGACAAAAAAACAGAAGATAATAATAAACACAGACACTAATGAATGTAGACACTGCATGGCATTTCTTGTCACTGCTATACAGAACTGCACCTTTCATAGCCAGATGACCCTATTACATTGCCAGACATCTCAGCCAGTCTTTCTGGTGCTTTGGCACGAGGATGAAGGAATACCACCTTTAACTTAATATCCAAAAGACTGAGCTACTGGTTATATGGCCAATAAGTCTATTTCTCACAATATAATTATAAAAATCACCTTATCCCCTCATCCTTCATCTCTGTTCAAGATTGTATTGATTAATGCAGTGCTTTGCTAGCAGGTCTTCCGTCATACAAAGTTAAACTGCTTCAGATGGGCCTGAACACAACAGCATACCTGGTGTTTAATCAGCAAAATTAAAGATTTAATTAAACTTTAATGGGCAAGGAAAAATGTAAACAGATTCAGAAATAAATTAAGTGACTGATATGCTCTAAGGTACTTCATTAAAGGCTGTGGAGAACTTTAACAATGGTTGAATTTTAATGTTTTTTTGTATCACAAAAATGGTTATCACTAAAAAGCATTTCAGTCTTGCTACATGATCTGAACCTAGTTAAACACAGAGTTATGCAAGTGTATTTATGATTCTAGTTGAATGTTGAGTGCCAGTTATTCAGTCAATTGCATAGCTTTTGTAAAGTCCTTGTGCATAGTCAAACAATCCTGCAGACTTCAGTTTTACTTGCTATTTTAAACTGTCTCTGCAGGTCGCTCCAGCTGAAGGCTTCTCAGACCTGGCTGTACAAGTGATGACCTCGCCTTCAAAGAATTACATTATATTCATGATTGCACTGGCCATTTGTGTCCTTTTCCTAGTGGGGCTGCTCTGTGGCCGAATAACCAAACGTGTGACCAGGGAACTAAAGGATAGGTAGAGCATGGACCTGGACTGATGCATCTCAGACATTCTAAAAGAGCCTAGACCCTGTTATCATCCATCCACTCATCTAACCCTGGCCCCAGTGCCCTCCTTTCCCATATCTGACTGTGGACGCTGTGGGTCAGTGCCACTTTGGAACCTCTTCCCACCTTATTATTGCCACCTGCTGATAATGTCCCAGAATCTGAAAAGCAAAGACCTGGCTGAGTCATCACACTCTAGAACATTTGGAGACATTTTTTTAAATCTTAATTGGTGTATTGATTTAGCTGCAGACTGTGCATTTGTCATTTAAAAATGTCACTTTCTTCAATGCTTATGCCAAACAATAAGCTCACTTCTATTGTGTAATTGTTAAGTTTTTTCAAGACTTTAGTCATCTTTGATCCAGTGTACATAGACAGGGGTTTACTCTCAAGCATAGCCATCCTTGCACAGTTCGGTTCCAAATCACTGGGGCTCAGTATGTTGTACTGATTTCATATATGTTGTCAAATCTTTATCTAATAGAGAAATGTACAACTGAAAATGTTGTTCAGAGAAGTGTTTTAGTTGGCAAGTTTAGCTAGTGATTGTTTGGTAACTGGTAAAATGATATACTTGGTATTAATCTGACGCTTATGGAGTTAATAGGAAATGAATCTAAATATGACCTAAATATTATCTAAAGAATATAAAATAATACTTAAATTCTGAACATTTATAAAAGTGAAATGTACAAATTTTCTATTGCAAACATACAACTTTCATCCTACCATCCAATCCCTTTGAGCTTGGATCTATTAAAAGTGCTTTCAGATGCCCTTTTTTAATGACACATTATCTTTATCACATGCCCACTTTGTTTTGAGTTTGTGTGATTAGAAGATGCTAGTTGGGTAGTCTTTTGGATGGTGTTTGAATGATTATGGATGTCTGTTGAAGTTCTTTGTTGCAATAGTAATTTATGTTTGATGAAAACATGGTGTTTCTTAATCTTCAAATCAGTTTGTCAGAAAAGTTATTGTTTTAAAATATCTAAAATTGGCTCCAAAAGTAACAGGCATATTTTGTCACTGTGAAATCTTCTCAGAGCTATGATTTAAAATGTGCTCAGGACTTCAGGCACGTTAAAAAGAAGAAACAACTGCATATTAGTAAACGAGTACATATTTCAGAAACATTTGAATGTTAATTCATTGCACTTTTTGGTGACCTTTTTGTTTGGCCTTGGCCTTATTTATTGTTTACTACCTACAGATTTTACTTATTGTTCAGTTATAGCTTGTTTTTGTGTGGACCGGTAATCACTGTTTTTTTTTTTGTTTGTTTGTTTGTTTTTTGGTCCCCCCTGTCTCTCTTGTCTTATCTTTTGCTGAAATCACACAGGAAGAAGACTCCTGAAATCCCCACAAAATGAAATGCATCTGAATTTCTCATTGCACTTAGGGTTTGAACATTTGCCAATGTGATTAGGGCTTGTTTAAAGCCCCATTTCAGAAACCTATTAAATAATTTGTGTAATGGATAGGACAACTTTTAAAAAATCTGTGCATCTTCTGAACTGCCACAGGAATCTTTACAGCCAGGTGGGAATCACAGGTCGTATGTGGTATGGGCTGTACAGAAGACATGAAATTGTGAGAAGGAAATGGTTCAGATGCAGTCCATGTTTAAGGCCTTTATCTTTTTAGAGTGGTATACTATAGACAAGAAGGGCAAAAATGAAAGTAATGAAATCTTAGAGAAGTGTTTGGAGTATTGCATGTAACAGTGACACCAGCGCTAATTAAAAAAGACACATTAAACAATTATGGGCAGAACTGGAGATCTGTATGAAAGACATGCTTGAAGTGTTACTAAGGTACTAAATGACAGGCCTGTAATGATCTCAGACTATTAGCAGCACCACTAGCTGTGTAACTAACATTACTCATGGAGTTTATTGTACAAGCTCTCTTTGTTATCCTCTTCATTATTTCATAAAGTCCCAAGAATTAAGTTTTTGTTTTGTTTGTTTTTTTTTTTTTTTAGTTTTCTATTTTAGATTTAATATTTGGGGGATTTGTTAACAGAAAGAAAATGTATTTAGACTGTATTTTGCAGTGACCTATTCTAAAGGTATTTTGAAAGTAAAGCTCAATATTGATAGTATTTTGTAAATAATAGAACTAGATTACAAGTTACAGATGATTGGATTATGAAAATATCTTACAAAAATATTGTAGATAATAAACGTCAAATTTTGACGCAAACATCCTTTTTTAAATTGTCAGTCATTATTGCTAATGATTGTATATTTAGGTGCTCTTTTTATTTCTACAATTTAATTTTTTAAAAAAAAGGTTTTTTCCCCCAGTTTTCCCTGATTGGTGGCATCTTTACTGTTGAGGCTTACAGAACTGTAAAGGGATTATGGGATGTCGTTGCCCCCCCCCCCCCCCTTTTTTTTTTTAATGCTTTTGTAGATTAAGATGGAAGACTACAATCTTGAATATTTCAAGTTGCTCATTGCCTGATCAGTTTTCCTTTGCTTGGTTAAAACATACATGTGCGCACACGCACGCATGCACGCACCAAAAACAATTTGGCTGCTTTTGCTTGGGAGTAAACAGAACCAGGTCTCATCTGGACTCTGATTGGAAAGTGTACTGAACGAAACGGATGGAACATTAATGACCTTTGACTGTCGTGTTAGTATATGTTTGCCAATAGGGGACATGATAATGTATGACAGTTCCTGACCTGTTTGCCTGGACAGACTTTAATATTGGTAGAAATTAATCAGTGCCCACACTGCACAGCTTGGTGATTCCTGCTGCAATGATCTTCTTGAAGAGATCAACAGTATCTCATGAGCTGAATGGGGTGCTTAAGTGCTCGAAAATTACTGCAGTTCTTCGGGCCTCCAGAAATTGTGTGGCATTTATGATTTAGAATAAACTTTTCTACAGAAAATGTGTGACAAGAAAAATAAGCAACATTCTGATGATAACATTAGAAATTATGAGCAATGTCCCTTGGTTTTAACTGTGACCACTCCTAAGGACCTGAAAAGAGTAAAGAGTTGTTTTAAAATGCCTTTTCTTAAAAAAACTAATTGCTTACCACAAATTTTAAAAAAAAGTCAGTTTTGCCCTGTATTGTCTATAGAATACATTAAGAATTAATTACAAATGGACTCAACCTCTTTACTTTAAAAAAAAAAGTTATGGCTGTGATATTTTATGAACTTCTGTCAATGTAATATTGATGTAACAAACTGAACACAGCTAGTGCATTTTTAATGTCTGTACAGATTATGATTTGTCTGTTTAATAAGACTATATTCAGATTTTCTTAATTTTGGTCTCTTGTGATTCTCTAAATCATTTATTTTGTGATTTAAATGAAACTGAGCTTTTAAAAGTATAGTTTCATGGAAGGCAGAGTCCTCTTGTTCTTGATATCAATGTTTTCAGGTTGGAAATGTCTACCTAGTTTTCACACGCTCTCAATCTATCTAACAATCTAGCCTAAAGGAATCCTCCAATCATCCATTATTTTCCATTTATCTTAACCAGGTTCAAGGGGGGTGCTGGAGCATAGAGTAGAGTAGAGTGATCTATTCCAGCACTCATAGGGCAAAAGCATTGAAACAACCTGGATAAGTTGCCGATCATCATTAAAAGGTCATTATTAAAAATAGGTTGTGAGAAGCCCTGTTCCATTCAGTCCATTTTTTAAAAATCCCTTGTTAACATAATTTGACATAGGAGTTTAAACATTTTTGTCCACTAAAATTCTTAAAATTCTTTTTGTATAAAGCCGTTTAAAAAAGTATGAGTGTGTATCTTAATTTGTGCGCTATAGCCTGCAGAGCGTATAAGATCAATAGTGAAATTGCTTCTATAAACTTCATTCAGTTAACATGTGAGAAAGAGAAAGATTCAAATTGTAACATCAATGACCTGCAGAAACACACTAGACAATGACACTTTGATATTTTCTTTGAAGTTCATCCCCTATTAAAAGGCCCATTGCCTTACACTTTAATTTTTTTTTTTTTTTTTTTAAATTGACACATTTTACTGTAACCCAGCCACTAGGGATGCACAAGCCAGTGTATTTCTTCGTGCCGGTCCCAAGCCCGGGTAAATGGGGAGGGTTACGTCAGGAAGGGCATCCGGTGTAAAACTTTGCCAAATCAATATGCGGACAACGATACAGAATTCCATACCGGATCGGTCGAGGCCCGGGTTAACAACGACCGCCATCAGTGCTGTTAGCCTACAGGGTGCTGGTGGAAATTGGACTACTGTTGGCCAAAGAAGAAGAAGAAGAGGAGGAAGGCATGTCCAGAGGGAGAAGGAGAGAAAGAAGGAGAGGAGAGTGGAAGTGAGGGTAGGGACTTTGAATGTTGGCAGCATGACTGGTAAAGGTAGAGAATTAGCTGATATGATGGAGAGAAGGAAGGTTGACATTTTGTGTGTGCAAGAGACTAGATGGAAGGGTAGTAAGGCCAGGTGTATTGGAGGGGGGTTTAAACTGTTCTACCATGGTGTGGATAGAAGGAGGAATGGAGTAGGTGTTATCCTGAAGGAAGAGTATGTGGAGAGTGTTTTGGAAGTGAAGAGGGTGTCAGGGAGGATGATGAGTTTGAAACTGGAAGTTGAAGGTGTGATAATGAATGTTGTTAGTGCTTATGCTCCACAAGTTGGTTGTAAGATGAAAGAGAAGGAAAAATTCTGGAGTGAGTTAGATGAAGTGATAGAGAGTGTACCAAGGGGAGAGAGAGTGATGATTGGTGCAGATTTTAATGGTCATGTTGGTGAAGGGAACAGAGGTGATGAGGAGGTGATGGGTATGGTGATGGGTGATAGGCATGGTGTCAAGGAGAGGAATGCTGAAGGTCAGATGGTTGTAGATTTTGCAAAAAGGATGGAAATGGCTGTAGTTAATACTTATTTTAAGAAGAGGGAGGAGCACAGGGTGACGTATAAGAGTGGAGGAAGATGCTCACAGGTGGATTATATTCTTTGCAGGAGGGTCAGTTTGAAAGAGATCAGAGACTGCAAAGTAGTGACAGGGGAGCGTGTAGCTAAACAGCACAGGATGGTGGTCTGTAGGATGACCTTGGAGGTCAAGAAGAGGAGGAAAGTGAGGGCAGAGTCGAGGATCAAGTGGTGGAAGCTGAAGGAGGAGGACTGTAAGGTGGAATTCAGGCAGGAGTTAACACGGGCACTGGGAGGTGTTGAAGAGCTACCAGATTGCTGGGAAACTACTGCAGAAGTGATAAGGCAGACGGCTAGAAATGTACTTGGTGTGACATCTGGAAGGAAGAAAGAGGATAAGGAAACCTGGTGGTGGAACCAAGAAGTCCAGGAGTGTATTCAAAAGAAGAGGGAGGCAAAGAAGACATGGGACATACAGAGAGATGAGGAAAGTAGACAGGTGTACAGGGAGATGAACCGCAGGGCGAAGAAAGCAGTGGTGAAGGCCAAAGATAAGGTGTTTGGTGAATTGTATGAGAGGTTGGACAGTAAAGAGGGAGAAAAGGACCTTTACCGATTGGCTAGACAGAGAGACAGATCTGGGAAAGATGTGCTACAGGTCAGGGCGATTAAAGATAGAAATGGTAACGTACTGACAGGTGAACAGAGCGTGTTGAGCAGATGGAAGGAATACTTTGAGGAGCTGATGAATGAAGAAAATGAGAGAGAGAGAAGACTGGATGATGTGAGAAGAGTTAACCAGGAAGTGCAGCAAATAAACAAGATGGAAGTAAAGGCAGCGATGAAGAGGATGAAGAATGGAAAGGCTGTTGGACCGGATGACATACCAGTGGAAGCATGGAGATGTTTAGGGGAGATGGCAGTTGAGTTTCTGACCAGATTGTTTAACACAATCTTGGCAAGTGAGAAGATGCCTGAGGAGTGGAGAGGAAGTGTACTGGTACCAATCTTCAAGAATAAGGGTGATGCACAGAGCTGTAGTAACTATAGAGGGATAAAGTTGATCAGCCACACCATGAAGTTATGGGAAAGAGTAGTAGAAGCTAGGTTAAGAAAAGAGGTGAGGATCAGTGAACAGCAGTATGGTTTTATGCCGAGAAAGAGCACCACAGATGCAATGTTTGCTCTGAGGGTGTTGATGGAGAAGTACAGAGAAGGTCAGAAGGAGCTGCATTGTGCCTTTGTGGATTTGGAGAAAGCATATGACAGGGTGCCTAGAGAGGAGTTGTGGTTTTGTATGAGGAAGTCTGGTGTTACAGAGAAGTATGTGAGAGTAGTTCAGGATATGTATGATGACAGTGTAACAGTGGTGAGATCTGCAGTGGGAGTGACGGATGCATTTAAGGTAGATGTAGGATTACATCAAAGATCAGCACTGAGCCCATTCTTGTTTGCAATAGTAATGGACAGGTTGACGGACGAGGTTAGACAGGAGTCTCCGTGGACGATGATGTTTGCTGATGATATTGTGATCTGTAGTGAGAGTAGGGAGCAGCTTGAGGAGAACCTGGAGAGATGGAGATATGCTCTTGAGAGGAGAGGAATGAAAGTGAGTAGGGCAATGACAGAATACATGAGTGTGAATGAAAGGGAGGACAGTGGCGTGGTTAGGATGCAGGGAGTGGAGGTAACAAAGGTGGAGGAGTTTAAATACTTGGGATCAACAGTTCAGTGTAATGGCGAGTGTGGAAGAGAGGTGAAGAAGAGAGTGCAGGCAGGTTGGAATGGGTGGAGAAGAGTGGCTGGAGTGATTTGTGACAGACGCGTACCAGCTAGAGTAAAAGGGAAGGTTTACAGGACAGTAGTGAGACCAGCTATGTTGTATGGGTTGGAGACGGTAGCACTGACGAAAAGGCAGGAGGCGGAGCTGGAGGTGTCAGAGTTAAAGATGCTGAGATTTTCGTTGGGTGTGACGAGGATGGACAGGATTAGAAATGAGTATATTAGAGGGACTGCTCAGGTTAGACGTCTTGGAGACAAAATTAGAGAAGCAAGGTTGCGTTGGTTTGGACATGTGCAGAGGAGAGACGAGGATTATATTGGAAGGAGGATGTTGAAGACGGAGCTGCCAGGAAAGAGGAGAAGAGGAAGACCAAAGAGGAGGTTTATGGATGTGGTGAGAGAGGACATGCAGGTGGTCGGTTTGAAGCAGGAAGATGCAAAAGACAGGAAGAAATGGAGACAGTTGATCCGCTGTGGCGACCCCTAAACGGGAGCAGCCGAAAGAAAAAGAAGAAGAAGAAGAAGACACATTTTACTATAGTTTAGTATTTGTCTTTTGTGATGTCACAAATACAGAGAACCTGCTGTTTTGCAGCTCAAACCACTGTGTGATCTGAGGAGTGAATCTATTATTTGAAACCTCATGTTATTTACATCCAAATTGTTGTTCTTAAGCTCAGTTCTGCCCGTATACACTACATTCCCAAAGGTCTGTAGATACCTCCTCTTCCAACATTTCTTCTGAAATCAAGGGAATAAATGTGGAGTTCTTTCTTTGTTGCAAAAGCCACTACTCTACTAAGGAAGCTTGCACTAGGTGTTAGAACATTGCTGTGAACAGTGATTGCATTTAGTAACAACAGTGTTCATGTTGTCAGGTGCTAATATTGGATGATTAGTCATTCACCAACTCAGTCTACAACTGGGGGTAATTTTTCTGAATTGCTGACACTTGGTGTTGGACATGTTAACCTTGGGCTCATGTGTGGCTCTTGAATACATTTGGACATGTTGGAAACTAAAATGTCACTTAAATTTGGATTTAAATTTATTTAAATAATCCAGACTTAAATCTCTGGATGCAGCCTACATTAAAACCAGAACTAACTTTGTAGGAGCACAGTTCTCCAGTTTGGTTAGTCCTGCTTTAGAAAAAGCAATGTTGCAGTTTATCACTCTGCAGTTAAGATGGTGTAAACAAAATCTCCTAACACACCACAGCAAAGCTCCTGATTACATTTTGGCAAACAAAACCCCTCTGTCAGCTGGAGTGAAACGTGTACTGGATCCAGATGGAGTTGCAGAATTAATTATTGCTCGAGATCAGACTAACTGGAATTAGGAGCGTGAATTGATACACTGTTTCTGCTACGTTTGAAACATGGTGCCATTGATGCACTTTGCTGCCGTGCTGTTCTGCTTGCCTCCAGCAGATGGCGCACTCTTAACAGTTTTTCCACAGACTGTGCAAAACCTCAAACCTGCAATAAACAACTGCTGCTGTTCATCGCCAGACACGCCATTAGATCTCGTGTGTGTGTGTGTGTGTGTGTGTGTGTGTGTATAAAAGTCAAAAGTAAAAGTCAACTTTACTGTCAGGTCTGTCATATGCAGGCCATATAGAAGATAAAAGAGCTCTCATTTCTCTGAACAAGCATATATAATTACTTAACTGCACTAAATAAGTAAGAAAGTATAAATACAAAAATACAACTTCTCTGTGAATAAAGAACCAGAACCTAATGCATCATGTTCGTGTATATGTGTGTGTGTGTGTGTGTGTGTGTGTGTGAGAGTGAGGGGGATACAGAGAGAGATGGGTGTTTGGTGGGGTAATCAGGGCTATTGTTGTCCTGAAGGCCGTGAACTTGGCCTTTTGTGTTTTGCCCCGCAGCTGCCCCACATGCCCCTCAGCAGCTCCAGCTCAGCCCTGCTCTCCGTGAAAACAACACAGGCTTTAGAAACGCAGCGCAGCGTGTGTGCATGAATAAACAGCTGAATCTGAATTCTGAATCTGACCTCTACAAACACACACACACACGCGTGCGCGCGCATGTACATATACATGTATATATAAGAGTAAATCATTGTGTGTGTGATTTGAGAGGAAGGATCGGGCTCGCAGACATGCTGTCAGGTTGAATAAATGAGGACACTTTCACTCTGACAGTTTCAGTGCTTTACGGGCTTTCAGTGCTTTACGGAGTGTGAACACTCAGAACACACTGAGAACACACTCAGTACACACACAGAACATTCAGAACACACTCAGAACACACACCGAACACACACAGAACACACTCAGAACACACAGAACACACACAGAACACTCAGAACACACTCAGAACACACAGAACACTCAGAACACACACAGAACACTCAGAACACACTCAGAACACTCAGAACACACTCAGAACACACACAAAACACACACAGAACACACTCAGAACACACACAGAACACACACAGAACACACAGAACACACAGAACACACACAGAACACACTCAGAACACACACAGAACACACAGAACACATTCAGAACACACTCAGAACACACAGAACACACACAGAACACACACAGAACACTCAGAACACACTCAGAACACACAGAACACTCAGAACACACTCAGAACACACACAAAACACACACAGAACACACTCAGAACACACACAGAACACACAGAACACACACAGAACACACAGAACACACACAGAACACACTCAGAACACACACAGAACACACAGAACACATTCAGAACACACTCAGAACACACAGAACAAACACAGAACACACACAGAACACACAGAACACACTCAGAACACACACAGAACACACAGAACACACTCAGAACGCACACAAAACACATTCAGAACACACAGAACACACTCAGAACACACACAGAACACATTCAGAACACACTCAGAACACACTCAGAACACACATAGAACACACTCAGAACACACACAGAACACACTCAGAACACACACAGAACACACTCAGAACACTCAGAAAATACTCAGAACACACAGAGAACATTCAGAACACACTCAGAACACACACAGAACACACTGAGAACACACTCAGAACACACACAGAACACTCAGAACACACACAGAACACTCAGAACACACTCAGAACACTCAGAACACACTCAGAAAACACACAGAACACACTCAGAACACACACAGAACACACAGAACACACTCAGCACACAGAACACACACAGAACACTCAGAACACACTCAGAACGCACACAAAACACACTCAGAACACAATCAGAACACACAGAACACACTCAGAACACACTCAGAACACACAGAACACACACAGAACATGCAGAACACACTCAGAACACACAGAACACACTCAGTACACACACAGAACATTCAGAACACACTCAGAACACACACCGAACATACTCAGAACACACACAGAACACACACAGAACACACCGAACACACTCAGAACACACACCGAACACACTCAGAACACACTCAGTACACACTCAGAACACACACCGAACACACTCAGAACACACAGAACACACTCAGACACACACTCAGAACACACACCGAACACACTCAGAACACACTCAGAACACACACCGAACACACTCAGAACACACACCGAACATACTCAGAACACACTAGTACATTAATTAGAACACACACCGAACACACTGTAGAAACACACACAGAACACACAGAATACACCGAACACACTCCAGAACACACACAGTAGAAACACACACACAGAATACACAGACCGAACACACTCAGAACACACTCAGAACACACACAGAACACACTCAGAACACACACAGAACACACTCAGTACACACTCAGAACACACACAGAACACACACCGAACACGCACGACATTAACTCGTTATGATCTCGCTTCCAAGCATCATTTAAATAATATATTTCTGCTGCTGTTGTTGTTTTATGAATAATATTAATTTTCATCATCATGTGTAATAATGTAATAATTGATTTTACTGCAACGTCATTACTTTCTACTGCAGTCTTGTTCTGTTATTTAATAACAATATTATATCACATAATATAATCATAAAATATAATATAATCATAAAATATAATATAATCATAAAATATATCATATAATATCCTATAATAATAACAATGATTGGTGTTGTTTATTTTACACATTAAAATATTAATATTTTGATGGTTATTTATAATGTAGCTCTGATTAAAACACACACACACACACACATCACACACACACTCACACACACTCACTCGTTCCCTGAAATGACTTGATAAATGAAAGTGTGTCTAAACCCTTATTTCCATGTGAAATCGGACGGTCGGACCGGACAGCTGGTCCGCTGAACAGCGGCTGCAGGAAGAGCGTTTCTGAATCTGCCCTCACAAACAACACGAACTCAGCCACAACCTGCAGATTTATCACCATCTCAACGGAGCAGATCGCAATCTGAATTGTTTTTATTTTTTAAACATTGCTTATTTAATTTATTAACGAAAGGAAAAGAAACAGCGGGCTTTTAACAACCCTGAAACCGGAAAATAACAAACATTTACATCATTCAGTTCGTATTTACCTCCCTAAAGTATTACAGTAAAATACACTCATTAAACAACTGCGGGAGAAAATACACTGAAACCACAAGAGACACAAATACCACACGTTTAAAACGTTGTTGGAGAAGTTGGAGATACCTGTAAATACAACTACCAGTAAAACTGATGAAATACCTTTATTATTAAAGCATTATTTACTGCAGTATAAATGTATAAAGAACAAGCCCACTGTAGAACCTGGAGAAGAGAGGAGAGGAGAGGAGAGAGAGGAGAGGAGGGAGAGGAGAGAGAGGAGAGAGGAGAGGAGGAGTGAGAGGAGAGGAGAGGAGGAGAGGAGAGGAGAGGAGAGGGGAGAGGAGAGGAGAGGAGGAGAGGGAGAGGAGAGAGGAGAGGAGAGGAGAGGAGAGGAGGAGAGGAGAGAGAGAGAGGAGAAGAGGAGAGGAGGAGAGGAGAGGAGAGGAGGAGGAGAAGAGGAGAGGAGAAGAGGAGAGGAGGAGAGGAGAGGAGAGGAGAGGGAGAGGAGAAGAGGAGAGGAGGAGAGGAGAGGAGAGGAGAGAGAGGAGAGGAGAGGAGGGAGGGAGAGGAGAGGAGAGGAGATAGAGAGGAGAAGAGGAGAGGAGAGAGGGAGAGGAGAGGAGAGGAGAGGAGAGGAGAAGAGGAGAGGGGAGGAGAGAGGTGAGAGGGAGAGGAGAGGAGAGGAGAGGAGAGGAGAGGAGAAGAGGAGAGGAGAGGAGAGGAGAGGAGAGGAGAGGAGAGAAGAGAGTACTATGGCCTGGGGACTAGCTTAACCTGCTTGAATGAAGGGAGATGGAATAAAGCCAGGGGAGAGTAAAAAACAAACACTCTTTACAGGACATAACACACCTTCAAGAAAACAGGATCCATTTCCTGTTTGAAATCTTGAAATGCTTCTTACTGTTTGCATAGATTCAGTATTGTATGCACATATAGAAAAAGGTCATTTATATGCTTAAAAAGATCATCAGTGGTCATCAAAGATATTTCAACATTAATATGATGGCCGTGTGGCACTTTAGTAACCTTATTCTTCTTCTCTTTTTCAGCCCTTCACTTCTTTTGTCCTGCCAGTGTCCTCTCTTCTGAGCTAGTTCCAGATTCCCCATCACTCCCTGAGTTTCACTGGTTCACCTCTTTAACAGTTTTACTTTAAGTGTGTCCAGTGTGAGGATTAGACTACACATGTACCCTCAGTCAGCTGGAGGATCTCCAGCTTATATACAGACAATTTACAGTTCATTCAAATCAGGTTTACAAAATGTCAAAAACACTGACCAATCAGCCTGGCACCCTCTCTAGTGGGGGTGGTAGGAGAAAGAAAGGAATAAAAAGGAAGGTGATTTTTTAAGTAAACTCCATGGGCCTTGATTGCTCTTAACATCTTTATGAATTTACCATGTGTTTATCATGTTAGCATAAATCTAAATCAAAATACAAGTAAGAGGAAATGATAAAGGGAATAGTTGCCTGTAGGGGTAATTAACTGGGATTAGATAAATCTGTGAAGGAGATAATTGTATCAGAGTGAAAAACAATGACCCCGAGTACAGCCTTCAGGCAGAACAGTACAGATAGCTGGCATCAAGCCACCCAGTCACACACACACACACACACACACACACTGTTGCAAAGCAGCATATGAGCAGAGCAGAGTATACAATAAATGTAAAGAATAAAAACATGCAACAATAGAAATGAAGCACTAAATTCGATCAAGCATTAGAATTCAATTCACTTGCACTCAGAATTATAAGATTTTCAGTAAAGTTGGGAATTTGAGTGTACCATGGTAGTCACCTGTTTCGAAGTGTTTGTGAAGTGAATTCAGATGTGTTTCACTCTGTGATTTTCTACACTGCTCCCATAATACATTTGGGATAGTGTGTGTGTGTGTGTGTGTGTGTGCATGCTCTAATGGGATAGATATATATATATATATTATAGGACAGTGTGAGTGTGTATGTATGCTCCTATAGGAGATATGGACTGTAGAAGAGTGTGTGTGTGTGTGTGTGTGTGTGTGTGTGTGTGTGTGTGTGTGTGTGTGTGTGTGTGTGTGTGTGTGTGTGTGTGTGTGTGTGTGTGTGTGTGTGTGTATGTGTGTGTGTGTGTGCGTGTGTGTGTGTATTCTCCTATACAAGATATATATTATAGGACTGTGTGTGTGTAAGATCTTATAGGAGATATATGTTATAGGACAGTGTGTGTGTGTGTGTGTGTGTGTGTGTGTATGTGTATGCTCCTATAGGAGATATGTATTTATAGGACACTATGCATGAAGGGTCCTGAAAAATCGCGAGTCTATGTTTAAATTATGCAGAACGGAGTGTCATTTTTTTTCCTACCTGTATTCCGACAATGTCCGCCCTGTTGTTGTCATTGGGAACAGTTTGTACTAATCCAAATATGTCGCGGAGTGTTTGAGTTGTTAGTCATCCTAGCATGCACCCGGTGATGAAACTATCCAATCAAGGAAAAGGAGGCGGAGCTTGTCGGAATACGGGTAGGGAGAGAGAAACTCTAACGCGCACTATCGGCGGCGTTGGATGAACAGCAGAGGGCGCTAACAGAGCAGCGCCCTTAAAGCGAGAGTAAAATGTATAAAGGTAAGATAATATTAACTGTTGGCCCGCTTTTCATTAATAATTTGAAAACCGCACTAATACGTCTACATTTAAGCTCCAAACAAAATAATACCAAATATAAGTTGTTTAGATTCCTGTTAAAGATGAAATATACGTTTAAACAAACACCATTAGAAGTGTTGGAAATGGAAATTACATTTAAGTTTCTATGTCTTAGAGTTCAGCCCGTATTGCTGTGGTGTAGGAATAATCTATACTTTTGTATTTAAAATGCACTCCCTAACGCACTGAAGTAGCTGGTTAAATGACGCTGGGGGATGGAAATGAAAAGCTGGTGATTTTGTTGTGTTGGGGTTTGGTGTGTCCGACAGGAGCTTTATTTCTAATGTGTTCAGTAGAGAATTCACCAGGAGATGGAAAACTGCAGTCTGTATATTTTCCTGCAGGGCTGCTGGAAAATGACTGCTCAGAGTCTGCATCTGTTCCAGATCATCTTTATTCAGAGTTTAACAAAACCTTGATTCATTTTGATTCTGAACAGCCAGACTAATACAATAAAATAGTCAGAAAACAGCTCACTGCACCGAGCTGTGGGATTATAGAGCTGCTTAAGGACACTGTGGAGCACCTGCAGCCCTCAGATGATCAGACCTGTCCGGAGCGCGGGAAAGTCAGGACTTCCAGCAAATACACACTCATTATGCAAACAGACATATAAAGAGTGTGTATGAAACGTTACACGGCTTTAATATATATGTATATATAAATACTACATAAATAAATATATATAATAAATAATAATAATAATAACTACACACATATATAATATAATATAATATAATATAATATAATATAATATAATATATTATAATATATTATATTATAATATAATATTCATTCATTTTTTAAATGTTTATATATATTATGTATATATTATATATATGTAAATATATTTATTTATGACAGTCATTTCAAATCAGGATGAAAAAATATAGAAGAGGAAAAGATCTTGTTTTTTAAGTGAATATTTCCACAAATATAACATAAAACAAACGATATCAATAAAATAAAAATTCTAAATAAAATAATCAAATGAACAAACGCATAACATGTCAGTCGGACGTATAAACGTGAACATTTCGGACTTAAAACTGGTGACAGAAATAAAGAGAATAACACAGATTTAAAAAAAATAAAACGCAGATAAATCTGTGTTAAATAATGTGAAATTAAACAGCATGAGTGTGAAACTGGCAGAATGTTTTCCTTTTTAAAGACACGCATTTAAACTGAACTGAGAGCGTAGGAAACACTCTGCTCGACTTTTATTCACACCTTTAAACGTTTAATTCGATTTTTTTGCTTCAAAGGAAAGTCTCATGGTGACTTTGCGATGAAAAGTCCAGACTGTCAGTTTAATGAGTCTGCAAGACGGACACGAAGACACACACACACACACACACACACACACACACACAAAAGAATTATCATGACAAAAGCAGAATGAAAAACAGAAACAGGGGCAGAAATTAAATTCACAGATGAAATATTTGCCCTGAAGGAGATTCAGATGGAGATTGTGAACCTTTAATTCCGGCCTTAAACACTTCAGTGCTGTTTATCCATCACACCTTAGTAACCTGCTCTTTAACAACAACACCAACAACAACAACCATCATAACAACAACAACAAAATAATAACAATGAGCGCCATCATGGTCATGCTGATGGTTTATCAGGTTTCTAAAATATTTAGCAAAAATGATCATTTATCTCAGATTTAATATTCGCGTCGTGTCCTCGTGTGTGTAACTCTGGATAAGAGTTCCTCCTAAATTCTGAAGATCGGGCTGCTTCTCATGTTTTTGATAAGATTTCTATTAAAACACGCTTTGCAGAAACCTCCACCACAATCCTCTCCTCCACTTCTCTCCTTTCATTCCTGCAGAGCCAGCCTGCAGCCCTGTAATCCTGCTGCTTCATTTACTCTCTACATCCACGCTGAAACTTGGCCAACGCACGAATCAAGGACGAATTACACAGATTTCCTAAAAAGAGATTAACAGCACAGATGAACCTGCTGCTCCCCGCTGCACGGAGAACATCAGAGCCGAGTCAGGAGTGTGTGTTAGTTTTTTCTCGGAGTGTGGGTCACTTTATGAAGTATTTATGAATATTGCGGGCTGATCTCTGATCCTCGGCGGAGTCTGAATGTTGTGATAAACACTCGTCCACACTTCTCGGACTGCCTTCCTTCCCTCTTAACATTCATCCCCGGACATGTTTGTGTTTTTTTGGTGAATAAAATCTGCGTTCGTTTGGACCGAGAGATGCGGGGATGATTCCTTTACTTTACCCCCCCCCCCCCCCCTTATTGATCCAGGAGGAGCTAATTAGCCCTTCCCGTCGTGACTGTGGAGTACTGCGCATGCGCACTGCCTTAATTCCAGCCATTTCTTGCAGGAAAAGTAATTAGCAGGAATAAAGACGGAGCAGTTTTTTTCCTCCCCCTTCCAGTGTCGGCAAAACACCCCATTCGCCTCTTCCTTCTGACCGAGCCAAGGCACGCCGCTCCGCGTTTCAACCAAATACTCTTTTAAAGGCTTTAAACACACACACACACACACACACACACACACGGATATACCTCCTCTCTTCAGAGAATCTCCTAATCTAAGCTAAGTGACCAAATGGAAGTAGGCGAATGGGATCTCTGAGCTGGGACACGGGGGACGCTCACGGCCAGGGGTGAGTTCTGACCGGGACCTTTCTGTTTCCATCTTTCGGGCTACTTTCTGAGCTGCTCGGGGTCTGTTTTCGGTGGGAAGTTGGCTCTCCTCCTCCTCCTCCTCCTCCTCCTCGTCGTCGTTGTTGTTTTTACTTTACCTGTTTCTGGCTCGCTCCTCCTCGCCGCTGTTTTCCAGTTTCAGCCCCAAACACGAGCCCAGTGTCCTCTTCCGGCGCCGCTCGAGGGGCTTTTTGTTTCTTTTTTGTGTTTTTAAGCTAACAGACGTTGTGTTTTCGTCCACAGACAGTTTCTAAAATGGTGTCCGGTTGTTAGACTGAGGATGGTAAGCAAACAGGTCCGTGTGTGTGAGAGAGAGTGAGAGTGTCCGGTCAGGTCCGTGTATTTCGTTTCGTCTTCCAGCTGTGTCCGGAGTGTCTTCCTCCTCCGGAGTTGTGTTTCCCTTAGTCTGGCCTCCCTGATGTGGAAAACACAACTTTCTGCTGCACCGGAGAGAGAAGGCAGATGTTGTGCAGCTGTGGTCAGATGAGCTGGTTGGGTTACATTGAAACATTCAGTGCAGCGATGACTAGAGTTGTGTTGACAATAAACAGTAGGGAAAGCCCAGTTAAGATATTGATTATCAGACTAAACTGCTGCTTTAACCATATTAGCAACACATGGACTCTCTGTCTCTCTCTCTCTCCTCCAGTAGGCAGATGTTCCTGTTTCTCCCACTGCTGTTTATTAGCACAAAGTGAGTGTGTTTCCGTAGAGAGGGCGAGAGAGGAGTGACTTTGGTGTGAAGGTTGCTGTAAAGGGTAAGTCTTCTCCTGCACAGCTGGTTGTTTCATGTTCAGCACATTATGGTGAATGGAGGGGGAGGGGAGAGGAGGAGGAATGCAGGGTCAAAGAGCCCTGACACACAGGTCAGAGTGCACGGTGTTAGAGAAAGAATGGTGAAAAAAGACAGATAGTGTTAAAGAAGGGAGAGTGAGAAGCTGAAGATCTGATCTGACAGGAGGAGGGGTTCTCTGCAGGGAAGCAAAGCTGGACTCGGAGCTGATCACAGGAATCAGATGGTGTGTGTGTGTGTGTGTGTGTGTGTGTGTTTTCGTTTCTCTGGTAGGTTCTTTAGCCCGATACCAAAAATCTCATGCCAGCATATAATCCACACTTTAAACACACAATTCACTAAAAATCTTGTTTCTGTCGTTCAGTCGAGACGTATGGTTTCATCGCGAGAGTGAGAGGAATAATATTATAAAGCGAAATGTAACCCAGAAATCCTGCTGCTTCAATTTCTTGCAAAATCCCTGAAGCAAACATCATACACAACCACTGAACACTGTTTTTTTTTTTAAGTGAACGGTTTCTTTAACTGATCATAATATTGAAGATAATAATAACTTATATATATATCATCTTTTTCCGTCTCTACTGTTCTGCTGTTCTATATTTCAGTTACTGTATTGTACTGTAATTCTAAATTTGGTCAGTCATACTGTGGGGTCCAGAACTGGAACTGTTGTTAATGTCGCACAAAGGCCCTGCAGGCACATTTCTTTATTTCTCACTATGCTTGTTCAGGGTGGGGTGACAACGTTCATCTTGACTCTTCACTGACAACAAAAAGAGTATCTGTTCCTATTCCTGCTGTTTAAATATCCACTGAATGAAACACTATGTATTGCACAATATGGTGTGCTTACCCGTCCTAACGACTTTACCGTCTTGCCCTATTCCAGTTTACTGCAGATATATCAAGTCTTTATGGTGTGTATGATTAAAGCAGCAATTAAGACAATTAATCAATAATGTCCAAATAGGGATGAACAATATATTCACTTTTGTTTTTACAGCGTTTACTTTTTCTGCTGTACACACAAGTAAATGGTCAAAATAACACTATCAGATATTCAGTCATGTCACAAACGATTACCAGTGTTTTCATTATACTCCAGTGTGGAGTAGCAAAATCGCAGTGTCCTATTTGGTCCGTATCCTATAAAACACTTATTCATAGTTCTGTAGTTCTGGGTTTATTTTGTATGTCTGTGCATTTTAGTGATAATCTATTGCATCTTTTAGCCTAACTTAGCAAAATGAATGGATGTTTGTGGGTGGACTTATTTTATATTATATATTTATATATAATAAAACTTAAATATTTTATTTGATTTTATTTGTTTTTTTGTTTTTTAGATTATCATCTACCTCAACAGTTAAAATATAATTTGTTTATGCATGGCACATACACATAAAAGGTGGCTATAAGGAAGTTAATGGGACCTCAGACATAGTTCATCTATCACTGGTGACACCTTCAGGCCTGCCCCTGTGTTATGGTTTTCTCCCTGACAAACTAACAGGGTAGCAGTGGTTTACATTGTTGTCATGATTTGCATCCCTGGCAGTCAAATAAATGGACAAATGAGAGTCAAAGGCAGCGTGTCATTGTGCTGGGATGAAATAAAGGTACTTTTTAAAAATGCCCTGCGTTTATACTGAGGTTTTATGGGGACAAATGAATTAAACACATTCTGTATACAAGATAAGTTTGAAATATTCATATTTTAATATTACATGATTTTTTTTTTTCAACATCATGGTTTATTTAGATATTATTAACTTTCATCAGGTTACACATTTGCTCATGAGTGCTAGATGTGTGTGATATAATTATGGTGATATCTGTGAAGCCCTGGTGGGGTGTGTGTGAAAGAGAGGAGGCTGAAAAGTATCTTTTTAATTGTGAATCAAGGGCATCATGTATTTTTCACAGTTGCCAGATTCTGAAAATAAAGATTTGGGCTTTTCTGTATTATTTTAAGCCACAAAGCAACAACAGCTCAGTTGTATTAACTGTGACATGGCTGAATATCTGATAGCATTATTTTGACCATTTACTTGTGTGTACAGCTTTGAAAAAGTAAACGCTGTAAAAACAATAATGAATTGTTCATCCCTATTTGGACATTATTGATGAACTGTCTTAATTGCTGCTTTAATCATACACACCATAAAGACTTGATATATCTGCATATATCTAATAGCTGGATACTATTACATTTTCCTCTTTTGCTCTGGGTAGGATAATGTTTTGCCTTGGCAGAGCCATCGGTGAGCATGCTGCTGAAACGCTATGGCAATTTTTCCTATGTATAATTTAAGGGAGCAGTATTTATTGTATGTTATTCATGTGGTTCTGACATGGGGTCTTAATTTTTAATGTGACAGCAATGCTTTCTGCTGACTACTCTTCCAGTACACCACTTCTGATAGTAGTCTGCATGAACCTATATATATATATATTTTTTTTTTAAGTTCTAAGAATTTTTAAGTTGTTTTAGAATTCCTATTTTTTTAGCATTTGTCATTGAGTGTAATTTTACATCACTTAACTGAATATGTGTTAAATGATGTTGTAGGTAGCTACAAGAGTATGCATAATTAAACAAATACTAATGTGTTATTGAATGTTAATAAGTGCACAATTGGTGCAGGATATATTGAAATTGAATTTAGAATTGAAATGCTTAATAATAATGTAAAATGTACATTTGCTGCAGGACTCATTGCTGCAGTTTTTTTAATTGAAAACAAAACAGTAAATGTAGTGCAGTATAGTATAATTGGGCAGGCTTACCTTTTAGAGCTCTGTGTAAAATCGCAATCATTTAATGATTACTTTGCTCTTTATCATGATTTGGCATTTATTGCAGCAAAAGTGTAACTATTCAGTCATTATTGTGTTTGTGTTCTAGGATGCGCATGCGCTCACTGGCCTTCTCTTTGCTTATCATAACAATGGCTGGGTTAGAGCTGAGCACAGTGGCTGATCTCTCACACACACTCTTGTTCATTCTCTCACCCTCCCTCCCCTGCTTACCCTCTCCCTCTATGTTGTCACACACACACACACACACACACTCTCAGGCTACTGAAGAAACCGTCCATGAGGCCCCTCTTGTCAGCTTCAGACCTGCTGTCCATTAGTTCCTCAGTGCGAATGTGTCTCTGTGTGTGTTACGTTAGTGAACACTCTCTAGGTTTAATAAAGACAGACCAGTAACCGAAACAATTCCGTAATTAAGTCTCTCAATTCTCATCAGAATCCTCAGCAAATATTGAGCTACAGTGCACCGTCTGCTTTAGTAGAACACTAGCAAAGAAAAAGAGAATTGCTTATTTGCTGTGGCTCTATAGTGATTAAATGGAAGTACTTGTTTAAAAAATATGCTCAGACTGCAGTCAGCCAAGGGTCAGTGTTGTTATAAGGCACATTTACAGGGAATAGATATTCCAAATGTGATGTCTTATAGTCCTGAGTTCATCACACGGACCTTTTAGTTAGAATGAGGAGATTGCTCATATGTGTATCAACAAAAACATAAAAAGAAAGTTTTACCAACCCATTTAAACTAATCATCAGTATAGCCCTGTGAAGGGAGAGATCTGTGTACAGCACAGTATTTACACACACTTCTGCTTCCTGTTCTGACTTATAACATGGCTACTAACTGTGGAAATCTCCTACATTTATTCTGTTAAAAAGGGCAGATAATGGGGGGAAAAAAAATCTAAGAAAAAACACATCTTGGGTTGGGATGAGGCAGCAGTACTGAAACATTTATTTGACCCCAGCCTTTAAAGCTGTAGATATAGGTATGAAAGAAGCCTGACCATATATTTTTTTCATTACAATACATGTACACATTGTGGAGGCACACTTGAGACTATACTGTTGCTGAGAAGCCTTCACCTTGTAATTACTCTGGCAGTATTGAATGAAAAACACTCATGTCAATAAAGTGCATTGAACTGAAATTGACATAAGTAAGCTTTCTTGCAGTCTGACTTTCCAGGGAATGTATCTTTTAGCTTTCAATAGAAGGTTGAACTGCTGAACTGTGCTTTTTTTCTTTTAAACAAAATTAGGTGTCCCCTGGAATATTCAGCAAGTGAAAATTGTCTGTGTTCTTTGCTCGATTAATATCAGGCACGTACATAGTGTGAATTGAGCATGCTTATGACCTTGGGTCACTTTGATGCTTTTTCCTCTAAAAAGCTAAACATATCTTTAATGCCTCCTCTCCCAAAGTGGATATTTACCTTTTTACCTTATTCCACCCTTCTTCTCTTTAGGAGAATTCTTTTTTTTTATCCAGGAAGCCTGCCAGCGATCAAGTTTTCTCTTGTGTTGATCTTCAGGTGTAGAATATACAACGGGGTTGCTGACTCAATCTCTGCAGGGCTCATACACCCCTACTAAGCCTTACGGATAGAATCAGGTGTGCTAGAGCAGAAAAAAAACCTAAAGTTTGCTAGATTTTAGTCTTTCTGCTCTTTTGAACCAGGACTTCAGTTTTAGTACTAGCAAGATCTAGCTTTTCTGTCACACTGCCTCATGTGACTGAGTCTGTGTTGCAAAATATTTTAGCCTTTTTCTCTTTTAGTCTTTCTTTTGCTTTTTTTTTTGAAGCCTCTTTTGGCTCCTGAATGGACTTAGTGTTTCTAATGGAAATGGTGCATTAAATCAAAGATCAAAGGCAAGCACACAGCAGAGGGGACAGCTGTACAAACAGAGAGAGGGAGAGAGGGGAGGAGGAATGAAGAGTATGGGGGTTACTAACTGTTGAGTCAAATACACCAGCAAAATGTATAAAAATGGTTGTGGCTTAGAAACGCACACATCTTAAATAATAGTTAGATTTTAGGTGTAACAGTAATATTAGTATTTTTTGTATGTCATTGTCTCCGTGTAATGCCATTAAGAATTAAGAACTGATTTTATGTAAAGTAGATGAGTACTGTACACTTTATTTTAGCATTATGAAAGTTATTAAAAGTGTGATCCATACTGCACTTGGTGTTTCTTATTAAATAGCTCTGCAAAAAAGAAAACGCAGACAAGGGTTTTGCAGAGGAATAATAAAGGGAGTTATAGTTACACAAGCTGCATATGAAAGATCACTAGTTATTCACTAGCACATACAGTATTTTGACAGCGTCACTACTAGAGCATGCTCCTCTTTGCTTTTGTGAAACTGAGCCTTCGACTTGCCTCCAAAGCCTCTTTATCTAGGCCTGAGGATTGGATTGTGCTTAAATCAGTGAACACATCCTTAGCACAGTGCTAGCAACCTGCTCTGGCTTCCAGTAAGTTGCTTAGCATTCATGCTATTGATTTTCCTATAAGCACTTTAAACCCCTCCAGCAGTCAGGATCAAAAAGAGCTCAATATAACTGGCTGAATCTCCACACAATCTGCACTTTTAAACTGGGAGGTCGTGAGCAGTTACCGCCACATGTACGCACAAATCTTTCTATGTGTATAATTATATAATTGATGTACACATGTATGTGTATGTATGCATATATTTGTGCGAGTGTAGAGAGAGTTTTAGCTGTATTGTTTTATAGCTATATCTAATATTCAGTGATGCCCTGCTGTGACAGATATCGCAGAATGTCACACAAACACAATTAAATTGAAACCACTTCCAACTCAAATAGCTGAAGGGCTGTTGCATCTTAGGTCTCTTAAGAACCCTCAGATTTCAAGGAGTGTAGCCTGAAGGTGCTGGCATTGAACAAACCCCTCTAGATGCAGCCTTTTTACTGTGTAGCCTACAGTTTTCCTGTGGTGAAGCTTGCTGCAGACGGAAAGATGGGTAAGGAAAGGGACATGCAGGCCGAGAGATTAATTGAAGAGATATTAGTAATTCCAAGAAACATCCCTCATGTAATATTCAGCTTTCAGTGATGCAGCATGGCAAAGAGTTATTGATTGCACTACAGTCTTCTCCCCCCCCTCTCTCTCTGGCACTGTCTTGTTCTGAGGGGTCATAAAACAAACCATCATTTTAACAACATCTTGTGTTTTAAAGGTTTTCATCTTGACAGTGTTTATAGGGTGATGTATTTATCTTTTACTTTTGCAATGAAACACTTTTACAACCTTTTTGCAGTTAATAATGGGTCATATTATTTAAATGGTTTTCACTTAAAGTTCCTTTTATTGGGAGATAGGAAAAGATGATTAAACTACCCCTTTCTTCTTTGTGTTCTCTAGGTCAGGGTGGGATGAGTGTGTCCAGTAACTGGAAGGATGGAGTGCTGTGACTCTGTCTCAGACGATGGAGCCTCCGGCCCTTATACAAGCCTGCCTTTAGGGTTATGCAGCCCAACTTCCAGCCTGCTGCTCTTGGCTAGGGATAAAGCATCTCACCAGAGCTCCACCATAAAGCGTGAAACAGGGCAGAGGAAAGAAGCAGAGGAAGATGATGATGGAGAAAGGCAGGCCTTTGGAGATGGATGTGAACAGCAGGCTGATGCGAATGCTGTGGATGAAGTTATAGAGAAAGGAAGAGAAACAAGAGGACAAATTGATGAAGATAATGAAGTTGGTGATGTAGAATGTCAGATTGGAGACATCATCTACCAGGCTGATGGTTCTGTTTATGTTCTGGATAGCCAGAGTCAGCTGCCATACGGTGTGGTTCCTTCCTCTTCTCGTCCCCCCATTATTAGCACATGCCATTTTTGTTTCTCTCAGAGCTGTACTTTTAAGAGCTTTCATGTCTTCCACCTGCAGAACGGGTGCCATTTGCCTGGAGAAGTACTTGCTTTGCTCTCCTGCCAATCCAAAGATAGAGCTCCTGCCAAGACAGGTCTTTCTGAAGCAGAGCAGCTGCTGCCTAGCAGAACCAAACCCATCCTGGTGTGCTTTATGTGTCGCCTGTCTTTCAGTTGTGTAGCTGCTTTTAGAGGTCATGTTTCAAAACAGCATAATGTCATTCTTAGCACAGAGGAACAGCGCTTGCTCTCACTCAAGCACACTTGTGCCATATTACAGCCTGTTGGCCCCAGCCAACAACCACTACTCAGCTTCCTAGAACCAAATAATAGACGTGAGAATTCAACCCAGTCAGCAACCACAAACCCAAGACACTACACAGCAGGTGTGTCAGGTCAGGAGGAGAGAAAGAACATCCATGTCTCTGAGCCAGACCTCCCTCTGCAGCCCTCTCTATCCAGAGCTCCCCTTCCTACCTCAGCGTCAAGCCCTGCCAAAGACCCTTCAACCCTGGGCAGAGAGGGCACACAGAGGAACAAGGATGATGACTTGTGGAATGATGGTGAAAGTAGCAGAGAAGGAGAGGAGACTTCAGAAGTAGTTTGCACTGCTAAGGACAGTGTGAGCAATGGTAACAGCAGTGGCGGACAAGAGCACATTAGTGAAAAGGATCTTTCAAACCAAAGTATTCCCAAATTTCCCAACTCTGTCACCATAGCAACCAGCTTTATTAACAACACCAAATCTCTTAAAGACTCTGAGTTAGAGTGTGAAACAAGCTTTAACTGCCACAGTCCTGCTACAGTTTACCCTAGTGGGCAAACATCACCCACAGCCTCTACTCCAAAAGACTTTGTCAACCAAGAGAGTGCAATGGAAATTGTATCAAACCACCTGCAAGAAAAAGACAGTGTCATGGCAATAGAATCAAATGGGAGGCTGTGTGATGACAAGTTGACCCTCAGCCCACCTGTAATCCATCCTAACAAGTCTCAGCTAGATGATGGCCAGTTGGATGTCGGGTCTAGAGCAAGTTTTTTGACTAGCAGTGATGGGGGTTTAGTTGTTGGACGGGATGGCATTCCAGGAGCTTCTTGCTCTTTTGGCAGTCAAATAACGATGACTCACTCGCGCAATTCCTGCAAGACGCTGAAGTGTCCCAAATGCAACTGGCACTACAAGTACCAGCAGACCTTGGAGGCCCATATGAAGGAGAAGCACCCAGACACTGATGATGGGCAGTGCCCTTATTGCAGCAGTGGGCAGAGCCACCCACGTCTAGCTCGAGGGGAGACATACACCTGTGGGTACAAGCCTTTTCGTTGCCAGGTGTGCCAGTATTCCACCACCACCAAAGGTAACCTTAGCATCCACATGCAGTCAGACAAGCACCTCAACAATATGCAGAATTTGCAGACACAGGCACGTCCACATGCTCCAACATCCCAGCCAAGCCCTCTCTCTCACCCAGTCCCCATTCAGGCCACATCTCCCACCCCTTCGAAACTCCAGGGCCGTGCATCATGGCGATGTGAAGTGTGTGACTATGAAACCAATGTAGCAAGGAACCTTCGCATCCACATGACCAGTGAGAAACATACACACAACATGCTCCTCTTGCAGCAGAATCTGGCCCACATGCAGCGCCAGCGCCGGCACAATGCGAGTGAGCTCTACCGCTACTGTCAGGGCCAGAGTAAACTCCCTGACCCCAGCGTGGTACTGCCACCTGGTGAGATATTGCAGGAACCTCCCCAGAAGCAGAAAGAAGGAGATCCTCCAGAAGGGCTATTTGAGTGTGTGTTGTGTGGCCATTTCTCCTCAGATAGTCTGGAGACTCTTAGTCAGCACCTGGCATCACAGCGGACGCTGCCCGATGCAGATTGGAGGAGCACAACTGGTGATGCTCATCATTGCAGGCTTTGCCATTATGCCACCCCCCTGCGGGCCAACTTCCAGCTGCACTGCCAGACTGACAAGCACTTACAGCGCTACCAACTAGCAGCACACCTGCAAGAAGCCAACAGTAACCATGGAAATTCTGAGGAAGAGGAGGAGTGGCTACTCAGGTG
Organism: Hepsetus odoe; assembly: GCA_017165825.1. Taxonomy (NCBI): domain Eukaryota; kingdom Metazoa; phylum Chordata; class Actinopteri; order Characiformes; family Hepsetidae; genus Hepsetus; species Hepsetus odoe. The sequence continues at coordinate 20,116,384 of CM029375.1, read as the reverse complement.
TGTCACTGCTGGAATCCAAGTACAGCTAAGGTGCAATGCATGCAGCTACGAAGCCAACAGTCTGGAGAAATTAAAACTTCACACAGTGAGCTCCAAGCATGAGGTCAGCTTGAGACTTTACAAGGTAAATTCTTAATAATTTAAAATCTTGTATAAGAGCAATCTAACTTTGTGTTTTTATGTTGATATGAGCAATTTTGTTAAAAATGAAATGCTGAAGCATCCATATGTCAACATAACTGGAATATCAGAAATCTTGTTTTGAGTGCTCATTTTCCATTATTGTTGGCCTTTACTTCAATCATAACTTCAGTAGATGCTTTTTAGAGATCCATTGCAACACAGATAATTATTTCTGTGTGTTTGTTTTACCACATCACCTAGCTTTAAACCAAGGTCCTTCGTATTACTGCATAACCAATAGTGATTAAATAAACCATTTGGCCTTTCATGAACACTTCTGTCTGTCTGAGGGTAGGTCAAAAGACCTGCAAGAAAGGTCATGGCAAACCTAAGAAGAAACTGTTGTCTTGCTTTTAGGACTCTGTGGTCTGTTTAGTAATTAAGATTGATTGTATGTTATTTTTCCCTCCTGCTAATGTGGTCCATTAACCCACCACATCTCTAATCAGTTCAGCAAAGCAAGTGGACTGTTCTTTTTCATTGTGTGCATGATTGTGGTTTACACACTTAGTAAGCTGATTCTCAGTGAATGTCAGATTGAAAATTCGATATTTACACTGTGACTAGGTAAAAAGAAATGTGGTGAGCTTGTTTGATACTGTATAATCAAGACCTGTGAATCAAGACTAACTGCTTCTATCCTGCATTTCAGTTAAAGATTATTCTACTTGGTTCAGGTAAATTCGCAAAGCAGATATTTCGTTTATTTGGGGGTTTTTTTCTGGAAAATGCATAAATGTATCTCTGCAGACTAAATAGTTGAACATTCCTTTCCGGTCCTACATTTGTTTTTAAATCTAGTACTTGGACAATCTACTTGGACATCCTCACATTTCTTCCTTGTTGTTCTTGTTTTAAAATTGAAGGTTTGTGAGAGTGTTGACCAGGTGTTAGTATGGTAAAGTGTGTAATTTTGTAATTGTGTAAACAATGCAACGTATATAAGAAAAAAGGCATCTGACCTAATAAAAAGATCAGCTATAACATTGAAAGCACCTGCCTAATACTGTGTAGGTGGTCCCCCAGGCTGAGACACTGTTTTGACCCACTGAGGCATCAACTCCACAAGACCTCTGAAGGTGTCCTTTGGGACCTGGCCTGTGGGAGTTAGCATCAGGTCCTTTAAGTCTTGTAAGCAGTGTGGTCTTTATGGAACAGAGCAGTTTGTCCAGCACCTCCCACAAATGTCTGATTGAAATCTGAGTAAGTTGGTAGCCACACCAAAATGCATCCTCTGCATTTAACCCACACACATGGTGTTGCATTGGGTGATTGGATGCTTTTGGAAGGTACTGATCGCTGCATATCAGGAAAACCCCTCAAAATCTACTGTTTTGGAGAAATTGTAACCCAGTTGTCTAGCCATGGGTATTTGACCTTTGTCGAAGTGGTTCAGGTCCTTATGCATCAACTTAAAGCAATGACTGCTGCCAAATATGTCCCTCACATTGAAAGGTGCCATTGTTCTGAGAAAATCAATGTTGTTCAAAGGTGTATTAAATATAAATATATCTTACAAATATGAAAATAGAGATCTGGCTATGTGTGTACTTCATATTAGCTGTTATAAAGAAATATGTGTGTCATAATAACATTTTGTTTTTTTAAGTGTTTTAATTTAATTAGTTAATCTGTTTTAAAGCTGCCTTTTCATACAGAATTGTGCAGAAATGTAATTAAATCTATTTTTAGAAGAAATTTTAAACTTTTTTCTGTTTTCATTTTGGAGATACAAGATTTTGTTATAACATATAGCATTCACCAACCTCTAATTCATAATATTCAGAGATTTTAGACTCATTTTTGATTTATTGTACTTGTGGAAGAGCATGAATGTTGGAGAAATAATTACTGGTTTCTACATTTTATAAATATGTATGTGTTACCATCGCCAGTACGTGATCCAAATTCGGATATTGGCGTTGCTCACAAATCTCTTAACAGGCAAATTAAATTTTTAAATTTTAAAAAATTAAATTTTTAAATCTTTTAAATTTGTTTCTTTGTTTTACCTTTAGAGGTTAGTTAACTTGGTCAGTTGAAACCTATGTAAAAGGTTTCAAAGTGTATTAGTTATGTTGCATTCATGTAGGTTGGATGACCCACTGTATACAGCATCCCAGAAATTGTAACAATGTAACAAATGTAACAGTTTTACAGCATTTCAGAGGTGTGTGTTTATTTAATCTGACTAGAATATTGAAACAGTTGTAAATCAAAACAATAAATTCATAAGTAACTAATACACCTTTCCCTCATTTCATTTCTCTTTAGTATCTACAGCGGTTTGAAGAAACCGTGTCTGATGGTGGCTGGCTGCACTGTGTGCTGTGTGATTACTCCACCCAAAACAGCCTCAGTCTTGTGCAGCACTCCAATTCGTTGGGTCACCAGAGAGGGGAAGGGTTACTAAGACTACAGCGAATCCAAAAAGGCTTCCAGGAAGAAGAGGAGGAGCTTGGTGCCATCTTTAAGATCAGAAAGTGTCCTGCTGAAGAAAACGGTAAGAGGGAGAAAATGCATGGCCTTTTGATTCTTTTAATCGTAGATCAAATATCTCTTTAATAAACAAAGTGTATAAAAGTAAAACAAGAGGTCACATCTCAGAGAGCTCACATCTAGCCAGATAGAAAGCTATAGAGAAAGCTAAATCTATTTTTTATAACTAATCACGAAAGTGGGGAGAATGTGGTGTTTTGGGACGTTTTGTTAGTAAGACTGTCATAAATCTTCAGTAGATGGGTTCAGTAGTATTTGGGTTAGCTTTTGCCTTGTTTTCTTCTCATTTGAACACTTGTTCAAACTCTTGATTATGCTAGGAGTTAAAATGTTGCACTCTTACTTTCTTACTTAGTAATTCACTAACTGGGAATAGTATATTTTAAACATTCAGGCTTGATTCCAGCTTGGGATAAACCTAGAGTAGTGGAACTGCTGTCCATTTAACTCAGAATTTAAAAAATTGTTTTTAAAGAAACAGAAAATAATCTGTTTTTAAAGAAAACTTGAATAATATCTACCTATTTTGAAAAACAAGCATTTTTAAAAGCCACATCAGAAAAAAGCAGTTAGTCTCTTGTTGTTCTGGCTGCAGGAGTGTGCAGCTGTAAAAGATGGCAGAATAGTGGAGGGGGAGGGGCTGAAAGGCAAGCAGAAAAACAGCAAATCTAAAAGAAAAGAGAACAAGAGAGAGGGCGGTTATTTACTCTGGGGTAATTGAGAAAAGCTGGTGGCAGAGTCAATTAACATTTGGTTCAAACCCCCAATCAGTACAACTAATGACTTAAACAATAGCTCAATCCTTGAACTTGGTCAGAGAGAGAATGAGAAACAGAGTGAGAGATTTTTGTAGAGAATGGCAGGAATTGATTGTGTTAATTTATCTGCCAATAATCAGGCTTGTTACATCCTCACTGCCTAGAAGGAGGTCTTGCTAGGGGTGGTGGCCAATCAATGTAGCCGATAAAGGCCTCACCCACTAACGAGCAATGAGTTAATTAATGCTATCCAATTAATCTCTAAAGGGAATAGGAAAGCCAAAGCAATAGAGATTGCCTAATGTGCAGATTCCTCAAGAACAATATTCAGACTTTTATATTGAATTTCTAGATTTTCCTGATTTCTTTTTTTCTTCTTTTAAAAGTAATCTATTTTAATTCAGGTTGGGAATAATTCTTGTAATGCTGACAAACATTTTAAAGCAAACCAAAATTACTTTATGAAATTTATTGTTTCGTTAATCCCTTATTCATTTTCACTGTGATTAATGTTCAGTTGGCTAGAGATGGCAGAATGTCTGTTTAAAAATGCAAACAAAAAAGCAGATCAGACAAAATATATAAAAAAAAATACAGCTGACCCTTTCCTCAGGATCATCTGTGTCACTTGGCTGTTTGACTGTGAGAGTCCAGAAGAAAGCTGTGTGTGGTGCTAAGTGACTGGCCATACTGAGTGTTTTAGAGAAGAAGAGGCTGAATAAACAGTGCTGGAGTGGATCACTGTGTCTCAATGGCTCACTATTGATCTCTCTAGGAACACCAGGGCATTCCCTAATTTATAATCAATAGTGGATCAATGGTGCCAAGCATTTGTATACTGATCTCCGAGCCGAGCAGGAAGTGCTGATGAGGTGTGTGCAGAGAGTATGTATGGAGTCTGTTAGCACGTGCGAGTGCATTTTATCACTTCATTATTGGCTGGGTCGACCTTGCTGACTAGATGTGGATTCAACTCTGTGTGAGGCCAAAGAACTGCATTCAGAAGAAACGTAATCTTTGATTAAGGAAAGTTTCATCAGTCTGTCAGTCATTCCGTTTTATTTTCCTAAGATTAGTTTGTTTTGCCTGCATTTTAGGGGTTCATTTTAACATTTTAAATGGAAAGGAATTTTAAATGTTATAGTGTTAACACATAATTATGAGAAATATAAACATGCATCGTGTGTGTGTGTGTGTGTGTGTGTGTGTGTGTGTGTGTGTGTGTGTGTGTGTATGTATGTATGTATGTATAATATATATATACACACACATATATATAATATATTAAGCAATTAATGCTTATGGCTGAACTTGGTGTCCAGGGTGTAGTTGTGTTTTGTGTGTGTGAGAGAGAGAGAGAGAGTGTGGCGGGTGCAGTGGTGCGTTCATAAGCAGAGCGGATTTGACAGTTTCAGGTTATGTGTTCTGTGTTTATGGCTGTGTAGGTCTGATAGGAAATCAATAGCATGTCTGTCAGGATAATTGGTGTTCAGCTGGCCTCTCCCTCTTTCTTTCTTTCTCTTTGTCATAATCAGCCTCTTTGAGAACCACTAGCAGATACCTCAGCTGTGCTTTGATTGGTCTGTTATGACAACCCTTATGGCTTTTTTGTCTCCTCTGGCTTCCCTGTCTCTAATCCTCAAACACCTACCCAAATCAGCTCTTGTCCTCTCCTCCCTCCCCTCCCCCCATGTATGTGAACAATTGCTTTGCCAAGGAAGCAGAAAGCCAGAAAGCAAGGAGAAGGATTGGGGGGGCTGTGGGTAGTTGTGTGTGTGTGTGTGTGTATCCTGAGGCACCGTGCCTTGTCCTCCTGCAGCCTGGCCAAGGCTTTTAGACACTGAAAATGAACAACATAATATCTCTGCCCTGTTTTGTGAAGGTTTGTTTGGATTTGCTGTTGTAGCTGTTCACTGAATGCTCACTTATCTGCCTTTTTATAATTACCAAGACTCTCAGAAACTGCTTTAGTCACAGTGGATGTGATGAAATTTGATAAAATGCAAAGTTATTCTTTACACTAGAATAATATTAATGTATATTCCTTAAATCTTATATGATATTAAAAAAAAAGAAAAATGTTTTTTTTATATATAAGAATCTTAAGATTGTTATGCCATTTTCAAACCCTTAACTGTTCCTCCAATTTGTGCATTGAAATGGACTCCTGAGTATGTGACCCTACTGACCTCTGCAGCATTATCTTCCTCCTGTGACTTTCAAACCCCCCCCAACGGTCAGATGAAGCAATGCTGACATGTCTGAGCTTCAGCTTTTCTTTCGCTCCATTTCTTTTTTCCCCCCACTTGCTTCCTTTTAGGATGGGGGATATGTAGCGAAAAGCAGTAGCTTGTCTACATAATTTTTGTGTGTGTGTGTGTGTGTGTGTGTGTGTGTGTGTGTGTGTGTGTGGGCTGCCCCTGGGTAGAGTAGGGTGACCCCTATAGGTTAAAAAGTGATTTCACACTCTCAGAACACAAAGAGGAAGTGAAAGTCACTCTCAAAATGGTGCATTTCTTAAAATCATTTTATACCAATAGAAATCCATTTCTAAAAAGCTATGTGTGGTGTGAAGTGTGATGTTTCCAGGTTAAACTGCTGTGAAAATTATATTTTCCCCCCAATTTCCCACCCCCTTCCTCAGGACACGTGAATGAGATGGAGTCACCTACTGAGATTACTGCTGACCAGGAGGAGCAGACCAAACAGTCAGATGGGGAGGGAGAGAAAACAGGTCAGGCATTTTTAAGCCACATTTCTTGCTTGGTTATTATATGTCTGGATCACTGACAGTACCGAAGGTTTCTGGTTATAAGGTGCATTGGAGAATAGAATAGAATTTTCAAAAAAATGTGTGTCTTTGTGATTCTTAGAAGCATTCAATAATGGGGAAAAGAAACAGAGTGAGTCATGTGCCAGTCCCAAAAGGCCCTTTCCTGCTTTGGATGACAGTGAGGACTCTATACCTCTGAAGCGACCACGAGCACAGGATGATTGTTCCTCAGAGCAGGTTAGATTGAGGGCAGATGACCCCTTGAAAATGAATTAAAGATTTACTGTGTGTAGAGTTCAAAAATGTAAAAATATTGTTTTCTGACATTTCAGAGTTCATAGGGTAATTTTTTTCCCTCTCCTTCGCTCTCTCCCATTGCCCCTCCCTCCATCCCCTCAGGTGCGACAGTGCCCATTCTGTCGATTCTCTCATGCCGATATTGCCCGTCTGAGAAGTCATGTAATGATCCAGCATGCTGTGCAGCCCACTCTCCGCTGCCCGCTGTGCCAGGACACCCTGCGCAGTGTTGCTCTGCTGCGCACTCACCTCACAAACCTGCACAGTGTCACTGCAGACTGCACACAGAAACTCATCAACACGGTGAGCCCTAGGCTGAGCCCTAGTCCCATCCGCCGCCCCGTGTAAAATCAGCACTAGATTTTAAAAAGACATTAAGAGTAGACGGCCTCCTGCTGTGCAAGTGGTTATTCAGCTACTGCTGATTTTGTAAAAAGCCATTGTACTGCATTTTGATGACTATTTACTACATCAGATCTTTTTCTTGTCAACTTCTCTCAAAACATTTTAGGATGATACTAAATTGCCATACCTAATCTAATTGTATATTATGCACAACTGTGCAACAAATTACTATGATTAGCTATATTGTCTTTTGTAAATGTATATTTATATTATCTTAGTCTAATCATTTCTGTCTGCTCTAATATCTGAAAGAGTTGTTTCATTTTGTTCTACTCAGCTAAATCTGTCTATGCAGGATGACGTGATGCGCAAATTAAGTTACTTAATAATTAATAATAATTTTAATAAATGCTTTAGTGCTGTAACAGTATAAAGTGATTCTGTTTAGACTCACAATCATAATTTTTATTTTATGGTTTAAATTACGTTTGAGCTTATGTATGTTTTGTTTACAGTATTTTTTAGGTATTTTAGTGACTACAATTCAGAATTGTGCAGATATTTTCTACTTTTTTCTACTAGTTTATATATCGTATGCTTTATATATTTTATATATATATATTTAAATATTTTACTTTATGGAAATCTGTTTGGTTGTCCGCATATAAGAAGAAGATATATTTTGCTTAATAATTGTCCTGCCCAGTCTTTAGTTATTCTTATTTTTGAGTTTGCTACAAAGGCATAAATAAACTGCACACAGCCTGGTGAAAACAAAGTCACACAGAATTCTCCATAGTTGTCTTTTCCTTGATTCAGGTCAATTATGTGACCATTCTGAAATAGCCTAATATCTTTTCAATAACACATAATATGTCTTCCGACATCACCAGCTCATATTTATCACTTCAGTACTTATAATGCTTGGTAAGTTAAATCCAGGTGGTGACTTTTTTTTGGCCAGGCAATGTTTAACTTTACATATTACGATGTTGTGTTTTTTCCCCTCATCCATTTGCATTTTCTTACCTTGTTCATTTTTTCTTTCAAATGCTTTTTATATACTTTTTCTTATGCAGCTGTTGCTTTTGTTTTTTGTCCTTTGTATGTGTTCTTTTCACTGCTTGGTATATTCACCTTTCTATATTCATCTTTCTATACCTTCCACTGCCTGTATGATTTATCCCTGCTTCCCCTCCACCTCACTTTGTCTGAGATAGGGTAATGAAAATAATTGAGCTTCATTAGTCCTGATCTGGTGCTAGGTGGATTTTGTTATGAACTGCTCTTCCCAATTATGTGCTCTAAATTAAATGTGACCTTGAGAAGATCTCTTTGCTTGCCTCATGTCCTCTAATGAAGCACCTTCCTGAAATGGTGTGCTTTGTGGTGGAAATGGCAGCCATTTTGTTTTGTTTTGTGATCCACTGAATGCCTTTCTGTCTCACAGTTGCAGTGATTTGCTCATTTTAAAGCTGAGAGGATAGAGAATGAGGGGAGGGTAAATAATATGGCTTTTTGATCCAGCACTGGCTAAGCACATTGTTAAAGACATAGGAGGGTTTCTCATTACTCTTAACCTATGAACCTATAAATCCATTCTAGCTTACTGCACTGTTATAAAGATGTTGTGTGACTATGTGTAAGTGTACATATCTGTTACAAAAAACAGCATAAAGGCATACATTCCATTTTAATTCATAAATAATTACTGAATGGCTAAACGAGACTTTGTGGTTTAATGAACTCATGACAACCATGTCCTCCCCTTCATGGCCAGGTCATTGCCTCAGATGTGTTGCCAGAGAAGATGTTCCTACCAGTGCAAGGCTCCAATACACAGCAGACAAAGGCAGATTCCAGCTGTAATGGAATGAAGCGAACTGATGGTAATTATAACCCTAGTGTGAACACCAGCAATTAAGAAACAACACAGTCTCACAATTATAGTGGAATAGAATTTTTTTCACTATAACAAAGTAATGATTAAAGTAATTAATACTTCTTAATGACCATTTGGAAAGTGCCCCTAGACCTGAGGTTATCTTTGTTTGTATGCTGATGTAAAAAAGTTTCACATTTCATTTATTAAATTAATATTTATGTACACATCAAAAATATTTCATGCTTTGCTTTCTAGTATTAAATATAAAATGAAACTGTAACTATGTTTATCACCATATTTTTAAAAAATGGAGCAGCCATTTCATTTTTCTACAATGGTTTGTTCTTGAATACTATAGGTTTTTTGTATTTTCTAGCGAATATAACTGTAATTAATAAACCATTGTTTGCTATAATCCCTAAAAATCATATAGTTTATAGCATTGTTTTAAAAAGTGCTGTAATTTAAAATCTTTATGCTTGTTTATTAAAATACATTCCTTTGTTTCTTAGTTATGCATAGTAGTTTAAAACCTTTACTTCAATACTTCCTCAAAAAACAAAACATGAATGACAGTTAAAAAAAATTTAAAATAATGGGTCAGCAATAATCTCTGTAATGCATGATACCAGCTTTAACTCTGGAATTTAACAGATCACATTGTTAGACCACATTGATTAAAAATTAATCTAAAGATTAAAACAGTTCATGCATCTCATTCACCTTGTATGTGCTTTTAGTGCATTTCCTTGCTATGTTTAGTAAATGTTAATAGTTTGTATGTCCATACTAAAATGTTTTATTTGCTTGTATGTCTGTCTGTTAGAACAAGTTGAAGGTGAACCAGATAAAATAGCAACATGTCAACCACAGCTGTCAAAATTACAAAAGCAGCCCTTAGAAGATGCGGAATCCACCAAGGAAAACACTGCGGCTTTCCCTTGCTGGCAGAAAGGCTGTAACAAAGTACTTACATCCTCCAGTGCTCTCCAGACACATTTCAACCAGTTCCACAGCCAGAGACCTCAGAATTCGGTTTCTGATCGTCATGTTTACAAGTACCGTTGCAGTCAATGTAGCCTTGCCTTTAAAACTGCTGAAAAGCTGCAGCTACATTCTCAGTACCATGAGATCAGGGCTGCCACCATGTGCTGCCTCTGCCATCGCAGCTTTCGTACGCTACAGGCGCTGCAGAAGCATTTGGAGACCAGTCATTTGGAACTCACTGAGGCCCAGCTGCAGCAACTCTGTGGCAGTCTACTAATGACTGCAGATCTCCTAGACACTGAAGGCCAAAGCCTTGAAGAGCAAGTAACACTTGAGGAGGAGAGGGTAAAGGAAGATGAAGAAAGTGACACAGAGGAGAAAGTAAGCCCTGTCCACAGTGATTTGAGTTCAGTTCCAGAAGAGGTTGAAGCTAATCTAAAACATTCAGTAATTGCTCAAAGAAAAGGTCCCAGTCTTTCAACAGAGAAATTCCTGGATCCATCAAGACCTTTCAAATGCACAGTCTGCAAGGAATCATTCACACAAAAAAATATTCTCTTGGTACACTATAATTCTGTCTCACACTTGCACAAAGTTAAGCGTTCCATGCAGGATTCTTCAGCTGGCTTGCCAGAGTCTGTCAGCAACAGCAGTACTGACCACAAACCTTTCAAGTGTAGCATTTGCAATGTAGCTTACAGTCAGAGCTCGACCTTGGAGATACATATGCGATCTGTCCTGCATCAAACTAAAGCTCGTGCAGCAAAACTTGATATATCAGGAGGAAACTCTACTTCTGTGCATGGTAATACAGCTCCTTTAACAGGCAACACAACAGCCAGCTCCCCCATAGCATTGACCTGTATGAACAATGTAAGTTGTGCTTCCTCAACTTTTAGTCAACGTCAGTTAAACCATGAACAGGTCACTGAGCACAATGTATCAAGTCAAAATGCTGGTCATTCATCAACATCTGAGGAGAGTAAGAAAAAACACTTTGTAGACATGATGACTTCAACAACGAAGCAACAGCAAAAATTGCTGCAGCAGCAGCAGCAACAGGAGCTGGTGCAAGCTCAAGCTCAAATCCAGCAGGAGCTCCAAAAGAAAGCAGCCCTGCTTCAGTCCCATTTGTTCAACCCAGCACTTCTTCACCACTTCCCCATCCCAACAGATGCTCTTTTACCACTGCAACAGCAACAGCAACTGCTTCTTCCTTTTCTTATCCCTGGAGGGGAATTTCAGATTAACCCTGAGTTCAACCTAAAAAGCTCAGAATTAAACCTTAGCACAGCAAAACCTATAGCATCAGAAGATAGTTCTGAATCATCCCAGCAGGATAGCCTTGTATTTTCTTGTAAAGAGCCACTGAATGGAGATTTAGCTAATACTCCTCACCAGTCACTGCCTGTGGCTTCTGATGAAAATCAAGTTAATGGGGAAATACTAACCATTGATTCTGAGACTAAAAAGGGCACAAATGCACAAAGCAATAAAAAATTAACAGAGGTACATGATTCAGTCTCCCGTAATAACGTTGATCATCTTAAAGCACAAGAAGACCTTGATGATGAGGTCTTGGGTAGTGAAGAAATGTTCACTGAGTTAATTCCACCACGAGTAGCTCACGATGCACCTGGAAATGTTTCAAAAGCTTTGCTGGAGAACATAGGTTTTGAGTTAGTAATGCAGTTCAATGAAAATAAGCAACAGTGTCAGAGAAATTCAGAAGAGGTTACACCAAATGGAGAGAATGAACCTGATGTCAGCGAGGCCCATCATACAGAGTTATTTGGGAAGCTAGAGTGTGAGTCTTGTGGGAAGCATTTTTCAAATTCATTAATACTAAAGAGCCACAAAGAGCATATTCATCAATGCATCTTTCCAATACACTCGTTGGAAAAATTTGCCAAAGATTACAGAGAACAATATGACAAACTTTTTCCTTTTAGATCTGCAACTCCTGATGCATCTCTCTCTCCACCCTCTCCTGATTCACCTCTGCCCCCTTCCACTTCAACAGAACCAGCTCACCAGAAGCCAGTGTCATGCAATCCTGTCTCAAAGCCTACTGTTACTCCCTCTGCTGTATCTACTTCCCAGGTTCCATTAGCTCCAATTCCCTTACCCATTGACTTGCCACTTTTCCCTCAACTCATGATGCATCCCATGCCCCTGCAGGCTCTACCTCCTCAACTACCTGTACATTTGCCACCTGTTGAAGCTGAACTGGCCCAGCTTTATCAACATCAGTTAACTCCTGCCATGATGCAGCAGCAGGGTAAGAGACCTCGAACTAGGATCACAGATGACCAGCTAAGAATTCTGCGGCAGTATTTTGACATCAATAACTCCCCAAGTGAAGAACAAATTCAAGAGATGGCCAACAAATCAGGACTGCCACATAAAGTTATAAAGCACTGGTTTAGAAATACACTATTCAAGGAGCGCCAGCGCAATAAAGATTCTCCATACAATTTCAATAACCCTCCCATAACAACATTAGAAGATGTTAAAATGGACTCCAGGCCATCCTCTCCTGATTTTCTAAGATATGATTATACTGGGGGAAAGAGATCCTCAAGGACAAGGTTTAGTGACTACCAGCTTAGGTTGCTACAGGATTTCTTTGATGCAAATGCATATCCTAAAGATGATGAATTTGAGCAACTCTCAAATCTCTTGAATCTCCCAACTCGTGTTATTGTGGTTTGGTTTCAAAATTCTCGTCAAAAAGCTAGGAAGAACTTTGAGAACCAAGGAGAAGGAGGAAAAGACTGTGAGCATCAAGAGTTTTCTAACGACCGCTATATTCGTACATCCAACAACAACTATGAGTGTAAGAAATGCAGTATTGTGTTTCAACGTATTTTTGATCTTATTAATCATCAAAAGAAAGTCTGCTACAAGGATGATGATGAGGAACTGCGAGGCGATCAAAACGAGCTTTTGATGGATTTTAAACCTGACAGTCCCACTGAATCTTTAGAGCTCACTCCAACACCTTCCAACTCTAGTTTCTCAACTTGCACAGAGCCTAAAATAGATAAAATAGTAAAATCCTCAGATAAACAACAGTTAGACTCTGAGAAGTTAAATCCTCACACTGCCTCAGTTTCCATTACGAAGAATAACAAACAGAGTACCGAAGAATTCTGTAACTCAGAACAGTGTCCAGGTAACTTAAACTCAGAAGAATCCAATCTAAACTCAAAAGCTTCTATTGAAGAGCTGCAACAGCCCAGAGCAAAAACCTGTTCTCCATCTCCTGTTCATCAACAAAAACAATCTAATGTATCAGTGGCCCAAGCAAGCCCAAATCTACCACAGAGTTCTCAGAAAAGTTTTAGTTCCTTGAAAAGTCCTTCTTCCAGTCAACAACACCTAAAGACAGCACAGCAGGTAACTCCTTATCACTGCATTCAATGCAAACTGAGCTTCCCTTCCTTTGAACATTGGCAAGAGCATCAACAGATGCACTTCCTTGTTGCTCAAAATCATTTTGTCACCCCACAGTTTTTGGACCGCCCCATGGACATTCCTTTTGTGCTCTTTGATCCAGCTAATCCTCTGTTGACCAGGCAAGTCCTTTCTGGAGCTTTTCAACAGATTTCAACCAGTTCACCTTCACTGTCAACCATTCCTGACTCAACCATAAACTCCTTAAAGAAGAAACTTGAACAGAAATCAGGAAATAGCTCTATGGAAAATGACTGGGAAAATAATGGGGATGATGCACAGCGAGACAAGCGTATGAGGACCACGATCACTCCAGAGCAGTTGGAGGTACTATATCAGAAATATCTCCTGGATTCCAATCCAACACGCCAAATGCTTGACCACATTTCCCAGGAGGTGGGCCTCAAGAAACGAGTGGTGCAAGTGTGGTTTCAAAATACACGTGCCCGTGAGAGAAAAGGCCAGTTTCGGGCTCTGGGTCCAGTTCAAGCCCACAGACGCTGTCCTTTCTGTCGAGCACTTTTTAAGGCACAAACTGCCCTTGATGCTCACATCCGCTCACGTCACTGGCATGAAGCAAAGAGTGCAGGATACAGTATATCTGGCATGACTCAAGATCAGGAAAGCTCACAGATCAAAATGGATCCTTTCAATTTTTCAGACTGTTCACAAATACCAAACTCAGGTGGTGGTCTGAGTTTCGCAGTGTCTCCAACCAATAAATGCATAGATCTGTCTTCTCATCAGCAGCGTCTTAGTCCCAAGCCATCAAAGGGTGGAGGAATGCATGACTTTGAAGGATCATCCATTTCATCCCAGGATACCTTTGAATGCCGAAAGCTAGAAAACCAAGATGTTTCATCTATGAACATATTCCACAACTGCAGCACAAGTCATGAAGAAAATGATTCTGTTGAGGAAAAAACCAATACCATTGATCAATTGTCTCTTAATACTGAAAGAGAGGTCTCTTCAGAAAATGAAGATAAGATGTCCTCAGGATTGGTTAGCCCTACAATGAGTTTCAGTGCTAAGGATTTTGAAAATGATTTGGTCTTGGATTACAGTGAGAACTCAAGCTTAGCAGACCCTGCTTCTCCATGTCCAGGAGGATCGAATAGTCAAAGCATAGACAGTGACAGGCATGGTCAAAAACGCTACCGCACTCAGCTAAGCAATCTCCAGGTGAAAGTGCTCAAAGCCTGCTTCAGTGACTACAAAACCCCCACCATGTTGGAGTGTGAAGGTTTGGGAAATGACATCGGACTTGCCAAAAGAGTAGTACAGGTATGGTTTCAGAACGCTCGTGCCAAGGAGAAGAAGGCCAAACTCAGCCTTGCTAAGCAATTTGGCACTGAGACCACATGTACTGAGAGACCCAAGACAGAATGTACTCTTTGTTCTGTTAAGTACAGTGGATGTCTCTCTGTGCGGGACCACATATTCTCCCAGCAGCATCTTGCTAAAGTAAAAGAGGCTTTAGGAGGACAAGTAGACAGAGAAAGAGAATATGTGGACCCTGCAGGTGTCCGTCACCTAATGACTCATCAGGGAATGGAACTCAAGAAGGCAAATGAATTCCTACCGGTAATCCAGCCACAGTCCGTGGAGTCTTCAGGTGGCTTTGGTCAATCTTCCCCTCAGTACTTGCCCATTGCTGGGGTAACGGGGGTTGGAAGCAAGCCAGTATCAAGCTTCACATCAACAAAATCAGGTATTATAATTTAGCTATATGTAAATTTTTGTCAGTTTGTTATATCTTCATTTAATACTGAACACAATTTTAGGTCATATTGTATTTGACATTGGTGTTTGAAATGCTGTGAATCCTTTAGAATTTTCTGCATTTCTGCATAAATGTGGCCTCAAACATCATATTTTTGTCACAAATCCTAAATATATAGAGAACCATATGAAGCAAATGAGTCACAAATATTGTATTTGTTTATGTATGTATTGGAAAAAAAAAATCTGTTTTATCTTTGGTTTAGGTATCTAGTGTGTCTCCCTTGTGCAGTTACTGGAACTAATTATCCAGTGACGGTTAATCATTCCTGCCTATTGGCTTTATTAAGTATTTATTAATTAATTGATTGATTAATTAGTAATGCCTATACCTTTAGCGATAAACCCTCAGCCATTTCTAAAACAATGTTCTTCTTCAACTGTTCTTTGGTAGAACAACTTTGTATTGTTTCCTGACCCACTCTTATAATTCAGATCATAGACACATGTCCTGATCTTTTTTCCATTAGAATGTGTTGTAAGTAATTCAGATTTTATTGTTCCACTTGTCCACAGCAAACCCATGACAGTCCCTCCACCTTGTTTCACAGATGAGATGAGTTCTCTTTTTTCAAACATAATGTTTCTTGTTTAAACCAAAAACAAAACATTTTCCATCCGTGTTCTGGATTGTCTACGTGAACTTAGCAAACTGTAGATGGGCAACAATGTTCTTTTCAGAGCACCAAAGCCATGCTTTTCTCCTTTGAAATCCTGCCTTGCACACTATTGTTGTTCAGATACATGAACATGAAAATGAGTCTATGTGAGAGACCTGTTTGCTTTGATGTTTTCCCCTTCATTCTGTGACCTTGCAGGCCCTCACAACCCTTTCTCTTTGAATGGTATTTGTTGTTTGACCATTCACAAGAGTAAATATAGCCTTTAATTTTCTCCATTTATACACATTCTGTCTTTCTGTGGATTAATGGCATCTAAACTCCTTTGGTTTGAAACTACTGATTGAGCATCAACAACTCATTTGTTGAGGTCCTCGGAACCCTGTTTGTGCCCTGATGCATATCTAAAAAAGTGTTATGAAGATCAGATTTTGTTAGATCCCTGTTCTTTAAAATAAAATGGAGCAACTTTTATCTGATTATTACCTCAGACTGCAATGACCTGAATCTTATATCACTTTCAAATTACCTGCTTATCCTATAGGTTCACACACTTTCCCATTTACAGTTTTGGAATATTGGTTATTGGTTATTATAAATTACCAAGTAGAAATGTTTTGTTTCATTTGGTTCCCTTAATCTATTTTTGGGGCTTGTATCAAAATCTGATGGTTTAGGTTCGTTTCTGCATATTTATGCAGAAATATAAAACAGTCTAAAAGGTTCACAAACTTTTAAGCACTTCTGTATACACATTTAGTTGTCACTTATGATAGTTCCTAAAGCATGTTATTTCTTTATTCCCTGTGCATAGATCCCAGTGATGTTCCCTCAAATGGACTGATTAGCAAACCTGACGCATCATCCTCTTCCTCCACGTCAGCAAACACTGACAAAGACCTTGTCAGCACTACCAACTCTGTCTTAACTCCAAAGACTTCTGAGTTGGTCATGCAACTCCAGTTTTCCAAAGAGAACAACTCTGAGAATAAGGTAAATCCCACTGAAAAGACCGAGAGGAATCCAGTTACAAGTGTTAATCACTCAGAATCTTCCATCAGTAAAGAAAAACAAGACTCCTTTCTGCCAGCTACACCTGCACCAAAACCTGATAAGGAGTGTGCCATGGAACCAGCTCGGCCACAAGCTCCACAAGCAGCAGGGACCACAGATCAGTCTGCTTTGCTCCCAAATCCCCTTCTTCCTTGTCTTATTCCAGGGTTGCCTCCAATCTTTTCCCCACAGATCTCCACAGCTCTTACTGGAAGTTTTCTGCAGCCCATGTTTGGTATGGAAAGCATGTTCCCATACAGCCCAGTTTTTCCACAAGCTCTAATGGGTTTGTCCCCAGGTTCCATTCTCCAACAATATCAGCACAATTTGCAGGGTGCTCTGATGCATCACCGGCTGCAGCTCCAGCAGAAACAGATGTTGCAGCAACCACAGAAAACAAAAGCTAGCCAAAGCTCTACTCCAGCCCATTCTCAAGGCATGTCCTTTAACAAAGATCTAGTCCCAGATTCATCAAAACCTGAAGAGATCCAAGGCGCTTCATATGGAGAAGGCCCCCATTCCTTTTCTTCTGATAGTCCTAGGCAGCTGGATGATGGCTTCCTAACTGACCAGTGCGTTGTCTCCAAAGGTACATGCAAAGAGAGAGGTAAGGATGTTTGTCTTTATGACTGCCTTGCCTGCAAGATCTCTCTCTATGGAAATGAAAAGCTCATTCAGCACCTGGAGGAGCCTCAGCACAGACAGAGAGCTGCAGAGCACCTGAATGCCAAAGAGCATGCCTCTTGTCTATTACCTCACGTCAGCTCCTCATCTACCTCTCAGCCAAACTCACCCAGCAAACAGACATCCCCTCCAGTATCCCAGCCCAAGCAGTCAGCTCTAGAGTGTCTTTCTGCCACCTCTTGCACCCAAAGCACTTCAGGCAGTCAGTGTTCCAAATCTCCATCAACCTCTACAGCTTTAACTGGGAGCACCCAACTTTCTTGCTCTCAAGCTTATGTTTCACTACCAACTTTGCCCTCAGCTGTTACCTCAAGCATACCTGGCCATGCGACGAGTAATTTAAAACCACTAGAACATTCCAAAGGGTGTTACAACAATGATGGATCAGCAGGAGAACAGGAGTCCACATAATACATGTGAGCTGATTGCTGAATATTGAATCTTTGCAGTACTATTCCCTGCTTTGGAACGGACTCCATTGTATTGTAAAAAAGTTTAAAAAAAAAAAAAAAATGCAGGAGGATTTGGAGAGAAAAATCTCAGTGAGAGATTTGTGGTGGAGTAAAGGGACATTAGTAAGATGATAACCCAGCGCTAGTTAAAAATGGACTATTAAATGGACTGAATCCTGTAGGATAAAACTTGCATTTCAAATGCTTGTAACCAAAAAATGTGTCAGTAGAATGTTTTATCATGTCAATATGCTGGTCAGTTAAAACTTGAGAATAGGTAAACACTGTTTGGAAACTGAGGTGTGCACAGCTAAGAACTGGAATAGAACCGAAGATGGTTTTATTATTACCTAATAACTAACTAACCAAAAGTCTGTTTATTCTTTGTTTTAAATACACTCACATACACACACACACACACACACACACACACACACACACACACATATTTTGCCAACATTTAATTTTTTTAAATATAATATTGGCTTGCTAGACTAATGTATTTTAATGTTGTCTACTCTCAGGTCAACATGTATTAATTTTGTTCTGCTACTGAACATTGATCTTCTGATGGATACCAATAGAAGAAAACTGAAACCCAAAATAATTGTTAGGATTGGAAATATGGTTTGCTTTGTCATTAAATTTTCGTTTTATATTGGACAAGTACTAGTCCAGACACAAAGAGTAATGCAGACTTGTGAGAAGAAAATGATAGTTTTCTTTTTTTTTTAAATGGGGAAAAAACATTGTGTTAATGATAGATACTTGTATTGACATTTTGGTGTTGCGTAGATTGTTGAATTCAAATGACTTAATTGTATGGTAGATTTAAAATAACTTGCTTGTATATTTAATTTTTGTACCATCCCAGTCGAAGACACTTGAGGTTATTGTCAGCCATGCCAATGTTAATACTTTACCCCTTCTAACCTCCTAGGTGAACATTACTGTACAACCTCCCCTCCTGTGCTGAGCCAAGTTAAAGAACCATATCTGTAAATTATTTACTGTTACTGCAGATTTAAGAAACATTCTATGCTTTCTTTTCAAACTTATTTGATTTGTGCACTTAATTCAAAATTTTTTACCCTCTGTACTGTAATTCCCACTTTTTTACTTTGTCAAAAAGTAGTTTCTTATTCTCCTTTTAAAACAAAATATCTTTTTTTTTCCTGAATGTTTCTGCACTTGCCATATATGGTGACAGCAACAATAATGTTACTGATGAAAACAATAATTCCTCACAGTATTGCTTTAAAGGAAAATCCAAAGATAAAGTACCACTGGTGCATACAAAGGATGGAGGGAAAACTCTTTATATTTGAAAAAAAAATGTTACTGTTTTTAAGGAATGGAAACCTTTTTAGATGATGGAGCCAGCTATGAGAATACTGTTTAAGAACATTTGTGACCTCATATATAAAACAAACAAAACCAAAAACCGCAAAGCCTCTATACTGAGGGTATGGGACAGCACCGTAGATCAGCCATTGCAGTTTGTAATATAGATGGAAATTCATTTTACCTTCTCTGTGACTGGCCTATCTTTTTTGTCTGTTTGTCTTTGTTTTCACTTATTTGCTATATGTACTGGGTTTTTATTTTGGAGGAAATACAGTGTGCTGCTAATGTAGTTTTGTATTACTAAGATGCATGCTTGATTTTTGCTTTTTGCTGAAGCTTTAATGGCTACAGATGGTAGCCAAAGCCCCATCTCCATTTCGCTGCAGCTCTGTCCACACTCCAAGACTACTGTGAAGACTGTGAATGAACATCCATTAACCATGCTTCTTTTCCTCTTTAAACAACCAATGTTAAAACTGAACCAACTAATGTTGAAAACCAATGATGTTATATTTATACAAAGTTTGCATTCCAAATATCACATTGTTGTTTCGGTGGATTGTTTCTCTTCGTGTTCTCCTGGTTAGGGGACCCTATACCCTCATATTTCGAGTCTGGACTTGCTGTGAAAGGCTCTGTTTACTGTATGTGCTCCTGGAAATGTTACTGTTGCGATCGCCAAATAATGTACATGTTCATTATGCACTTGTGTTTTTCATGTGAGTCATTGGGCTAGTGTCTCTCTCCCATCCTCTCCTATACAAGCATTCAAATTCAATAAAGTCTGTTTCGTTTTACTACGCCATCCTTTAGCCCTGGCCCTCAGTGCTCTTTTAGTCCAGCAAAGGACTCAGTTCACAATTGTTTTTAATTAACTTTGGGCTGTTCTGAAATTTACCCTAAACCACATTATACTATGTAATTGGGTGTTTGGCATTGCTTGTGTATCTGCCCAGTCAGTAACCGGATAGAGTGTACAGTGAACTGTCTTGACGGTCTTAGAAATCGACAGGAGAATTACAAATCAATGGAGGTTAAATGGGACACAATCAATGGTGCCAAGGTTCAAACTGAAATCCAAGTTTGTGTGTGTGTGAAAGAGAGAGAGGGAGAGAAAGTGCCCTAGCAGCTGAGTTTGCTTATGGGCTGTGTATAAAACTAGCTGGCTACTGAAAGAGAATATTCCCTTTACTGCTTTTAGTTGTGTGTGTGCGTGTGTGTGCGCATGCATGTGTGATTGCATGTCGGGGGTGTATTGTGCTGGGAGATGAGGTCTAAATTACATCTCACCTCAGAATGATTTCTGCGCATCTCATTAAGAAGCTGTGAAGGGGGAGGGGATGGAGTAGGGGGAAAAGAGAGAGTGTGCGCTGTGCTTGAAAGAGAACTGGAGGGGTTGATTGTGTTCATAAGAGAGCAGACAGTCGCAGGCACTTTGTTTCAGCATCACTGCCTTCAAACAGGCTTTGAAATCAAATACCTTTCTGATGTGATCAGGCACCCCCATGAAATGAGGGAGTGAGAAGGGCCAGAAAGAAAGAGATTGCAAGATGAGAGTCAGTCAGAGAATCATAGATAATGAGAAAGAAAAGCAACACTGGCTGTTGTGCATTTTAAAAATGCATTAAGAGGTAATTCTCTCCTGCAAACGGCATGAACATCGTTCTACCTGTAGATTTCAAACCGCTAGGCTGCAAATACATACAGTTTTGAACTGAGGTGAGCTGATGTTTAAATGAATCAATACATAATGATTATACCAATTAGTTATTGGCTTTGAGGGAGGAAAAAAAAAGAAAATCCTAATGAGTCATTCAACTGTTTATCCCCTCATCAGCCTCATAAGATGGAGATCATTTTCTATGTGAAAAAGGAGGGGGTGCAACAGGGAGAGTGTCATTGGCTACCGCAGAAGGTTAATTGACTTTGCGTTTAACATGCTAAATTATTCCAGTTTGCCTGCATGGCATTAGCTTTAGAGAACCTCTCCCTGCCGAGGTCAGCCAAGACCAGTCATTAATTAAACTTGTGACATTTAACCAGATGAGTTTCCTTTGAGTGAGGATGATATTATTAATATTAACAGCCTCATGTGAATAGGACCTGTAACTGACCACGTTTTAATAGTATCAGGGAGACTGAATCTTCTTTTTGCAGCAGATTAAAATAAAACAAAAAGAAAACGGGTGATGGTGTTGAGATTCTCTAAAATCAGAGATGCAGACTGAAAGCTCTTTAAGGATGTGGTGAGGCGGATTCTTTGTGTGAAGGCTTGTTTTGTTTGGCAGATGTTGTAAAGGTTTTGACTTCACCCTTTCTCTAACTTGGAAGGGAAGTTTTGAGGTTGCTTATATTCTTGCACAAATGAACTTTGCTGTTTGGACAGAGACCATGCCCGTCTGTGAGAATCTGGTGTTTTGTTAAACATTTTGAGGCTCTCAGAGGCCACTTTATGAGGAGTTCATTTTCTCCCCCTTAATTGCGTTTTCTACCATCGGGCTGTAAAATTATGATGGATGGAAATTAATTTCACAACTGCTCAAACACGCAAGCTGATCAGCCAGTGAAATACAGAGTGAGTGATTAGTGATTGCAGGTGTAAGTGTTGTGCTCAAGAACATCAATGAGAGGAAGCTCTAAAGGAGGTGCTGCTGGTGCTGCTGCTGCATGACAGTAACCCTCCCCCTCTCTCTGGTATTAATATTGGGCAGCGCAGGGCTGTGCTGGTGATTTCAGCTCCTCTCTCTCTCTCTGATAGATGGCTCTTGCTGATATATGATCTATGATGCATGCGCAGAAAGGCCAGCTCATCTTTATTCATGAGCCTTGTAATGTCATTTCATTTTAAAGTGGCAAAGCCTATTCTCAGTTGTAGCTGGGGGTTTCCCTGTCCATGCTGCAGCATCACCTATGTTTTGGAGTCTGTAGAGCCTCTTCAAGGGTCTTTAAGAATGGAAGATTGGCTGGATTAATGAAGGCTCCTCTAAATTACACTTGTTTAATGGATATTGTTTGCCTCAGATCTCATGAATGTTTTTCACAGAAGATTAGCTTTTAGTGGCATTACCATTATTTTTCAGTTGAGCCATTAATAGACTGGCCAAGTGTGTACCAAGTTGTCTCTCTCCAGTGAAGCAGTTTTAGGTTATTATAATGATCTTCTGGGAGCTACGACACTACACCAGCAAGGCAATCATAGCACAGGGGGTACAAGGACACAGTGGTGATTGAACTACTTATTTGTGGTGCATAAATACAATGTGCACACAAAAGATGCTTTCTATATTTCAGGAAATTTCTGTGACCTGTTTTCTTAACCTCTCTTTCTCTCTCTCCCTCTCTCTCTCTCTCCCTTTGCTCTAAGAGCGTTAGTTTCCTGCAGTAGACATAGGAAGAACCTGCCGCCTATCTGTCTCTGAAATGACTTTTTAATGGCCAACTGGATTTGCTCATCTATCACAGGTCTGCTCCTTTCCTGATTCTCAGATAAACTCTAATGGATTCTGTCCCTAATGTTCACACAGTAACCAGCTCACAACTCACTGTTTCACATGTAGCCCTCTGCATGCAAAATGAATGCATCTGTGTGGGTTTTTCAGAGATAGCATTTGGAAAAATACTAGAAGATTTTTTTTTTGCACATTGCTCACTAATAATGCGTATAATGCACCAAAAAACAAATAAAAATAGCATTATACACGTGTTTGTTAATTGATAGCCCTTATTTAAACAATCTATAGAAATAATGGAGCTATTTCATCAGAACTCTTATAGCTATATTATACTGTAGATTACTGTAGAGAGTACTACAGCAATATTACAGGTGGCAATAATGCTAAAGATTATTATATGCTTTTATGAAAAAACTCTGCCGTTTGGGACACTAATGCCACCACTAGGCTGGTGCAATCAGTTTTTTCTGAATTTTTAGTCAGGAGACATCATTGCACCATATGCAATCACAGTTGTTTTAGCGACTCAGAAGAACATCTAAACTGCTCATTTTCTTTTTCCTATTTTTAAAGGTACACATATATCCCTTTACATGAGTAAGTTAATACATTTCACCTTTAAAACCATTGTGTTTTGAGGGACTACTTACCAAGAAAGTACTCTTTGTGGCAGTGAATATACTGTACTGTGCAAAAGTTCAGGCACCAATAATTTTACACAGTTTATATCAGCAGTGTATTTACTGGTTGGAAAAGATTATATTACATTAGAATACTAAATAAAATATAATACGACAGAAAATGCAGCCCCCAGCCATCACATGGATTTATTGAACACCATTTGATACAGATTAGTAATTTGGCTGTTTCCTCTAGAGACAACACATGTTTTGTTAATTTCTAAAAGTTCTTCTGTGCCTAACTAATAATTGGACATAAATAGGAAAGGAATCTTTCTTTATAAGGTCTCACAGTTAATTTGATTTTGAAATTGTTTCAAAAACAATTTTGCATTAATGATAGTGCCCAAAAGTAGAGTAAATATAATTACTCTCAAATGAGAGAGGTAAGGAACTTCCAGCAGTCTTCCTAGATCTGAATCCTCACACAAACTTTAATTTGGAGAAAAGCCCTTTTTTTAATTACTAACTGAGAACCCAATAGTTATTATGATTAAGATCCAGAGAACCTTTGTGAAGATGGTGGAACCTTAGACAAGGATCCATCCCTGCAGCCAAACACCAATCAGGTAATTATTAAGTGTCAGATGGAAGCTATTTTTCACTAAAAGGCATATGATGGCCTATAATTGTTTGTGACAGTTAGACCATGAGTAGCAAAATCTGGTTTGATGAAGATTGGATTATTTGGCCAGAATTCTCAATAATGTGTGTGAGGAAACCAGGTGCTGAGCATCACCTCATTAATAGCTTCCTTACAGTCAAACACGATGGTGGCAGCATCATGCTGTGGGGATGTTTTTGCGTGACAAGGACTGGCAGGTGACTAGTCTGGATAAAAGGCAAGATGAAAGTTCCCATTTCTACAAGACAGCAACCAGAATCATACCACCAAGAAAACAGAAGCAAGCTTAGTGAAAACCTGAAAGTCCTGGAGTGTATCACTCAGAGTCCGAACCTGAGACCTTTCAACTTGAGTGATTTTGGAAAGAAGAATAAGAAAACCTTCCATAATAGTACTTGAGGCTGTCAATGCTGTCAAGCTGATAAATGAACTGAATCTTGTTAATTGGTGTTCATTTTGTCAAAAAAAATCTAGGATGAAAAATGTTTATCCATCTTCTCTTTTGAACAGCAATCTGGAATATTCAGATAATTGGAATATCAAATTATGGTGACATAACTGTAGACACATTTCAGCTCTATAGCAACTGAAAATAAAACATGCTAAAAACAAAGCGCAAATTGGTGGGGAAAATTAGCACAACTCTCAAGAGGCATTTGAATGTGCACTACCAATAAACTACTTTGTTATCTAGAACTAGAAGGATCTTTTTTTGGTTAACCTGATTTTTTAGATTTAATTCTGCTGTCTGAATGCATAGATATCTGTATGAAGAATGAGCTTAAACATTACATCAGGAGTAAAGTCAATCTTCCTTCTGTTATCTAGCTTACTTTGCTACTCTAGGCAGGTACCCAGAGACAGCAGCCCATTGGTTAATTTTCTATACTGACACTGAGCTGACCCAGTCAAGTCTGACACTAACTCTCTCTTTGTTTCTCAGACACATGGGAAGCAGGTATTAATAAATGGAAATGAACTAAAACTGCAGGTTTGGTGGAGCTTTAGCTTTGCGTTGGAGATTCTGATGAGTGACAAGGTGAAAAATAGTTTTCTTTCACTTTTAAGCTACAGTAGCATAACCAGTGCAAAAGTAAAAAGGAGATTTTAGACAACACACATTTTGGCCCATTGACTATATTTGCTACAAAGTCACAGCAGAGAACCATTCATTTCTACTGCTTAACAACAATTACAAATGCAGTTGTATAAGATGATCCTCTAAAATCCTCTGGGCCCATTTGGCATCATTGCTCATCTTCATAATAGTGGGGTTCAATAGCATAGGGTGGAGTATTGGGGGGAAGGGGGAGTGAGTTTGGGAGGGGGGTTGACGGGTGGGGAAGGACCGAGGGCTTTTTAGAAGTCAGCCCTGTGAAATGAGATGCTAATCAGAAGCAGCAGGAGCATGAACGGGCTACGCGTGGCCATCGTGAATATCTCACACTGATATGATAAATTATGCTAAATCTCTGACCCTGTGTGACCTTGGGGAGGCTGGTGTAAAGAGCTGAGATGCTGTTAGGATAGCAGTGTAGGGAGCTAAGATGGATGGTTTTCGGAAGGATTGCATGGTGGGAAGATTAGCTGTGTGCTTCGAGTGGCATAAAGAGAAGGTAGAGAGGTGGGAGGTAGCTCGGGAAACTATTACAGGTAAGCTAAGCAATAGAGTGGTACTAAAGGATGGGCAGCATGGTGTAGGGAGTTGGGGAGGGTTTAGGGCGTCTGGCTGGGTGTAGCATTTCTGCAACTCATTAGCATGAGAAAAGAGTGCTCCACAGTAGTTATGCTGCTCTGTCCAGGGCTGATAACAGCAAGAAGCGTGCCAGACTAGAACACACTTAATGATACATGACATCTCACCAGGTGGCAGCCAGGCACCACATGTCTTTTCCTACTTTCTATGGTTTTCCCCCTTTCTTTTCTTTTCTGAAGAGAGTAAATCCCTAAAGCTTTGGATTGCTTCTCGTTGCTTGTGACCAACATATTTGTGTGAGAGAGAGAGAGAGAGAGAGAGACTGAGAGATTGGACTGGGATGAATGTGTGTTTGCAATTACAGATAAGAGCATCATTAGAGTTTGTTATTAGACATTTACAAACATGCTATACTTCAACTGCAGATGCAAAAATAGGCCTAGGGTATAGCTGCTTCATGTTTCTTTCTGACTGTTTCTGTGAAGGAGAGAGAGGAAGAAAGAGGCTACGTAATATTGTACATGCGAGTCACTACGACTGAGCTTATACAAGAATATTTTAATACAATTTTATATTAGCACCCCCATACACATACTGTCACTTCTTCATTATGCATGATGGATAGCCCAATTTAAAAAGCTGCTGAGGGAGTCTAATTTAGGCATGAGATTTTTAACGAGATTAAACATTTCACATTCATAGCGGGTAATCGATGCAGACATTTCTATCATACACAGACCTTGCTGCCCCAGTGTTTACATACACATTTAAATACATCCGTCAGGGAGTAATTACATTAAAGTCACACTGGTGCTCAGTCATTCTTTTGTTTAGACCTTATATTCCCATTTGGATTACTTATAGTTAAGGGTCACTGTACAGAAACACCAAAAGAAAAACAAATATTTCAAAATGTGAGGACATTTGTTTTTTTTCTTTCTCATTTAAGAAATGGAGGATGATAAATATATTCCTGTTGCTTATTACTATTATTGTTGTTTGATACACAATTTCAGATTTTCTTCATCTCTCTTCTTAGTGGCTGTCCCCTCCTGTGTTTCAGGACAAATGTAGCTGAAGCTATGCAGTGGCCTGCAGACTGAGGCATGATTTATTTTAGTTATGTGTGGACGTCCAGTGCAGAATAGCCCATTGTGTTCGTCACAAAGAGAAAGGCCAGTCTCAGCAGCCAGGCAGATGGCACATTTTAGAATTAGAGACAATAGTGTTCACCCAGAGTTCTATTAAAGAACGCACAGAGCTGCATACTAATCATGCATACATTAAAGCAGTGGCCAGTGAAAGCCACACATGAAGGGTTTTATATCCTCCTTAGCATAAAATCAGAAATGGGATGTTCTCCCATACACCTTTAATACATCCAAAAGTGTTTGATTATTTTTCTGTTTTGTGCATGATAATCAGACACTGCAGTAAGTCTTCCTTGCAGAGAGCAAATATGTAATATTATGGGCCAGCCTGGTTAAAATCACGTCATAAGTCCACGTCATCTGATAAGCCCCAGATAAATATAAAGGCCACCAAATTTCACAAACAGCAAATAATGTAAAGCAGGAAGCCCATTTAAAGGGATGGAACATTCAGCCTTAATATTTCACTGAAAATTCATTAAATATGGTGTCTGAAAAAGCAAAGAAGCAAATTGTGGCACATCAGGCTGTAACTAGAAGATGCAGTTTGGCTGAAGCCATGAAACAGCTCCCTTATTTTTATTCCAAAGCAGCTCCACTTTCTCCTCCCCATTTCTGCAGGTGCAATTTAATGAGATGCAAATGAGATATGCATACAGCCAATCTCATGTGCCATGATTAAGCAGAGGATATTAACTATTCTCTCTCTCTCTCTCTCTCTCTCTCTCTCTCTCTCTCTCGTTCTCTCTCTTTTTCCGCCCCCTCCCTTTTTTCATTTTGTTAATTCCATCTTCTGTTCTGTCACTTCATTATAGGAACTGGTGCCACAGTGATTTTCAAAAGAAAAAAAGATGAGAATTCTTATCCTCCTTGTTAGCATGCATATGGAGGAAAATATTTGCTTCTTTCAAGCTTCAATTCAGCTTGGAGCAAGGACATGAGAGTTCCTAGTCACCATTTTCTTCGTCTCTTTCCATCACTTTCTCCCATAACGGTTGTGTTCTTCTTGTGATTGCACCCGTTTTGGTCTCTTTTTTATCCATTTGCATAATGTAGATGAAGTGAAATTAAGATTCCCAGCGGAGTTGAAATGAGAAGGCCAACAATCCAAACCTCATTAACATGATGAGATTAGCATATCCATATGCAGTCCTCCTCGACTGGTATTAAAAAAATGAAGATTCAGGCATGACAAATTAATTCGCTAATTTCGCGAGGTCATTAATGTCTATTCTCCTGTTTCCCCTGATAAACAACGTTTCTTTCGCCAAAAAATTCTTAGCCTCTGAAAGCTGCTGCCCTCAGATCCGGAACTGGCGAGGTAATGCCAATGCAACATCTGAAGCACAAAGGTCTGTAAATCCCTCCCTTCTTTGAGAGAGAGAGAGAGAAAACAAAGAGAAGAAAATGACAGACAGAGAAGAAAAAATGTGCATTATTCATATCCCTCATCCATGTCAAACATCCATTAAGGATTTTAGGTCTCAAGCTGCAGAGCTTTCATGTTTTCCCCCTGAGCGCAAGTTAAATTCACCAGGTGCTCCTAGCTTTCTGGTCTCACACTGGCTCCTGCTTTTCTCCAGGCTGGAAGATATGTTTATAAAAAAAGTACATGAACTTTACAAAAATAACTCCTCATGTCCTGAAGGGATTCTGGGTGTCCATCTGTTGATACACTTTTTCGGTGAGGCGATAATAGGAATCTAGGCAACTAGGAACGTCAATTAACCTCATTGTTGAATTGGATTTATGTTTTCATTTATTTTCTCCTGTGCAACACATCCCAGCCCCACCACACCAAGCCTTCTCAGTGCTGAAACAGAAGCTGTATTCAACAAAAAGTTGTTCAGGCCATTGCGACTCAACAGTTGTTTTGCTGAGTCATTGCTAGCTTGTTCAAGGCCTTGATGGCTCCCTTGTCAGTCCCTTGCTCCACCCTCATGTTCTTCATCTCTCATCTCTTGTTGTCTGATTTCCAAATGAATGATGCTCTTGCTTTCAGCATCTGTGTATGAAGATAAATCTTGAGGTGCTGAAGGTCCATGTTCATGTAGGCTCTCTTCTTTTTCTTCAGCATCTCATGTCATCCTGCCTTTCCTTCATCCTCATATGCAGTAGACTCCACAAGGTTGGCACGGGGTTCTCTTCTTGGCACTCACCGACATTCCTTCAGTTAGCCATACCCGCCCATCGTGCACACGCGTTGCTGCCACATTCCTCCTCTGTGACCAAATCTGTCACACTAATTAACCCAACAAACTCTCCTGGTGTTAATTAAGCTGTCTGATCAGAGTGTTTGTCGGTCTTTTGTTTTGTGTTTTTTGTCCCCCGGGCTCTTTGTCTTTGCCAAGTGGCACGCGGGAGCTGTTGCCGCAGAGACATGTTGGCACCATGCCATTCTTGAAGCAGCGCCATGATCCCAGCAACCAGACGGCACAGTGGAGATTCTGGCACACCGCCGAACACTAGCAAGTGCTAATGCGAACCGCCAACACAAAGATGTGCCGCAAATCCCTTGTGAGGTGAAATACCCATGGATGCCCCCTCAAAGCAAAGCAGGGATACCAGACAGTGTCTTCCAAAGTCCCTCGGTGACTGTAGGGCATGGGAAGAGACCCAGGGCGGCAAACAGAAGGTGAGACGCAAGACAGGAAGGACGGAGAATCACATGGCGTTGTGGACCACTCTGGCAAGATCTGTCCTGTTGCTGAAATAAAAAGAGGCAAAAACATCTTCGTTAATGGTTACAAGCTGAAATTCCCATCAGTGTGGTTTGAAGACATTTGGCGCAAAAATTCAAACTTACACAGTGGAGGTCCTCCAGGTCCAACAACGAACAAAATGGTCTCCAACTTTTTCCCAACTTGCTCAGGCTGCTCGACCCCTACAAATCACTTGTCTGTGGTGGATAGCAGCTGGGTGATGACTCTTTCTGTCTCTCCTCTCTTCCTCTCAGTGATGCCCGCGTGCCTACACTCCCTCAACTAGCGCCCGCGCTGAGTGGATGGCACTGTGCCAACCTCGCACAACCACCTAGCTCATTCGCCACTCTGCATCAGGCCCTTCCCCCACATGCTCCCCCCTCTAGCTTCCCACATTTCTCCCTGTCTCCACTACTATCCCTTCTACTTTTGATCTGTATTCCTCTCTCTGTCTTGATTACTGCATATAATTACAGTTATGTAGTGATCCCACTCAAAACATATCAAACAAAAACACGTGCAAACCCCACACATATGCACACACACAGAAACCTCTCAGCACTCAACATTCTTTTCTTCTTTCTCTCTCTCAGTTTGAACAGATGGCCTTAGCTATTAATGTGTTTAATTCATCCTTTAAGACGCACACATTCTTGATTCTCGATTCGTGTCAAGTGGGCCCCAACAAGTTGTTTTCCCCTTCTGTCCTCTTTTTTTTCTTTTCTCTTTCCACTTCATTCAAACAAACTAAGCGTGAAGCACCCCACAACAGGAGGTAACCACAATGGAAATTAACTGTATTAGCATATCATCTGATGTCATAAATATGCATACAAGTAGTGTCTAATTTATCAGTTTCTATTCTAAACTATTCAACATCACCTGTCTTAATTTGTTTACTTTTTTCTTTCTCTAATTTCCTTCCATTCTTCTTTTTCCTTGTCTTATTCCTTGTCCCCATCTATGTGTCTTTGTCTATGCATGGAAGAACTGTGCATCAGCAATCAGTGCCAGAATAAATGCAGAGAGTACTCCAGCTAACATTTTAAAACATATGTAACACACACAAATTCACCTAAAGAAACAAAAATTGCAAAAATATATTAAAAGAGGGCAGTTATTTGGTTCTAACTCTAAGTTCTAAGTTCTAAGTGTAAAGTGAATACACTTGAGGGAACTACATCAGACTTCTTTCTATTCATCCTTATAAGACTTGCTGTTGAAACACTGTTTAACAAACTGACGTAAGAAAGACTGTCAGAACTGTCCACAGGTGGCTTGTATTTACTCTCATTTCAAGCCTAAAGATGCCTAGATCTGCTAAAATGCCTTAAAATGAAAAGAAAACTGAGTGGTTCTGATGAGCAAAGATAAGCAACAAGATCCAGAAATGCTGGACTGACTAAACTCTACATGTAAACCCTACATGCTGTCACTTGTGAAGTCCTCAAATATTACCTCCGATCATGACTCTGACACGGCCGTGATCAGTAACCCGTTTGCATCATTAAGCTGTTCAGGAAGCAAGTTCAAGCTTCACAAGATTATAAATTACATTGTGATTCATTGTGATTATTTTGGTATGAATTAGAATGATTAAAAAACTCAAATGAGAGAATGAAAACTGTGTATATAATAATAACAACAGACAGAGGCTTTCTTCCATTTAAGGGTTTGAATTCCACCTGAGAACTTTAGCCAAAAAAATGGGCACAATGTCTCAAAAAGGCTGTTAAATAATAACACGCTTTTTGTAAGACACAAACCCTACAAAGGATGAGCAGTTAATGTAATGCGTGAGTGAGTGTTTTAATAAAGTGCATCTTATTATCTGTGCCAACAAATTTAGTGGTGATCCTGTTTGTGTCCTAATGTTCCCTATTTACGACAATTTTTGTGTCAGTTTATCTTTTTAAACATATTTTGTCTTAAAAGTAACACAGAAATACAAGCTACAGATGAATTAAGTCACTGGTAACACATCAGTCTTTCTGAAAAATGACTCATTAGGATTCAAACATTCTGACGCATCAACAGACTCAGACAGTGTGAAGCCATGTCAGAGGTGGCCTATCAGTGCTGACTGACTATGATTTCGAACAGCAGTCCCTCTCCTGAATTGGAAAGCTGATGCTGCCATGTTTGGTGCATAAGGAAATGGCATGTAAACGGGCACTGGGAGCACACGGATCTGCTCATCATCTTCACACACTTTTACTCTCAGGTTTCATTCACACACTCTCACATATTCGCACAGTGAGTTACAGTAATGGGGCACTAGCAGGATGCAGTGGTGTATAAATCACATTTCCCATCAGCTCTTGGTCTGAACTTTGACCTGAAGAGTTGTATGGTTTTCAGGAAGGTGTGTGTGACCTGGTCGATAGTTACAAGGTCCCTGCTCCTCGACAGCATATTATTCTCACATCTGTCCATTAGTGGGGCAGAGAGAGTAAATCTCTCTTTCCCTCACACACACACACACACACACACATACCGTCTTTCTCTGTCTTACTTTTTCCATCTCTTGTGCATGCAGAGGGAGGGAGGGAGGAAGGGAGGGAGAGAGAGAGAGAGAGAGAGAGAGTGCAACGGAAATATTAAGAACAGCATGGAATTACAATTGCAATGCATGTCACGGGGCCTTCAGGTAGTGTTGCCATGGAGATGTACGGATGAAGGTGTATGAAGGGACGGGGATGCTGGCTCTTCCAGGACAGTGTGTGTGTGTGTGTTTGTGTGTATGTGTGTGATTGTGTGTGTGTGTGTGTGTGTGTGTGTATATACACATGCATAAATACATTTGTGCACACTGAATAAGAATTCTCAGTGGTGTTTTCAGGTATAAATCATCCTTCGTTTCCTTGCCAAAAATGGCAGCCTCTGTTTATCTTCTCAGGTTCATTCTTTGCTTTAAATTCAATGAGAACACCTTTAGATATATTTTTTGTTATTAGCCGCCCTATTCATATCGGGATATATGAAGAGAAAATTTGAAACTAACCAATTGGTACATATTTCCTAGATGTATATACAACAATGTAAATTCTCTTTCTATTGCTCACACGGTGAATTTTATACATGAAGCACACTACCTGTACAAAGAAAAAAATTCTATTGAACTATCTCTATTTACTAAAACATAAAACATGATATGAGCAGTAACTAAGTTAAATGCCATGCTTATGTATTTCCATTTGCCATTTTAGATTTCACTTTCCCTCAACATGTTACATTATAACATCCAGTAATTGTAGAATAATAAGTGCAGAAGCATGTTCTTTTCAGGAGTCGTGCACTTATTTTCATTTTAAAAAATCAGTGAACACATAAACCTTTTGACTTTATATTTTATACGATTCCGAAGATTTCAAAGATTTGAATGATGGCTTATGTTCATCGTAATCTTTTTCTCTCTCCGTTTCCTGCAGTGCTGTAAAGGTAATGCTATAAGTGCGCTCTGAGACGATGGGGATCAGGAGCGTATAACAGACATGGAGGTTCATGGATTATCTGAATTAAAGGAATTATTACAGGATGAGTGGACATTCATGGGGATTGCAGAGAGATCTTTGGAGATGGTGCTTGAGCACTCTGCGAGTATGTGGACAGCTGAAGTGTGTATGTGTGTGTATTCACTGGTTAAACTGGCTTTGGATAGCAAAATAAATCAGACCATGTTATGGAAATAGGGATTATAAATGCATGTCTGACTTAAGGTGCATTTAAAA
The DNA here is from genome assembly GCA_017165825.1 of Hepsetus odoe. Classification (NCBI taxonomy): domain Eukaryota; kingdom Metazoa; phylum Chordata; class Actinopteri; order Characiformes; family Hepsetidae; genus Hepsetus; species Hepsetus odoe. The sequence goes on along the minus strand of CM029375.1, from coordinate 20,083,220 downwards.
TTCATACTACACCTCTGTGGAACATTGTTCATCTCACATGCACTACTCACATTAAATCAGGCAGAAGAAATTGCTGAATGTTTTCTTATAAAGGGAAATAAGAAAGAAAGGGGAAAAAAGGCTGTTGCAGAAAACACACTTTTGGGCACACTTATTCACACAGGCACAAATGATGCCTTCGCCAGAGGGCAAATTGTGTGTGTGTGTGTGTGTGTATGTGTGTGCTGTGAAACGAAATTCAGTCCTATTGTGAGTGCACCCTCCAAGTGAAGAAAGGAGAACAAAGGAACATGCGCTTTCTTGTTCATCCTCTCCTCCCAATCTCTGTCGCTCTGTTCTTTTAGTGGGCTATTTTTTCCTATCCCTCCATCTTTCCTCTTTTAATACATTTCAGCAGCCATTTCTCAAAATAAAGGCAAAAACACAGGCGTGCACAGCTGTCACTGCCTAGGAAAAAGTCACATATAATGTCTGGCATTTTCTCCCTCCTCTGTATCTTCTCTGTGTGAGATAAGGGGTAAAGAGAAAGATGATCAGTAGCTGCCTATAAATACAGACATGATTCTGCACTCCTGGGCAAACAATGACCCCTATGGGTTTGTAAAGTTAACTGCAGTGTGTATCCAGGTGTCTGCTTTGTTTACAAAGAGATTTGATTTCAGTTCATATCAGCCATTGAGCTGCTGTGTGTAATTAAGAAAGGATTCCAATGATTCTTTAAAATTTACTCTTAATAAAACTGGCTAAATGGAAACTGTAAGTCGTTTAGTATGTAAGTCTAGAGACACTGGACAATAGTGGCAATAGGAACCAGAGGTACACAGTTTACCCCCTCTTAAAAGGTACCACACAGAAAGCGAGTGGACACTTTCTTTTTCAGTACCTTTAGGTACCTTTAAGGAATGGAATTATCCATTGCAATCATTTTTTTTCAAGCTGAAATTGAGGGGGAGCAGTGGGGCAGCGGTGGCCAAGTGGTTAAGGACTTAAGGAACAGAAGGTTGTGGGTCCGAATCCTAGACCAGTAGGTTGCCCTGAGATACCTTTGAGCAAGGTACCGTCCCCATAACAGGTTGAATTTCGTTGTGTCTCATGTTGTGCTGACAAGAACAGTCACTTTCAAATTACTCTATACATCCAGTCTTGTCTGTAGCCTTTTTGTGAAAAAATAAAAGTATAAAGATACTGCTTTCTTCTGGGACAGTGAATGTATTTTGTCTTTAAAACCTATTTGTACCTTTGAGAGAATATTGTTTGAAGCTTGGCTTATTTTTTCAGTGCATAAAATGACGCTTTGCTTGATGCCTGAGACATTTGTTATCAATAGATTTGGCCTAAAATGTCATTTTTAAAGTAATTCATGGTGATAAAGTACATGCTTGGCATTCTAAACTAAAATAGTCAATATTTCATTGAAAAACTCTGAAGACCAGTGTACACTGAAAAATTGTTTTGGGTAGTAAATAAAATGATTTATTCTTGTGTTGTAGACTTTAAAACCTCTGGCTCTAAACACTACCACTATAATTTAAACTGACTTTCTCTTCAATGAACCATTTGACATCAACCTATTCAGAATGTCTTTTTTCACATCTCAGTAACTACATTATGGAGAAATTTGGAAAATGGAAGTGTGACAGCTGTCCTATGGTGCACAAAATGCATAGAATACTCTAAACTAAACCACATTTCAGTGTGTGTCATTTACATGTCTCTCTCTTTTACAGTGATTATCATCCAGAATCACAAACTTCATGTGCTGATTAATGTGTGGTAATCGGCTATAAAATGGTCAACATAACCTCAAAAAATCTTTCCTCACAGACCGTGTACAATATTACAGTTAAACCATTAATGATGACCAAAACTCATATTTATCCATGGATGTATATAGTTTTTACATTTTCTATCAAATATGAAATTCTACTGCAGCTCTGTTGCCGTCTATCACATTTCAGGCCACGTCTCATCTGCTCCAACTCCTTCTCTCCCTCCTTTCCCCTTCACTTGTCCTCCCCGAAAGGCCGCAGTAATGTGATTTCTGTAATGTAATTTGTCTGTGATGTGTGTGTGTGTGTGTGTGTGAGTGTGTGGACAGTGGGGAGGATCTCGCTCCTGCCCGGATGATTTATGATCTGCGTTCTGCCGTTTTTCTAAAACACGTTTCTCTTCATTTATTTTTAATCTGCAGAGCGATTAGTTCTCCCTGTCACCTGCTACACCACGTCTGAGCTTGGCGTTAATGAGACAAAGAGGAGAAGAGCATTCAGGAAGAGAGCAGAGGAGAGATATATGGGCTTACAGGAGAGGAAAAAACAATGAGGAGAAAAATGTATAAGGCAAATACCATCCTGGTATCAATGATGCAGACCTACGCAGGAATTATGTTTCTGTACATGCTTGTGGAGAATCAGGAGACACACGGCCATCATCTGATGTGAGAAGAGAAAACAAGCAGAGATGTTTTACTCTGAAGCCACTGGCTGCTGCTCTGACTTAAAGTGCCTTTAAATGAACAATCAGCAAAAGTGGAGGTCATAGCACTGCACCCAATCCAAGTCAGCCCCCCCATTTCCATGGCAACACCTTCCTCTTTGCACTCCCTTTTCTTTAATGTCTTGATTACTTTATTTCCCTCTCTGCTCATTCACTGATCCCTCTCCTCTTCTTTTATCCCTGCATCTTTCCATCTTACTGTCCTCTCAATGCTCCCACTACAGGCCTACAACAAACCCTTAACTGCATCTTTGATTCATGTTGGAGCACAGAAAAGAATTACTATAATAATAACATAGTGGTTTTTTTTTTTGTTTTTTTTTAATAAAAACCTTGTTTTATTAGAGTAGACAGCTAATGTTCCTCTAACAACCCAGTATTTCAAAACACAATAACTTTTCAAGGGTAAGTATATATATATATAGCTTGATTATTATTATGTGATAATAGCTTTTCTTTCTTTTATTAAAGTTGACTCTTTCTCTCACCCATTCTCTCTATAATTACTGCTGCACACTCACCTCAGAAGAGAACAAGCTTTAAATAAAGACCTGAAGACCTGATCAGATTCTGTGAGGTGAGTGGGACACAGAGAGAGAGAGAGCGAGAGAGAGAGAGAGAGAGAGAGAGAGAGAGAGAGAGAGAGTTTCTCCACTGTATTGATCTGCTGTCTGTAAGGCTTGTTCTGCTGTCTAAACATTATTGATTACTCCTCCCTCAAGTATAGGCTCCCTGTTCAATTTTCATTTTCCAGCTATTTGTTCCTCTTTAAAGGGACTTGATTCCTCTTGTAAGTCAATACACATGAAAGAGAAACACTGTGTGTTTGCCATAAAGTGTAACATTGTAATATTTCCTGTCTGTCTATGCCTTTTCTTAAACTTCTTTTATTGATTCATCACATGCTCGGCTGTCTATAATATTATTATTGTTATTATTATTAATGTATTTGTTTTAATTGCAGGAGCGCTAATTAGTAGAATATGTATTGCCTTGGTGTTACCACCACCTACTGGTCTGAGACGGAACTACTGTTATTGTTATTCCTTTAATTGGTGTCTTAAAAAGTTCAAAAGTCATTAAACGTATGGTTTAATCACTCTCTCCTGGGATTGAGCACATTTCTGTGGGATATTTAGCCTCTATGAGCTTCTATTTTTCTGTTTACTGGAGAAAATAAAATGCCAGAGTCTGATGGGGGGGGGGCAGTGTAATATCACCAAAACATTACAAAATTAAACCCCAGAATTATCTGTAATAAAGCACTTTACACACTTTAAACACATACCTTTAAAGGAACTCATATCAGGACGCTTCAGCATTAAAAACGAATTTGATGTGACACGTGATCCTGCTGTGTTTCGTAAACACGTGTTTAACAGAGGAGGCGGTGCTTTGGAGACGTCCCTAACTCTGATTGGTCAGGGTGCCGGTTTAGCTCCGCCCAGAAATAACTTTGTAGATTTGGCCAAAAACACGAGTAATTGAAAACGGCGAAACAGACCCCGACCTGGCATTATAGATATCTGTCCTTAAATCTGAGTTGTGCATATTTTCTAAAGATGATTTAGTGTTTTCAGGTTTTACAGAAACCAGATCTCTCTGAAGATCGCTTTTAAATAACAGCTGCTTATGAAACACGAGGGGTGGAGCTTGCGTAACGAAGCCAAACTGGACAAACTACGAGCCGCGTTTTTCTTCAGGTACGTTCAGTCTGTCCCTCGTCTGTTTTACTGTGCTATTTGTATCGATCAGTCTGTTAATGATACATATTTTGGGCTTGTTATTATTCAGCCTGTGAGACATGTCTGTAGCTCAAGCCTCTCAGGTGCGTCCGGCGCTCAGGGACCTGCTGATGGGTCGAGAAGATGCCGAGGGGTTTTTCTGTATCTGCCTATCTGCATTGGGCGAGAGAGACACTCGAGCTGTGTTTCTGGATCTGATTAAACCTCTTGCCTCAGGACACATTCAGCTATACAGTCAGCTCAACACCATCTTCCAGAACTACTTCTCTCAGGTGAGATCCATTTAATAAGTGAGTAAAGGGACTATTCTTGTCATTTTGAAACACAACACAACACAACACAACGAAATTCAACTTCTGCTTTTCCCCCATACACACATGTGCAGCAGGGGCAGCTATTTAAAGCGCCCGGGGAGCAGTGATGGGGATGGTAAGGTAGGCTCAAGGGTACCTCAGGGCAACCAACTGATCTCGGATTCTAACCCACAACCTTTTGATCCTGGGGCCAACTCCCGAAACACTTGGCCACCACTGCCTCTGTGTTACCTGTGTTAAGTGTCTCTGCATTTGCCATATTAGACTCAACTCCGAGCACAGTCTTCCACCATCAAAGAGGGTTTCAACTAAAACATGTAGTGTGTAGCCCTCAGACAAGGTTTCATTTGTGTATGTGTTTTTTTTTTTTTTTCCCCCCAGATCTAGATTAAGATTGCACACAGACACAGAAAAATGATTTGTAATTGCAGGTTGGGATCAATAAATGTTTATAAAAGGGGCCTTTTTATGCAAACCACAAGCTTGGATACGGAAGACTGGGTAATCTGATACTGATGTTATACACTCGTGTCCTTTTGCTCTTTTGCATTTTCTCAGGATGATGAAGCTGCATTAGAGGTGGCCATAGCTCTTTCTCTCCATGAAACAAATCACAGACTCACATCTGCTGAAAGAAGGAGCTCAGAGCTGCTGTCTGACGAGCCAAAAGTACAGACTGGAGATCCAGAAACACCCGTTCAGAAAGCATGCACTTTGGAAGGCATTAGGCCTAAGACGACTACTGCTGACAGTAAGAAGGCACATGGTTCAGACTCATCAGTTGGAGCAGATGAAGAACCTTTAAAGGATGATAACATCCTGAGCAACTCAGTAAAGCTGAAGAAGTCACGGAAACATCGTCATCGGAAAAAACAGCAACTCATGCAGAATCCATCAGCCCCACTGCCTGTGCTTTTGTGGCTCAGACGTGACCTCCGCATGTGGGACAACCCGGCTTTGATTGGCTGTCTTGAGTTGAGTGCACCCATCATACCTGTATTTTTGTGGAATTCTACAGAGGAGGAGGGGCCAGGGGTTACTTTGGCAACAGGTGGAGCCAGTAAATACTGGCTGCATCAGGCATTGGCATGTTTGAACCGCTCTCTTGAGGAGCGTGGTAGCCACTTGGTGATCCAGAGAGCAGAGTCATCCTCTCTAGCTGCTCTGCAGGCCCTGGTCGCAGAAACAAGGGCAGGAGCGGTGGTAGCCACTGCACTGTATGAACCATGGCTCAAGGAAAGAGACGACGCTGTGTGGGCTGCACTGGAGAAAAAGGGCATCAGGTGCCACATTTACCATTCCTACTGTCTCCGAGATCCCTACACCATCAGCACAAAGGGTGTTGGCCTGCGAGGTGGGTTTTTAAAATGGTCTCCTAAAATTTTTTTGTGTCTCTGAAATAGTAATTTTATAACAGATTAAAAAAAACTTTATTTCCCATCTGTTGATAGAACAAAAACATGCAAAACTGTTCATTTTATTGCAGGTATTGGCTCTGTGTCTCACTTTATGAGCTGTTGCCAGCATAACCCCAGCCCTGGAGTTGGAGAACCACTGGATGCCCCTGCTTCTTTGCCTACTCCTTCATTTTGGCCTCAGGGATGCCCCCTCACCCAGTTGGGTCTGGCTCGCATGCCACGCAGAAAAGATGGGACGGAAGTAAGCTTTCACAGTTAACTACATATCAATCAGTTTATTGAGACATACATTTCATTTTGGCCTTGTACATGGTGTGATCGTCAAACCACAAAATTAAACCTTACACCAAACAGCGAAAAAGGTTTGGTGTTCGAATGCATGTGCTGCATTTGTTTTATATTGGAGTTATGAGTCTGATGTACCTAAAAAGAAAAAATGTCAAAAACAGCAGTTGTTTACTGAACCTTAAAATGTATGTCTGTTTTAATTTTCTTCAGACCCTTTAAAGTTTCGTCATGTGTCAAGCTAATCTTTAAATTCAGTCAATCTATGATTTTTTTTTTTTCTCCCCTCAACACTCAACACAGTACTCCACAGTGGCAAAGTGGGGAAAAAAATCCAAATGACATAAGAATTCAGACCCTTTACTTAATTTTTGGTAAAAGCACCTTTGGCATTAATGACAGCCTCATGTCTTCTTGGGCTTTATCCTATTAGCTTGGTACATGTTTATCTGAGAGATTTCTTTCATTCTGCTTGATGGAATCAAGTAAGCTTAGCCAGGTTGAATGGGAAGGATTGGTATACAGTCACTTTCACAAACTGAGTTTAGGTCTTCACTCTGACTGAGATATACTATGACTTTCTTTCCAGAATTTTCCTCTCTTCTGTTTTCTTGATGTTGTGGTTCTGAAGTGAAGTGACTGTTCGTCATTGTGAAACAAAGCAAAATGCAGAGGTTGCATTTAAGTCGTACACAGAATTTGTAGGACTGGGCAGCCAAATTCAGGGCCCTGGGGCAGTGATGGGGACGGTACCTTGTTTAAGGTTACCTTAGGGCAAACTACTGGCCTGGGACTTGAACCCACAATGGTGGTGGGACCTACTTCCTAACCAATACTACATCAAATGTTTATCCCAGCTTGAGATCCTTAGCAATCTGAAAGATTTTTAAGATTTGTTTCTTTCTACCATCCTCAAAAAAGAACTTGGGATCTTGTTCATTTCAAGCACTGGGTCCTTTCTCCCTCAACTACTCTGTTTGAGTGATTGCAGGCCTAAGAAGACTGTTGGTTCCAAATCTCTTCCGCCTTATAATGATGGAGCATTTGAACATTTTTTCCTTTGAACATCTCTTCTGCTTTCCGTTTTTGTCTTCCAATCAATCGCAGCATTTTTAAAGAACCCATTGTTTTACTGAGATGCTAGCACATGCTACAGTTCTTGATTTATGCTTTAAATTTCTCCCACATGCATGAACTATTATATGATGCACTTAACAGATTGATTGGGCAGTAAATATTCGACAAGCCTGGGATTTTCGTGAGGAGGGAGCTCATACACGACTAGAGACCTTCTTAAAAAATGGTGAGAGACACAATTACTTAAGCTATTAAGTTAAAAGTATATAAAAAATGAGTTAATAATATACACACAACAGTGGACACTGGATTAGACTTTACCGCTTATTAACAATTTTATGAATTTCAGGTGTGTATCACTATGAGAGAGATTCGAGTCAAGCAGATGCTCCAAACACCAGCTTTCTATCTCCATATCTACACTTTGGGCAGCTGAGTCCACGCTGGCTGTTGTGGAACACAAAGGGGTTTCGTTGCAAGCCTCACAAATTCCTCCGGAAGCTTGCCTGGAGAGATCTGGCATATTGGCAGCTCTGCCTCTTCCCATACCTGCCCTGGGACTCCTTAAGACCACCATATAAGGCAAGGCTCTTATGCACTTATGTATGTTTAAAAGCGCTGTACACTGCATTTAGTGAACCTTCACTCTGTAGATTGCTGTAGTGTTTAACAATTCCAGTGATTTTTAAATGCATACATTTCTGGTATATTATTATTTATGAACATAAGTGCCAAAGCGGGTACAGGTTTGTTTTTTCACTTTGTTTTATTTTAAGGCTCTACGCCGGAGTTCAGACCGTGCCCATCTTAAGGCATGGCATCGTGGAAAAACGGGCTACCCTCTGGTTGATGCAGCCATGAGACAATTGTGGCTCACTGGCTGGATGAACAACTATATGAGACATGTGGTTGCATCCTTCCTTATTGCCTACCTCCATATATCCTGGCAGGAAGGATATTGCTGGTTTCAGGTAAAAAGACAGCACAGAATTGATCAAAATGATGTATAGTCAGTGTCTATAGTTTTTTGAAGGTGGTTTAGAGGCTTTTATGGTCTTATGCAAAATATTGCTGTTGCTTTTAGGTGTTCTAGATAATAAGTGAGAGTGAATAAGTGAAAGCGTCTGTTTGTCATTGTGAAACCGCACAGCACACAATGAAACACAACCTCTACAGCAGGGAGCCGTGATAGGGACAGTAGCTTGCTCAAGAGAACCTCAGGGCAACCTACTGGTCTGGGATTCAAACCCACGACGTTCTGAACCTAGGCCCGACTCCCTAACCACTAGGCCACCACTGCCTCAGTCCACTACAGCAAATACCCTTCTAAACATTTAAATGCAACTATTTTTTGTTAGATGAATGTAACTTCTTTGCAATAAACATTTAGATAATCAAGATACTAGACATTAGCAAATACATAACTTTATGTAGATGTCTGGAACATCTTTGGGCTCAAGTGGAGTTGTTCATAACTGTTCTGTTTCACAAACCTGTTGCATCCTCCCTACATATTCCTCTTTGGCCCTTTATTTCCCTGTAGGACACTCTGGTGGATGCTGATGTGGCTATAGATGCTATGATGTGGCAGAACGGAGGCATGTGTGGTCTGGACCACTGGAACTTTGTCATGCATCCTGTAGACGCAGCATTAACCTGTGACCCTAATGGAAATTATGTTAGGCAGTGGTGCCCCGAGCTAAAGGCACTGCCAGATGACTTTATCCATAAGCCCTGGAAGTGTCCGGAGTCAGTACTGCGTAGGGCAGGTGAGATTATTTCTTGTTTTTTGAGATCAGATGCTCTTAGGCTTGGACACAGGTCATCTTAAAAAATCTGTGACCATTATCTTTGGTCACTAGTTAGTTATTGGGATTAAAGTGTCTCTCCCCATGCATAAAGGTGTGACTTTGGGCCAAAACTACCCTGAGCGGATTGTGGTTGATCTGGAGGAACGGCGTGCCCAATCGTTACAAGATGTCATGTTGGTGAGGAAGTGCTTCAGTGAGTATGTGTGCCAGCAGTCAGGCAGTGACCTAGTGCCTCTGCCCACCAAGCTCATACAGGAGACCATGGGCAGTGATAATGACATTGTAAGACGTGGAGGGAGAGAGTTCCTGCTCCCAGTCATCACACGGATGGAATTCAAACACCAACTTGAAAATACCAACCACCAGGACAACCCATATAGTGCAGTTCTAAAAGGCTACGTCAGCCGCAACCGAGATGAGAGAATTGCCTTTTTAAATGAACATGACTTCACAGCCAGTGTGATGCATGAGAATGCTCAGAGAAGAGAGAGGTTGGAGAGAGACCATTGTATTCTTGAAGGGCTCCATTGCCCCACTACCAATAAGGGCAGAGGGCAGCGTCACAGCATTAGACCCGTGAATAGTGCTGGGTCAAAAAGATGAGTGTGCCTCACCTAAGTTAGTGGCATTACTTCAGTCACTCTCAGGATTTTCTTAAGAAGGAAACTTGGTGAAATATGTGAGTTTAAGATGGAGTTAACCATTTAGCTCATCCATTGCCAGATCTAGTTGATCTATTTGAGTTAGAAAGGATCACACTGTATCCCTCTGTTCCCTTGACCTGTTCAGGCCATTGATTATTACTCCCATAGGTTTGTTTTAGCATCTAAGACCAGAAAATGGATTTTAAGAAACTGAGTAGTCCTTTAATTACGTTCACCTACCAACTGCTGAACTAAAACCTGATGGAGCAGGGGTCAGATCAACCTTTGGTCATCAACACAAACACAGAGGATGTTGTTCTTCCTCTATAGAATCTGTCCTCTAGACAAACTAAAACTCATAGTGGTGATCTGCATGCCAGACTCTAGGTTGTCACATTCACACATCCATTTTAATTTTAAACTTTTGACTAGACATGCTATGGACCAGTATGACCAATCAACAGAAGTCCATACTGAACAACTTTCTTTAGTGGATAAACAGTTGGTTATTTTTGCTGCTTTAAAGTGATAATATATCTAAAAACGCACTCTGTAGGGTACTGATGAATATGTACCAGCTTTTTTTTTTTTTTTTGCAGTGGACTCCAGCATGCTCTATCTGAGACTGGGTGCGGGATTAAAGTTGTTCAGTGTTAAACCTACACCATCTAAACGAAAGCAGAAAGTAGCTCTAATTAGAGGAATCAGTAGTGAAGAAAACATGTCCCCAATTGACCATATTGTCTTTTCCCGTTCACCCAAAGGAGAACTCATTCACATATAAAACTCTTGAACACACTGTTGTTCTAAGTACCCACTAGTCCTCTATAGATCTGATGTATCTCTCATAAGCAGCTTCATCCATTAGAGCATCCAGTTCTTCTGGAATGGAAATAGTCATTTTTATCAGCCAACCTGCAAAGTACAAGAATAACAATTTAGTAACAATGAAGAGGGACTTACATGAAAGACTGCTTCTGTAAATCACATCCCAAAATAGTAACTAAAAAAAAAACTGCTAACTAAAATTACTGGAGTGAAATGGCTTTCAGACAGGTGTGCCTACCATGAAATCCATCAGTATATAGTTGTTATTCAGTGACAGCAATTGTGTGTTACATTTGATATTCCTTTGCCATCACCCTACTATCTTTCCTGAGTCGATGAGAATGTCATTGCAGGACATTCATCAGACTGTGTAAGTCAGAACAGGCCATCCACAACTAAGTGAGTTTGGGCATTCCTTTTAAATTTTCTTTTTTTGGCTAAACATTAATATATTATTTAGAATCACACTTGAAAAACAAAAATGAATGCAGGATTACAATTTATTCAATACATTTTATAAAAGTAAAAAAGGTGCTATGTAAAACCTGTACGAATTCATGCCATGTATAGACAATTCCAGACCAACGCAGAGCATAAATACATTACATGAGGCATTCGTTGATAGTTTGGCTCTTTATCTCCTCAGCCACCACCTAGGTGCCTCATATTATACTTACTAGTTGTGGAACATTCATGGATTGAACAAGTTCGTCCAGTACAAACCAAAGATCTTTGAATGCATTGAGACTTCATAGGAATCCATAGGTCTTTAAAATTGCTAAACATTTTTTGCAGCATATGTAAAGTGTTTTCTCCATTTTTACAGCCCCCTTCATTTTTAAACAACACACTGGTCTTTAAAAATATGCATTTTATTATTACCCAAATAATTTTTTATTCCCCCCCCCCCCCGTGTCACAGCTGAGGGGGCCCAAGAATAATGTAAATAATACTGAACATGGTCTACTAAATTGTGGCCCAACACCTTACTAGTGAAAGTGACTATTCGTCATTGTGAAACAACGAAATTAGACATTGCATTTTACCCACACACAGAAGCACATGCAGCAAGGGGCAGCTATTGAAAGTGCCTGGGGAGCAGTGAGGGGACGGTAGCTTGCTCAAGGGTACCTCAGGGCAACCTACTGATCTGGGATTCAAGCCCTTGACATTCTGGCCCAGGGGCCAACTCCCTAACCACTAGGCCACCGCTGCCCCGAAAGCCATTTTAAAAAGTTCAATGCTCAACACCACACCTCCTCTCCCCTCTCAGTTTTTGTCTGGGTTTCAAAAAGTCTCACCGTCTTTGTAGCAAGACTTGTTGACTAGTCCAGGATTCTCAGACAGAGCATGGTTGATCTCTGTCACCTCACCGGTTAATGGGGAATACAGCTCACTAGCAGCCTTCACACTCTCTAAAGCACCAAACTCATCTACAAACAAACATATACTCTTAAATACAGTCATCATGTAAAAGCTTCATCAGTAGAATTTGTATGGTTATACTTAACTTTAAATAAGTATTGAATAAGTAGTGACTAATCTATGTCACATATTTAAAAAAAAATAATAATTTAAAAGACAAGAATTAGTAAAAATGTACCTGACTGAGAGAGCTTTGTGCCAACTTCAGGCAGACCACAGTAGACCACATCACCCAGGGCTTCCTGGAAGGAAAGAGTGGACAACAGCACTAAGCCTTATTTCTTAACAGGTTCCCTCTTAGCAAGTGATAACTTCTTGTGGAAGAGTATAGCAACAGTTTACTTCCAAACTCTCCGGTATTCATAGAATGATTTTCCTACTTGACTACCCCACTCACCTGAGCAAAGTTACTGATGCCTACAGTGCCTACACCATCTTCCACTCGTACCCACTCGTGTTTGTCTGTATACTTCAGTGCTGCAGAGTGAAAGATGACAGTTGTTAGACCCAAGTCCAGGTATCATTAATGAAACAAACATATTTGGAAGAGAATTAATGTGAAATTGGCTACGCAAGCTGGGGACACACACACTGTGTTTGTGGAACAATGAAGGACTGTGGGGGGGAAAAACTGGAGCCTTGCATGTTTCTCAGACCTCCTCAGGAAGTTGAAGAATATAAAATGATGGGCAAAGCTATCAAAAGGAATAGTGCCAAAAGAAAATCTGCTTTAAGTGGCTTAACTAAAGTCATTGGGAACAAAGAGAGGTCGGGGAAACACTTTTACTTTTAGCAGCAACAAATCTAATTTGGCAGACTAAGTATATTATATAAGAAGTCTTGACTTTCTTGATTTTCCTCACAAACTTCCTCAGAGATTAGGGTAGCTAATTTTTTGATTGTTTCATTTTAATGCGTTATTTGTGAGCACTAGCCATTGCAGGCGTCGTTGAAGAATAACAGCTAATGACTGTTCTGTCCAGAGTGTTTCAGAAATTGCCAGAAATTTACAGCGAAACACGAAGCTAGTTAGGATGTTAAAGAACATTTTTTAGCCTTGACTTTATGCTGGCTGCACCCTTTCAGTTTAAAGCACTGTAACCTGTGAATAAAGTCACATCTCGTGTGAAAGCCCGGCCAAGAGGAAAACCTGTTCTCTGATGTGAAACAAATCGGGGAGGAAAAGTTTCAGCATCTCGGAGATCAAGCCGAAGCCGGAAAACACAACCATTAGATCATGGATACCTGCACAAAAGCGAGCAGTCAGTGACAGGTCCCTTTTAAAACACGTTCTCGCCAACAGGCGACCAGGAGACACAACATTTACAGGCGAAAGTCGGGGAAGAGCATGAGTTAAGTTTGCAGAGACACAGCGCAGCAAAACACACACCGCCATTTTCCTTCTTACGTACAAAACGGTCGACCAGTCGCACCTTGATGAGGTCACAGTTGGTCGCCTTCATATAGAGAGGAACATACTGCATAAACTACAAACACTGTGCTAATAATATATATAGAAGCCTTTCCCCGCCACTAGAAATCATAATTACTAAATATAATAACTAACATAATAACTCATTTTCTCACTTACAATCTCATATTAACGGGAAACCTTCTAACAATGATCTTAATATCTCATAATATCCATAAACCTTCTCACTTTTATCACCTAATATTTAATAATAAAGGGAAACTTTGTCACTATTATGACTTACAATTTCTAATTATTATGACTGACATCTCATATGAACTACTACGAGTTAATATTTCATAATGATGAGAACCATTGTTATTATTATTACTATTATTATTATTGAGACATGCTATTTCATATTGACAAAAAACTTTTACTCTTATGACTTAATATATCATAATAACAAGAAACGTTCTAATAATGGAAATATGATATTAAATATGACTTAATATCATATTTCTCACAACAACGAGAAATGGCCAAACTCCTCAAAAATACAAAATGTCATGGAAAATAAGTAGCTAATGATTTGAATGATTATCACTTAATTGACCCAATACAGTATTTTATATAAATAAAAAAATCACATTAATACCAATAATTGTGAAATGTATTTCTGTAATGTGTTTATATAAACTTTAGTTTGTTTTAATAATTTAACATCACTGCAATCAACACATTAAAATGTTCAAAGTTCAAAAATGTTATTTAATTAAACCACATACTATTTCATATAAAAATGTAATTAAATCTAGTTGTAATTCCCAGCTGTGGTGCAGATTTATACTGAAGAAAATTGGGGTGATGTTTATTATTTTAATTAATGCGGCCAATTAAAACCAATTAAGTAATTAATTTGAATTAATGAGGATTAATCTGTAAGTTAATATGGTTTAACACTGAGTTTACTCTTGAGAGCCCACTGCCTACAGTTTCATTTTGTCCCTGTCTTCCAGAGAAACAGCGGCACTTGAAACTGTAGGTCAGAACAGGTTCAGTAATGGATGGTCTTTCTTCGCTATTTAGGGTCAAGCTACTGTCAGTTGCTGCTTGCATGCATCATTGTTTTCTGTAATGTATTTGCATTTAACTCCATAAAGATCTGTGATATTTTTTTACAGCAAAATGACTGCTCTGTTTGTTCAGTTTTAAGTAATCAATATCACTTTATCACTTTAGTTTTATAAAACTTTATTTTACTTCCTTTTGTTACTAGTACATGCAAGTGGCATGTACCATTTTCCATGTTCTATTTCTTTGTCAGAGAGTTAGTATCACATTCATACATTGTGTAATCAGTCATTTTTATTAATCATTTAACAACATGCTGGTGGCATATTATCTAAACAACATATTAACATATTATCTGTATAGTTTTCCACAATAGATTGGGATTGCTCTTTTTGTTCATTGCAAAAAAGTGATTAAGTTACTTTAGATGATGCTTTACTGTATTTAATGTGTTGGCATTTGAAAGTGACAATTCATCATTTTCAAGTTCCTTCTAAGCACAACAAAGTAGATGAACATGAAGTTAATTTTAACTTCACAAGTTTGGGATCTTCAAACCAGCAGGTGAAGGCAGCATTTAATAACTCAGCCCATCATGATCTAACACAAATCTCTAGTAACAGCAGGGCATCTATGCGTTAGTAAAATCTTTACTGCAGCAAATTGGTGGAGAATAATCACGTCTGCTCACTAAATGACATCTAGGGTTTAGGGAGTAGGGTTGGAGTGTTGTGGGTTCTAGTCCTGGACCAGTAGGTTACCCTGAGGTGGCCTTGCGCAATGTACCATCCCCAAAACTGCTCACAGGGTGGTGGATATATGGCTCCCCCTCTACTTCACTTCAGTGTGATGGGTTATTTAGGTGTGGTTCACTGTGTGGGGTACTGTGACTTTATGGCAAATAGTCGCTTTCATTTCACTTTCACTCTCGCACACCTGAACCTTTCACTTTCACCTCCCATCACTTTCAGGAACATGATGCCTGTGACTGGGATGTGATGCTGTTCTTCAAGTCTGAGCCTATCAAAGCTACTTTTCATCTTTTCTTCACCTGTATTCACCCACCTCCCCCCAGCGCTGGGACAGGGCAGGTGTTTCAGGGCTCTGAGGCTTTATTCTACAGGTGTTCCGCTAAGGCAAGTGAGAATTACTGACCAACCCTGGCGCAGAGGGCGGGCCTTCCTCCAGAATCAGGTGGGAAAGAAAGCACAAGGCGGAATGTGCAGGTGATCGCAGTGACTTTGAGAGAAGATGGGACTGGTGGGAACCTCGCTGTGGACGAAAGCGTGTAACTAAACCCGTTTTTTTTCTTCACCAAGTTCAAGCAAATGAGCTCCGTTGATCGATCTTGAAATCGTTCAGTGATAACAGACGACCCCTTTAATTGGCCAAATCAACGACGATGCCCTCGTAGTTTTAAATGGTTTCCATTAGGACTCTGCCCTGAAATGAACGAACAGCGCAAAGTGAAACTGTTTTTTCTCTCGACGCTTCTC
Organism: Hepsetus odoe; assembly: GCA_017165825.1. Classification (NCBI taxonomy): domain Eukaryota; kingdom Metazoa; phylum Chordata; class Actinopteri; order Characiformes; family Hepsetidae; genus Hepsetus; species Hepsetus odoe. The sequence goes on along the minus strand of CM029375.1, from coordinate 20,067,196 downwards.
ATCCTCAATCTGCTCACACTTCCAGGTGGGTACTGCCATCCTGAGCGATGCTGTTTGTCTGAAGGACAGTGGGAAAGTGCAGTGGGACAAGGCAGGGTTAAATATTAGACTCAATAGATTAGATTCATTTATATGCTTACCTATAAACTTCTTTGTATATTTAAGTACCTGACATGACAATGTAATTTATAAGCACCTGCCATGACAAAGTGTTTATTCTCCTTTAAGGCAGTAACATGCTCCCATTAGTGCAAATTTGATGCATCTATATATATATTTTTTTCAGATATATTGGTGGAGAATTATCTTCCTCAGTTAAATGTCAATTAAAAGTTACTTAATCTCTATGTGTTGTGTTTGCGAATATATACTAAATGCATTTTTGTTGCTTTCACTTCATTTGAACCTTCATCCTTTAATTTTACTCTACATTCTTTAATTGATTGAAGGATTTTTTAATAAAACATATTTACATTTTGATATTGCCACCACTGTGTAGACCACAAAGAAGCTGGTATTAAAGCTGGGTGTGATTTGATATACCTGCTCATAAGAAATGTTTAAAGAACATTTGCAACTCCAAACAACGGTCACATGTAGTTCTTTAACAGTTTCTTATTTGATAGGATATTTTTGCCAAGTTCCAAATCCAGAAAATAACTTGAATAGGTAAGTGTTCTTATGAACTACTTTATAAAATTCTCTCATGAGCAAAACAAATGATCCCTATTTTGACAATAAAAAATCTGTATAATTGGGATTTTATTACAATCCTGTACAATCCTGCAAAGCCACTAATCATCTTTCTTCAGCATCGCCTTGTACCTTCATTAATGTAACTGTGTGGCATCTTAAGTAGTTCTAAGGCTGCACTAACCATCACTGTGCTTTTAATACTGCTCTCTTTGTGATGGTCCTAAAAGGAGAGTTAATGCACTGCGCCAGAAACGAGATCTCTTCCGTGAGGAGGTGAGTATACCTAAGAGAAAATGTCTGGGGAGAGAGTGGAACACACACACACACACACACACACACACACACACACACACACACACACACACACACACACACACACACACAAACACTAAGGCACTCTACATGTTGACAAAGCTGTCTTTGTAGAGTTAGCACAAATGCTATTGCACTAAAAGCTCTGCTCCCAAACATCTCCTGTCATTCCATTTAAGGGAAGCACTGACTACACTATCAGAGGCCAAAATTGGAGTATGTCATGCATACAGCTTCAAAACAAAAGAAAAAAATTCTGTTAAATATGCCAAGACCATTGCAACGTTTACAGTATTATACATTTCTTTTGCAGACTTTTAGTGCAGTGCTGTCTGATTCAGCTCTCCCTCGAAGTGTTCTCCGTAATTACACAGTTCGGGATGCCTCTACAGGTAACATGTTGAACACACACACATACACACACACATTAAGAATAAAAAGACATGTCCAGACCTGCTTCAGTTGGGTTTAATTAAATTTACAATTTTGTGTGTGTATTTCTTGGAATTTATAGAGTATTGTGGGTGTCTTAATGGGGGCTGGTGTCAAGATGGAGGCCACTGTGACTGCGCTCAGTTCCAGGCACTGGGAGATCGCTGCCAAATCAGTGAGTAATGTTATCAAGTGATCACATATAGTGGCATACTGGCAATTTGCAGGCAAGAACCAATGACTTAATGGTTCAGCTGTTCAATAACTATTCTAGGAAAACTGACCTCATTGCCTAATATTGTGTGAAGTATCTGTGTACTAAATAATATATCTTATACAAAATCCCATTGTGAAATTGTCTAGATGTATTGTTTTATTGGAATTTACGTGTGAACTGAAAGCACTCATCTTTTTTTATATTTAGCATTTGTTTTATTTGCTGATTTTTTTTTTATTGTTGATGATTTCAGTTCCAAATCTGGGACAGGACAGGGATGGAATTTGTCGATCTTGGGGTCAGCACCATTTTGAGACATTTGATGGAATGTACTACTACTTCCCTGGAACGTGCTCATATATTCTGGCCAAAGACTGCCAATCAGCAGTGCCACAGTATACTGTGTGGGTGAGTTATGTATATACTTCAGTGTTCTCCGTTTACACAAAGCTTCCCTGTAGACCAAATACTGGAACAAACAAAGGAGAGTAATGTAAAACTAAAGCATTATTCTCATCTACACTTTTAACAAACTTGCATTAGCAAGCCTGTATGGCATGATGTTAGCAAAATACTTCTTTTATTTTACTATAAAATTTCTGCAATTTTATAAATAACTGTTTATTGATGTTCTATTCGTATATCTCTTATTCTTTCCCCTCCCTCCTCTTTCTTTTTGATTGGCAGGTGCATAACAGTCGTTCTTGCCATGGCTCAGTGTACTCCTGTCCTCGTTCCCTTAGTTTGTTGTTTCCTAACGAGGAGGAAATCCGTATTAGTGGTTACCAGGTGCTAAAGGGGGAACAGAGGTGGGCATGGACACACTTAAACTATAGATAAATGAACAAATAAAGGAAGAAAATAATGAATGCTAGATGGATGAATATGGGCAGAATTTACACAAATTAGAAGATATTTTACAAAGGAACTCTGATGTAATTGAATTTTAAGTATTTATAAGCTCGTATTCAGTCATCTTTCACAGTACACAAATTGTTCACTAGAGCTCTTGAAGTTGAAGTGTAATTGGGCATTTGAATTCATAACCGGGCTGTTTTTTTTTTTTTGTTGTAGATTGACCCTGCCACAGACCGTGCATAACGTGTTTATTGAGCGTCTGGCTGACTATATTCTGGTAAAGAGCACGTTTGGCTTCTCGCTGGCATGGGATGGGAGCTCTGGGGTCTACCTCAAAATGACAGAGGGCCACAAAGGCCAGCCTTGTGGGCTGTGTGGAAACTACAATGATGACGGATCAGATGATCTCAGCAGCAGTCACGGTGAGACAAACGGACTGAGATGCACTTATCATGTCAATCAGCAACCAATTCAGGATAATTATATCAGCTCTGCGCATAGCTTGGTTAGACTGAGCTCACACATCCTCTGACTGGACCTGTGCTGTAGATAAAAGAGAGAAATGAACTTGTTATTGTAGTCAGGGTAGCTTTTTGCGGACTCTGTGATGGAATGAATACTGTATTCAGCGTCATTTATTTATGAGAAAGCTGCTATAAAAACTGACATATTGTGCTTTTTTGTTCTTCTGTTTAGGCTTAAACTCTGAAGATGTGGCTGAGTTTGGAAACAGCTGGGTTGTACATCTTCCTCATGAACAGTCCTGTTCTGCTGTAGAAGATGATTTTCCCGGACCGTGTTCATCTGAGTCAGATATGGATGTATGCTTATGCCTGCTATTTCTAGGAATAGCGTGCAGTCATTAAAGTGCTGTGATATAAACATTACATTAGTGGGAAAGACACGACTTTGCCTACAACTGTAAAATGATTTATAAAAAGTAAAAAACTTACTTTCAAAAAGTTACTGTAAGTATCTGCCAAATGCATAAATGTTTTACAGCAGTTTTGATGGATGAGTGTCTTTCTATATGTTCATTTATTAATGTCATTATATCTACAACTGTGTTATTAAGACATTAGATGGTTAATAACTATGTTTTATGTCACAGGATGCTATTGAGAAGTGTAGTGCTTTGCTCTTCTTTCCTTTCATCTCCTGCCACGAGAACATTGATCCCAATCCTTTTGTTGCCGGCTGTGTCTCAGACCTATGTGTGTAAGTATGATGAATGAATATATGTCTATATGTTTGTGTGCTTGGCAAGACATCCAGTTTAGCAAAGCTGCCCACCATTCAGGTACTTTAAAGTTGATGCCATTCTCTCTCGCTCTCTCTCTCTCTCTCTCTCTCTCTCTCTCTCTCTCTCTCTCTCTCTCTCTCTCTCTCTCTCTCTCTGTCTGACTTTACTGTTTATGATTCAGACTCTGGCATTCCACACTATGCAATTACAACAGGATTATGTTAATTAAAGTCATGAAATTACTTTCGGGGTGAGGGTAATGTGTCCACATGTGTTTCTGTTTGTGTGTTTGGGTGGGTGTGCTGGATTGGATTAGATTGATTAAAGTGATGACATAGCTGCTAGGGTTATGAGGAGGTTCCGGCCCAGCTGCTGAGTGAGATGGCTGGGAGAGGCTCACATTCCAGAGTTGAGCAATGAGATATTCTTTTAACCTTTACTAAGTGTCCACTGATTATCTTTTACATCTGAACTGTGTTTGAAAGTTAGTTATTAATTTTGCCTAAACTGTTTAGTCTGATCGTTTAAGCTTTAGTGTATCTTTTCTGTAAATTGCCTATAACTAAGATGCAGTTTATATTTTAGGAAAAATATTTGAAGTTAATTTTACACTTTCTTTACCAATTTCACTTATTTTTAAACCATTTCTGCACAATACACTAACAGAGATGTGAAAGTAGTTTTGGATGGTTAATTGTAAACATGCTTACTTGCTCAAGACAAGAACAAGATATATGTCTACAAATTACAAATATAGGCATTTTATTTACTATTCAAAAGTGATCCTATGGGTATCTGATGTGTTTCTAATGTTGACAACGATGAATCTGAATCAAATCTGAAATGTTTTCCTAAGCAGACTCTAATACAGCTCTTTGCCATGGATGGATTTAAAAAAATATTTCTCTACAAAATAACCTTAACTCTCAAAACTCTCAAAATCTTGTAACTATCAAAAAGAAATGTATCAAGCTATCAATTTGTAACCGTTTTATGTAATAACTTTCAGTAGCTTTTAGAGATTTTCAGTTCCTATCACTGCCAGACTGAATAATTCCAATCCAGTACATTTCTACTGAATGGTGCCTTTCACATTACTTTACACTTTACTTTTCACATTACAGACATTTAGCTGGAATATCTGTATCTCAAAATATACTTGTTGTTAATGTATAAGCTTTTCATCATTTAATCAGCTCAGATGACGCTGAGACATTTTGCCGAACACTGGTTGAATACACCAGAGCCTGCTCCCATGTTGGCTACCCAGTACGGGAATGGAGAGACAGTTTTCCTACCTGTGGTGAGTATGGCTTGGCTGACTTACTTAGCTGGTCTGAATACTACAGAGAAACTCAGGGCAATAATTCCACAACAAGTACCTGTGAAATGTAACATTTAATTAGAATTGTTACATGTTCTACAGAATATTACAGTCTGCACACTAATATATATTTGTTGAATGAATTATATGCTCTAGCGGATGGATGTGAAGACAGCTTTGTTCATAGAGACTGTATCAGTTGCTGCCCCCCAACTTGCACGTTTGAAAAAGAGTGTCTGGGTACAAATTTGCACTGCCTGGATGGCTGCTACTGCCCTGATGGTGAGACTGTAATCCTTTTTTAAAGAGTGTTCTTCACAGTGTTACACAGCATGGCAAATATAAATATCTTAAAAATCAATTTGTAAAATGTATATTAATAAATTCTACATTTTCTCCATCTTCCCTTTTTCACTCTCAGGGTTAATTCTACAGAATGGTACGTGTATAGCTGTGTCTCAGTGTCCCTGTGTGTATCATGGCACAGCTTATCCTTTGGGACATGTTCTGGAGCAGGGCTGCACTGTCTGGTGAGAACTGTTTAAGGTTTTAATTAAAAGCTCCCTTAAGACTGTTGTTAATAATTAAATGCTCCTTGGCAAGAGAGAGAATGTTGGAGCACCAAAACCTTCTTTAGCCTTTGGTATTTTTCTCTTTTTCTTGTCTTTTGTGTCATCAGGAGGAAATACTGTATCCCTTGCATCAAGAGTTAATGGGTTAGATTTCATTTCATGCTAGTATTGAGAACATGCATTTCTTGTTTTAATAATGCTTTTTTTCCCCTCATAAATGAAGCAATAAATCCCTGTACCTCTTTGAGTAAAAAACTTGTGCTGAGATTGTTTTATCAGTAGAACCTGTCTTCCAACCAAATGTTGCTATAAGATTTATTACTCTCTTTTATACCCTCTCTGTAAATTTTGTTTTCAGCATCTGCATGGGAGGAGTTTGGAACTGCACTGAAAACAACTGCACTTGTAAGACTTTGTGTCTTCTTTATAATGACAAAATCTCCCTTATCTTGTGCTTCATCATGTGTAGATGTTGATGTTTTTTTAAAATAATTGAGCAGGTTGGCATTTCTGGAGGCATTAGATATGATTTTCAGTTTTATGTGTATGTTTAATCTTCAGCGGAGTGCACAGTGGTGGGTGACACACACGTTACTACATTCGATGGGCGCATTTTCATGCACACAGGCACATGCCAGTACGTTCTAGCGAAGAGCCGTGGCAGCACCAAGTTCACTGTCACACTGCAGTATTCATCCTGTGGCGAGGTAAGACTGTATCTGTTTGTGTCTGTGTGTGCATTACACTCCACGGTTTCATTAGATAATTATTAGTGCACATGATTTATGTATCCCTTTACGTAAGAATATATAAGTTTGGTTTGTGTTTACATGTATTAAGTTATATTTTGTTATGTGTGTTCCTCAGTCTCAGGAATATTCCTGTTGTCACTCCGTGACTCTAGTTATCGATGAGGATGTCGGCAGGCAAGTCACTCTGACCAGAGAAGGGGATGTCATCATTGGGGCTAACATGGCTGTCAATTTACCATACGCAGATGGTAAGACCAGATGGGTTTAGAGTTTGAGACTAAAAAAAAAGAAACAGTGCTACTTATAAACTTAAGTAGCACTGTGAAGTAATGATAGCAGGTTAAGGACTATATCACTTGTCTTTGTCACTACAAAAACAGAGGCTTTTGAACATTTAGCAATAATCCAGTATCAAGTGGTAAAATTATCACATCATATTACTGGGATGTGAGTTTGGTTTCTGGAGTGAATAATGTACTTGAGTGAAACTAAACAAGTGCTCTATACCTATGTCTAAACATTTGTAGTTCAAGTGTTTTTGTTTTTAAAGGTTTTAAAATTTCAGTAGTATGATTTTTTACATAAATGCAGATCTGATTTTATCACATATAAATATCATACATAAAAATTGTAAAGCAAGTATTAATTGAAGATTTTACTTTGGCATACTTTGAACATAATGTATCTTTCATTAAGTGACTAATGTTGTATCTGCAGTGCTAGTCAAGTGCTTTTATCCGTTAGGATATGGAGAGTAGAATAAGGAGGGTAAGCTCTTAATTACAACTATATTCAGTTGACTCAAAGTGTTGAACGTGGGAGGTTTAAAAAATTTGGAGCGAGTAGCTGTGACTTCAGGATTACCCGTGGAAAAGTAGCTTAGATTAGTCATGAGCCATCAAAGATGTGTGCATTTTGCACAGATTTTAATTTTGATCTGTCAGCATTATATAACCAAAATGTCAGCATGTGCCATATCATGATTTTTTTTAATGTTTGCATTTATTTGTTTGACAGGTATGATAGATGTGCGCAAGGTGACGTCTGTGTTTCTGGGGCTGCATGCCACTTTTGGGCTGAAGATGCATTATGACTGGCAAGGTGGACGAATATACCTGCAGCTGGATAGCACCTGGACAGGCTCCACCCTTGGTCTCTGTGGAACTCTCAATGGTAACCTGAGAGATGACTTTCTGTAAGTTTCACTTTGCTTTAATTCCCTAAAGTCAATATGAAACAGATATAATCTTTTTTTTAGTTTGTTAGTTCTTATCTCATTTTAAATGAAACATGTATTTCCATGGATCCATAAGATGTCATAAAGTAGATTTAAAAAAATGTCAGGCCACAAATATCTGAAAAATTAAAATATTTTATAAAATTTAGGTATGGGGACATAAAATGTAAGGGCCTGGCTACACCTGCACCACTCTGTAGTATAAAATCGAAAGGAGGAAGCTAGCTGCTGTGCCAATTTATGGTATATATTTTCACTTATTCAACTCATCAGGGACACCAGTTAGCCTTGATCAAAGTCAGTATTAGCCAGTCAGTCATTTTCTGCCGCTTGTCCCAAGCGGGGTAGCGGGGGGGTGCTGGAGTCCATCCCAGCTCACACAGGCCGAAGGACGGGGGACATACCCTGGACAGGTTGCCAGCCCATCGCAGAAGTAAGTATGAAACATATTAAAAATAAGGAACGTCATAGTAATATATCAGTCCATTGTCGCATTAGGGTCATTTTAATGTGGTATTATTTATCTATCTTACAGTAACATAATTCATTATCATAAAATTGTGCAGCCATAATATCTATGACAAGTAGTAAGTATTATAAATGATAATAAATTATAAAAGGATAATTTTATAGGCCATATATTTTATGTTCACGAACTTTTGAATCTGGATTATCTGGATTTCTGCAATTTGACCTGAAGCATCATCATATTTTTACCTAAAACATCATCAAGTCCTGAAAGCTCTTTCACATTCTCACTCATTTTCTTAGCTGCTTATCCTGAGTAGGGTTGCAGGTGATGGGAGCTAATCCCAGCCCTTGTAGGGTGAAAGGTGGGAAACGCCATGGAAAGTGAGACCAAAATATTATGCTTAACCATTTATTTATTAATAAGAAATATAAATATAACAAATATAACATAACTGTGAGTAGCAAGAAGTATGTGAACCTTTATGATCAGCAGTTTATTTGAATGTGTTTTTAACCAGAGGGATTACAATCAGGTGTGATAGGGTGCCCTGTTTTATTAAAGAATAGAGATCTAACAAGGTCAGATCTTCACAACACTTGTTTGTGAATGTGTATTGTGGCACAAACAAAGGAGATTTCCCAGGATTGCAGAAATTGAACTGTTAATACTAATCGGGCTGGAAGGCGAAGACCTCTAAAGGGTGTGAACTCCATAGGTGTCATTTTTGACCAATAAAACCCCACTGTATTCCAGCAAAGAACCTTCTGTGAAATATGATGGTGATAGTGTCAGGGTTTGGATCTGTTTTGTTGCAGATGGGCCAGGAAGGCTTGCCATTATTGATGAAACATTGCATTCTGAATAAAACTAGCCACCTCTTTAGGAAAACATTGGGATATCTTTCCATGAAATAGGTTATGCAGGAAAACACCAACCCCTGCACACACAAGTCATTCTGTCTAGCAATGGTTATAGATTAAGGTTGTGGAAGTCTTGACCTTAATCAAGAAGAAATGTTTGGAAAAATCCTGAAGGTAGTTGTTCAGTTTTAGTTGAAGTTATTGCTTTGACACTCACACGTATCTAACATAGGATCTTTTTTGGCCAACAAATTAACAGTTTAAGAAATAGGATGGATGGAGATAATTCTATTAATAATTAATCTCTCATTTATTAAATTTGGTTTTCCAAATCTCCCTGTGGGACCTGAATAAAAATCTGTTTTAAGAGATATTTATATTATAAAGGTTTTCATTATAAAGGATTTTTTTCAAACTTTTAGGCATTACTGGATGTGTATGTAATGGATGTGCCAATGAGTTGTGTTCTCTGCAGCTCCCCAGCTGGTATGATAGAAGGGACGCCACAGCTGCATACCAACGCATGGAAAGTGACTTCAGCTTGCATCAGCCCTGTAAACATCCCAATCATTGACCCCTGTGAGATGAACCAACAGAACGGTATGCACATAAATACAAATGCCAAGAGTTTCTTATAGATCTTAATTAAAAAGTAGCTTATATCACACAGATAGTACTAAATCACATTTTAGATTCATGAGTAGTATTTGTGTGGTAATGTAACGTAACTAGAGCTAAATTGTAGAAATTAAAAAAATATGTGAAAAACTATACTAAAATGCAACAGCTTCAATAATTTTGCTTTCTTTGTCATATATCTTGCGTATGGGATATATGACAACTTAACTTAAGAGAGTGTTTGTGTAATTGTAGGTTTATTTTGATGTTTAAGATTGTTTTAAACATCAAACATCAAAATCTCCCATTTGAAGTGAAAGTGACTATTTGCCATTGTGAAACACAGCCCAGCACAAGTGAACCACAATGAAATGCATCTTCTGCATTTAACCCAAATACACAGCTATGTCCAGCACCCAGGGAGCAATGACAGGGACAATACCTGGATCAAGGGTATCTCAGGGCAACCTTCTGATCTTGGGGCCAAGTCCCTAATCACTAGGCCACTGCTATTTCCACCACTAGGCCATTTCTCCAACCTCACTGCAGAACTGTTTATATTAGCAGCTTTTTTAGCTGCAGCATTTATTCATTTACTGTAACATTTTCCTAACTGTGCAGCCTATGATACAGAACTTGGCTACTGTGTTGCAGTATTCTATGCCTCAGTGTGTGATGTTCTGACTGGAGAGGTGTTCACTCGGTGCCATGCATATGTGAGTCCCAGCATGTATCACCAGCAATGCCGCTACCAGGCCTGCCGCTGTGGCAAAAGCTGTCTGTGTACTGTGTTGGCCCACTATGCCTACATCTGCTCCAAACATCATGTTGCCATCAACTTTAGAGCACATGTCTCTGAATGCGGTATCCTTATTTTATTTTATATTTATATTTTTTTATACTCATATTTTATTTTCAACATTTAACTATTCAAATGCTGTTGTATGTAAAAGCTTTTTTAACCTTTGAGACTATTGTATGTGTGTGTGTGTGTGTGTGTGTGTGTGTGTGTGTGTAGTAATAATTATAATAATGATAATTAATAATAATAATAATAATAATAATAATAGTAATATTATTATTATTATTATTATTATTACACTTATAGCTTGCTACTTGTTTATTTATATCTATTTATAACCTATTTAAAACTTATTTATTATCGTGTATTATTACTGTGTACTGTATATATGGTCACCTAATTCTCCATGTAGATATGTATATGTATATATATATTTATATAGATAGATAGATTATTTATTATTTATTTCTTATAGCTCCTGTACTTCTCCTGTACTTGTTCCTCTTTCCTCTTTCCTTATGTCTCTATTTTTTAATATATCTTTTTTTCCTATTCCTTTTCTGTACATCTGTCACTTTTATAAGAGCCCTGTAACACCCAAATTTCCCATTCGTGGGATAATAAAAGAATACTCTACTCTACTCTACTCTAGGCATGGTATGTTTGGGAGGAATGATGTATCACTCTTGCACATCATCATGTGGGAGAACATGCCATTCAGTGAGCACTATGGAAGTGTGTGATGGGGACTGTGCTGAAGGTTGTGGCTGCATGGATGGAATGTTATATGATCATGCAAGGCAGCGCTGTGTTCCATTGTAAGCCCGACAACCTGAAATCCTATGACCGATTTCATTTATTCACTTCACTAGACTTACTAGATTTACTTCTTAATGCATGCACATTTAATCCAAATGTTCTGTTTTTAAACTCTTTTCAATAATTGAATTTAAAACACATCACAGTGTTCAGCTATAATATGTAAACATGTTGTAATTACAGTGTCCAGTCCTATTCCGGAATAAAAATATCTGTATAAACTATATTAATATGTTATAAAATCATATCTCATCTTTTCCAGGTCTCAGTGCCATTGTTATTTCATGGGCTCAGTGTTTCAGCCAGGAGAAGTCTCCTTCAGCTCCTCTGGACCTTGGTGAGTATGTGCTGTTCATGCAATGTCAGGACAACACTTTCATTTTTCCCTTTAAGAAAAACAAGTAAAAGCAGGGCCTGTTTACAATGTCAAGCTCATCAGATTGCCCTGTAAAGCAATATCTCAGAATGCCTTTAGGATTTATTTGAAGGTCTTCATTACCTGCATCAGGTGTGCGATACAATTATCTCATGCAGTACATCATGTGAGCATGTGTAATATACATTGCATGATAACGGATAATGTGTTTGTATTTTCTCAGCCTCTGCAGAAATGCACGTATGGAGTGTGTGCCAGAGGAAAGAGGTAAATCTTAACTTTTCTTCTTTACAAAATGTTCCTTTTTCCTGCATATACGTTTGAAGGCTTGTTCAAAATGTAAACCTTTTTTTTTTACACCAAAAACTTCAGCAGATGTTCCTCTTTCTTGCCAACCAATACACTGAATGTTATCAATGTGCCAAGCCAACTTTTTTGTTCATTTCATATGGGCACTTTCTTATATTCTCGTGTCTGTTGAACTCAGAGCCTGAGAGAGGTGACTGCCCAAATGGAAAAGTCTATTACAACTGTAGGGGACAACTTGGTGCAGGGCCTTCTGGTGTGGGCGTGGCCTGCGAACTGACCTGTAGGAACTTGATGTTGAATCTCACCTGTCCTCCCATGACCCCCTGTATACCTGGTTGTGGATGTCCAGCAGGGTACTTTCTCTCTGTTTCTATGTGACTAAAAATGGATGAAAGCATCTAGTTTGCATATAATCACATATAGGAAAGAAACTGTGAAATACATTATATATGTTTGTGATTTTTTTTATCTTTGCAGGTTAGTAGGTCACAATGGAGACTGTTATTATCAGGAGAACTGCCCATGTGCCTGGCAAGGTTTGGAGTATCTTCCTGGAGAGATAGTGGACACCCCTTGCTACCGTTGGTAAGTGTATTTAGTTCTTTTTTCAAATGCCCTTTAAATGTTAAGTGTTTGTTCATTCTGTTTTATTCTGTTTTATTTCCCACAGTGTGTGTCATCGTGGCTTCTTTAACTGCACGTATTTTCCTTGTCCGGCCGTCTGCACCATCTACAGTGACCGACATTACCACACTTTTGATGGCCTTGAATATGACTATGTCAGTGACTGCCAAGTCTATTTAGTAAAGGTACTGCTAAATGTCATGATATTCATATGTGTAAGTTAGGCAGAAAGGTTAAGTGGTCAACATCAGTTGCCAGCGAGTATGTGGACCATTTCAGATAAAATCAGATGTATTACAAATATAGGAGAAAGGTACCTAATAACTTCTATGAATAGAATGTTTTGTCACATCTACAATCTAACATCTTTAAACTTGCCACAACATTTTTGTAATAACAAAAAGGCTAAGAAGTGAGTGTGTGTATGTGGGAGTGTATGGGCATGTCTGTGTGTCTGAGTGTGTGAGTGAGTTCACTGGGCGGCTCTCTGTCAGGGTGGATAAAGTAGCAGGAAAGGACCGGCTCCCACTGCTGCTAATCTTGGGAAAATCAGAAAGGATTTTTAATTAGAACGGGATTGCTGTAACGGAGCCGTGGTGAATGTCAAACCCTGCACACTAACACAGCGCACAGACTCAGCAAAGGCCTCTGCTAACAAAGAGCAATCTGTTCCTAATCAGCCTACGCATTGCAACCTGCGACTGCTGTGTGTGTGCGCGCGTGTGTGTGTGTGTGTGTGTGTGTGTGTGTGTGTGTGTGTGTGTGTGTGTGTGTGTGAGAGTATGTCTGTGTCTGTGTGTCTGTCTGTGTGTGTTGGGGGTGTGGGTGAATGGACTTTGGAGTCTGCTAAAGGGCAGTAAGTCTCTGTGGAGTCCATTGATCTACTCAGGGGACACAACTCTCAACCATTACAAAAAAGTCCATGTATGCACACATACTTTGGCATTGTTTGGTGTAACATCTTCAAGATATTGATACTGTGCTTTTAGTACAGAATATTTTCATGGATGAAATGTTTTGAACTATTTACTTTCTTCCTACATCTAGAGTGTTGGTGAAATAGAGATTTCCATCACTGCTCAGAATAAGGACTGCTATGAAAGTGGAATAGTCTGCATGAAGAACCTGCTCATCTATGTTGGTCTCACTAAAATTTACTTCAGTGATAACTCAGGCAAACCTGTGAGTCCTGTTTTGATCATTTACTATGTTCAAATGATCATTCAAAAATTTCCATTGCGGTTTCTGACATTGTAAAGCATATTACCTGTTAAAATGGAAAAGAAAACAGAAGGAGTTCACTAGGTTGTGTTTATGTTGGATTTCCAGAGCCCCTCCACTGTGGTTGGAAGAGGGTATGAGTTTGAGATGTGGGGGGCAGGCTACTATACTGTGGTCCATTTCCCCAACCAGGATTTGACTGTTCTCTGGGACCGCAAAACAACTATTCACATTCGTGCTGGACCACAATGGAAGGTTTGAGCTTTAAATTCTACAACCCTATTTTTTTTAGTTGCAAATATGTCAACTTTCAACACACAGACAAATGTTATAAGTGAGGCTTTAATGTTGATATGTATTCATCTTTAGGGTCAGTTCAAAGGCATGTGTGGGAACTTTGACATGGTGACAGTGAATGACATGACCACAGCAGGGCACATGGAGGTCAGCAATGCCCAGGCCTTTGGAGACAGCTGGGCTTTGGGCCAGGTATATGAGGAGAATAAGATTCTAAGACAGTTAGAAATGCTTTTGTAATATGAAATGATATGTTGTCCTGGAAGGCTGTTGGTCTATTTGTCTAAAATAGACAAAGGCATGAACAGTAACATGCCTTAATAATGTAGTGCATGTGTCAAAATAAAACAATAAGCCACAAGAGGTTACTGTTAATTTGCCACAGTAATGGGATATGGTTTGCCGCAATGCAAAGCTTTTATAAATTTGTGATAAAACATAGCATTGCTAATCATTACAGCTTTTTAACAGTGGTTACATAACTTTGCTTACAAATAAATAATTCAATTGATTAGTGTGGCCATATCTGTGTAAACTGAGAATTTTACACAAGCTTCCATTGTGCATCAGACAATTGGATTTTAGAACCAGAACTGTTTATTAAATAGAGAACATCTTGAAACAAAATTAATTATCCTTCTTATCTGGTTTGTAATTCTGGATCTCTTTAATATCCCATTGTCTACCATAAAAATGCATCCTTTTTGACTGTGTGTGTGTGTTGTCTGTAGTGTGAGAGTGATTTTGTAGTACGTAGGCCCTGTGAAGGGGACTTGAGCAGACAGCCCTATGCTAAGCGAGAATGTGGGCTCCTCTACAGTGACGTTTTTGCTCCGTGCCACAATGTGGTAAGTGCCTCCCTCAGGAGTTCAACATTGCATTCTGTACACTAAAGAAAAGGGCACCGCTTACCCACAGCGACTACTTCCACCACACACACACACACACACACACACACACATCTATTAGTGATGCACCAGCTGATAGCAGTGAAACTGAGAGTAAGATTCCTCTGGAATGAGAAAATGCTCTGCAGCCCTCTGCCATGTACCCAGCAGAGGGTGTGGTTGCACAAGGAAAAGTGAATTGCAGAACATTTTAATTACACAAATTTGTATAATTTGCAAGAAAATAGCACATATAAAATATAATGTGTGTTTCTTTGATTTCTATTTCTATTTTAGTGTTTGAGGAATATTGGTGCTAATTGGTGCTGATTGTAATGGAAAAAATAGGAGTGTAAATCAAGCTTAGTGGCTATTAATGTCCTGACCTTTATTGCTATATTATCCTGTGGTAACTGATGAGGTTAATCCTGTGTGGACTCCTAGGTGGATGTCACCTGGTTCTATAAAAACTGCCTGACAGACACCTGCAACTGCAACCGTGGAGGGGACTGTGAGTGCCTGTGCACCAGCATTGCTGCGTACGCGCACAAGTGCTGTCAGCACGGTGTCACAGTACAATGGAGATCCCCAACTGTCTGCCGTAAGTGCACACACAAACTGTGTAGACATATGCAAACAATGGCATTTTGATCTTGGTGACCTGTTGACCTCTTCTAACTGTTCATTCACACAAAGAGTTCAATTTCTTGCTTTTTCACGTCATTACCAAACAAGAAAAAATGCACATGTCTACACATAGCATAACTCCCATTTATTTTTGTTTTGTTTCTCTTCCAGCATATGACTGTGAATACTACAATCAAGGTATGCGCATATATCGTTAAATGTGGATTTGCTCATAATATCATTTAATAATCTTTTCATTCTTGCACTTACAGGCCATAATTGTTGCTTGTGTGTGCATTTCTGTGTATTTAGAGCTGGGTGATGGTCCATTTACTCTATCCACCACTGAGCTGAATGACTCAGTATGTGTCCTTGGGGTGAATATTAGTAGTGGAGAGGTTTTTCCTCTTCTGAGAAGCAGTGCCCAACCCACCACCATCTTCAACTTCATGATCACTAGTGGACTGTTTAAGGACCGGGCCTCACGTGAGAGCTCACTCACAAACATGCATTACTGTTCAAAAGTCCCCTTTCAGAAGTATGGAATAAATGTAAAGTAGAGAATGAAGTTTTATGTGCCCTGTAGTTCCCTGCCTTCTGCGCACTGATGACCTCATACTTTGACAAAAATTATAAACAGCTGTAAATAGATAATTACAGTATTTTATTTACCATTTAATAACTTTTGTTTCCAATATTTCTGAAATGTCAATGAACAAATACTGTAGTTTATCGTCTTTTTAATATTGCATTGTTATTGCCATATGATTTTAAACATTTTTTTCTGGTCTTTTGGAAACTGTGCAGTGATATTGGAGTTTTGGTTTGCCCAATTTGGTATATCTAGGACTCCCCACTGTCTCACTGGAATCTGCTGAGCGGCCAAACTACTTCCTGTTTGTTACGGCAAATCGTGCAGTGCGGCTGGAACATTGGAGACCTGGCGAGGACTTTCGTCGCCAGGCAACCTTCATTCATCACCAGGGCTTGTGGTTGCTGGGGAGATCCTCCTTTGAGCTGCTCAGTCAGAAGGGAGTCTTCCTCACACTTGCACACACACACACACGTGCACAGAACTACGACAATTCCCAAGCCTTCAAGGCCAGCAGCAGTTTTACCATTGAGGGTAAGGAAGTTCTTACAGTCCCCGCACCCAGACACTGGCCATTAGGTGTGGGAACACCTTTTTGAATATTACTTAAATTATTGATTAAATAGTAGATCATATTCATTCAAGGAAAAACTCACCTGCAATAAATTTGGGACCATAAAAGCGCTCTTTACTAATTGCTTGGGTATGTTTTTTTTCATGCAACTTCAAGTTTTTCAACTGTTCAAACACACATACATGCATTGCATATTAAGAGTTAAATCAAGTATTCATATGACAGTTATATTTTCCGCTATGTATGTGGTCCTTCAGTTGTCAGATTTTCAGTTGTTTGTGCTCACCTTTGTTAGTTTTTTGTGTGTATGTTCTGTTTATTTTTCAGAGAGCAGTTTTGTGATCCCATATCGTTTGATGTGTGAGTGGAAATACCATGCATGTGCTAGCCCATGTGTGAAAACATGCAGTGACCCTACAGCTACACGGTGTCTGTTTCTGCCTCCGTAAGATTCAGCATTTAACACACTTACAGCACCAGAGCCCTTGTCTTTAAAACATGTTTAAAGTAACTGCAAATAGTGCTGCTGTTTCAAAATCCCTTCAATTTGCAGTGTGGAAGGCTGTTTTCCTCGCTGTCCCAAGAACATGTTACTGGATGAGGTCACCAGGAGGTGTGTCTATCAAGAAGACTGTAAGTATGAACACACTTCACTTTATCTCAGCCATCATCTACACCTTCACACTTTAAACCACACACAAGTGAGACATAGAATGATCAAGTATAAGTAATGCAGTATATGAAGGAGGGTGGATATCAGAACAGGGAAACAATCTGCAACTACAAAAAAAAAATATATATATATATTATATTATATATGATATAATATAATTATATTAAATGATATTTTATATATATATATATATATATATATATATATAATAACTTTAAAAATTCTAGTTCTAAAATGCTTCTGCATTAAAAGAGACCAATCAATCATCTGGAGACAAAATCAATGTATGGTGCTTTTGTAAGATGCTACATTATGATATCAATGAAATGCTTGAAATGCTTGATTTCCTATCCTCATCAGTAAGGACCATTCCTTACCCATGTTGTTATTTAAGTGATATTTTTATGTTTTTCTCTGTAGGTGTAATACTCCCCCCAACTCCGACGCCGTACATGTTTGTGACTCGCTCCAACAGAACAACCGCTGTTCCAACCACATTACCAACAACTACAACCACCACAACTACCACAACCACTACACCTACCACTACTACTCCTACAACAACTACTAGCTTTCCTACTACACCTCCTACTACTCCTAGCACTACCAGCACAACAGTTGTAACAGAGGCTGTGGCTCCCAGTACACCTCCCACTGAGCCCATTACATCATCCAGCACATCCACACCAACCACACCCTTTGCAACATCCATAACATCCTCTCCACCAACCACAGAAACCACGCTGATTACTACAACCCCTCCCTCAACCACAGCCTCTCCCACCACAGAGCCTACTACACCACCTACCACCCCTACAACATTTCCCTCCACTACTACAGAGATGCTGACTACACCTCAGGAAACAACCACTGCAGCTGTCACTACGACAACCACTCCTTTTACCACCCCTCCTGTTACTACAACGACTCTTATTCCAACCACCATCAGCAGAGAGACAACCTCTCTCTCCACAGTGACTGCGGAGTACTTTTTTACTGTAACAACTGAAACAATACCAGAAACCTCAGAGCTCACATCCACCTCTCCTTCGCCCTCCTCCACGATGGAGACAGTTGGCATTACAACTACGCTCCCTCCATTTTTAGTGCCCACTGGGCCCTGCACGGTAAGGGCTCTGTTTACAGCTATGTACATATACACCACATGTTCAAAAAGTTTTAGAAACCTCCTCATCTGTTCATTAGAATTTATTATTTAGAGATATATGGTGATATATGAGATATATTTAGAAGTGTATATTTGAAATTATAGACATGGTAATAGTCAAAGGACTTTAAAAATAATAAGATACTCTATTCTATGAGTTGGTATATTTATATTACAAGTTGCTTTAAGTATATGTCACATGTAGTGCTTACACATCTCTTAAAATGTGTTTTTGAAATTTCTTGCAAACTAGCACAAATATACAAGTACACCTTTAACTGTAAATCTCTAAACCAAACAAGTGGTGAAGGCTCATTTCTGTGACTTACCAATCAATCTTTGCAGCTTGAGGCATTCTTGCCCTGCTGCCAGTACAGCTGCGTCAGTAATGAGGTGTTATGGCTACAGGGCAGATTTGATAAGGTGTAGTGTAGTTTAGAAAGAACTCTGGTGTAAATTTGGACAAAAAGCATGTTGCAGTCTCACATTGTTTTGATTATAAATATAATATTCTATTATTATACATGTGAAACACATATTACTATGGGTGTTTTGTCCCCATCCAGGCTCCTTACTCTGTCCGAGTGGATGAGTGCAGTGAATACATCTGCTTTAACGGGCAGTTGATGCTACATAACTCCTCACAGCATTGTAGGTTTAATATCACCCAGCCACAGTGCAACCTCCTGGGCATGCCCATACAGATCAACACTGACCCATGCTGCCCACTCTGGCGATGTCCTTGTAAGACTCCCACACTGATATTTGGATTTGGACTTGGATAATTGTATAAATGACTCTAGGTGAATTTGATTTTACAAATGAACATGTGAATATATATATATATATATATATATGTATATACATATCTTGGCAGGTCGCTGCTCTATAATATCAGATCTGCGCGTGATCACGTTTGATGGGAATAATGTTGCTCTGTATGATAACGGATCTTATATACTGGTCCACCTGCCAAAAGAAAACATTGTTGGACACATTGAAAAATGCCCCACCAGTGAGGTGAACACTCTCATTTTTATATGATGAATAAGAACTGTTCTGTTTTATGATTGAAAGGTCTGATTCATTCTTCAAATCTCTGTTTTAGAGTGTAAACTACATCAGACGACCTGTAAGTTTTTTCATTATTATTTTTCACCATAATGAACAACATGAAGTGCTTTTGCCAGCACTGTTCATAAAGTTACTATCTTCAGTGTGATCAGCATTCTTTCACTGTGTACTGCTCTCTCTTTTTTATGTTATCTCTCTTTTTTGATAGACTCCTACAGGTGGAACGTCTGGACTCTGTTTTAAGAAACTGAACATTACCACTCATGCCTACAGGATTATGATAAATCGTCTAGACCGCAAGGTGCACAAACTAACAGTGATTTGTTTACAGGATTTTATTTGAGCTGTTTTTGTGACTCTTGTCAACATCATGTCTGGATCTAGGTGTCTGTGAACCAGATCACGGCTCGACTGCCTTTCACCAGGCTGAATCTCCACATCGATGACACTGGAACTATGTACATCATCCAAACTCCCAGTGGAATCAACATCCAGTGGTACCACAGCACTGGAATCATGGTTCTACAGTATGGAGCCCCTGATAACACTTCTACCAGAGGCCTCTGTGGTTAGTTTGTGTGTGTGTGTGTGTGTGTTTGTGTGTATGCCTGTGTGCCTTTTGACTGATGTATTCTCTGTCTGTCAGGTTGCTGTGATGGTAACCCTGCTGATGATCTGCGTCTGCCTAATGGGACAGTGATGCGAGATGTGGAGGATATCCCTGTGTTCCTCCACAGCTGGATGGTGGACACATCAGAAGAGATAGATTACTTCCGCAGAGTTGGAGACAACTGCACCACAGGCAACTGCACTAAGTGTTTCCAAATGCTCAATCAGCGACCATTCTCCAAGTGCCACCACAAGGTATTTCTTACAAACAATTTTTGCCTGTAACAGCTGATGCTGTTGGAAAGTGCACTTTCACTGTGAAAAAAAGGTGACATGGTTGTCTTAAAGTCTTAAAAAATGTGATTATTAACCGTGTAATTTATGACTTGTTTAGGTTTCACCAGAGCAGTTCTGTGATAAGATCTGGGCGGGCGATTTGCACTATAAGGAGCACGAGTGTGATTTTCTGGCTGCTTATGTGGCTATCTGCTATACTCACCAGATCTGCTTCAGCTGGAGGAAAAGCAACTTCTGCCGTAAGTGATTTCACACCCATACAAACACTTGTTTCTCTGTACTGGAATGTTGAACTACTCTTTTTTTTGTCAAATAAAATATAATATTGGCACAAAGATAATCAAACAGAAACAACAGATTTTAAACATCTATTCTAGATTTATTCTCCATATGATTTTGTATCTACATTTGTTTTGTGAAAGCATGTGCTTTGCCTAATTAACTGTATTACTGTTTGTCTCATGACAGCTTTGAAGTGCCCTCCTGGTAAAGAATATAAGCCGTGTGTGAACACATGTAAAACAAGGACATGTCAGAATAGAGATTACTATGAAGAGAGCACCTGTTCCTCCATTCGAGAGGAGTGTGTGTGTAAAAGTGGCACCATACTGCACCGAGCTGACTCTGCGTTCTGTGTCACTGAGGACCAGTGTGGTGAGCAGCAACAATTTTGTTACAATGATAAATGCAAAGGCCAAAGACAGTGGCCTATTTGTTTTTTATTTTGTGTAAATAAGGAATACAATTATAGTGTAAAAACAAAAAGGCAAAACCGTGTATGGTATGACATGTATGAAAACATGACAATTTGCAGAGCATCTTCTGAGTATTTTTCATTGTCAGATAATACAAAGTATTTCCACACATTAATAATCAGACAAAACGCTTTCACTCGGAATGCCATGTAATTTGATCTTTTATGCCTCGCATGAACTTATGATGCAAGTACTATTCAGCTAAAACCCTTTGCTGATTACATTTATTTGGACTACAATATTTGAAATATTTAAAAAAGTTATAGGTGTTTCTAATTGTTAAACAGCTAGAATCCTAATCACCTAATATCAACATGAAAAAGATTGCAATGAATAAGCGGTTATGAGAGTGAGTGAGTGAGTGAGTGAGTGAGTGAGAGAGTGAAAGAGTGAGAGTAATAAATGGATTAAAAATATTTTTGTCAGAAAAACTGCAGAGCAATGGCACAGCAAAGCTGCATTATAAAAATTGCATTACATTCACCAAATTATTCATCTCTTTTAAACAGAGAATCATTTGAGCTTTGAATTATTTGGCCAAACCAAATTATTAATTACTTTTTACAAAAAACTGAAAACCTAACAGTAAATTCTGGTGTTAAACTGTTCTGTTCTATTTATTGCCATTTTTGGGCAGCAGTGGCCTAGTGGTTAGGGAGTTGGCCCCAGGATCGGTAGATTGTGGGTTCAAACTCCTTACCAGTAGGTTGCCCTGAGGTA
The DNA here is from genome assembly GCA_017165825.1 of Hepsetus odoe. Classification (NCBI taxonomy): domain Eukaryota; kingdom Metazoa; phylum Chordata; class Actinopteri; order Characiformes; family Hepsetidae; genus Hepsetus; species Hepsetus odoe. The sequence goes on along the minus strand of CM029375.1, from coordinate 20,045,179 downwards.
CCCCTGAGCAAGGTACTGTCCCCGTCACTGCTCCCCGGGCGCTTTCAATAGCTGCCCCTTGCTGCATGGTGTTTGAGTGCATGGGTTAAATGCAGAGGTCCAATTTCGTTGTGGTTCACTGTGTGCTGCGCTATGACCTCGCGATGATAAGGATCACCACTTTCACTTTCACTTTTTTGTATGTATATATGTAGTTCATAGTAAAAAATATTTAAATATGTTTAAATGAAGCTGTTGTATTCTGTGTTTTAAATGTGTTAGTGTGATTTGTGTTATCAGTTTGTACAGATAATGATGGCAATCCACGGGCCCCCGGAGAAGTGTGGAATGGTTCTCTTCGAGGTTGCTGTCTGTTCCGCTGTCTAGAGAATGGCAGTGTGGTACCTGTGGAGCCTGATTGCAGTCCTGAACCAGCACCGCTGTGTGAGAGAGAGGGAGAATATGCTATTGATGTGCTGGAGGAAGGAGTCTGCTGCCCTAAAAAGATCTGTGGTACACTAACCTCTACAGGGGTGTAAAGGGTGCAACAGTTGAGAAATCTTTGAGTGTGTGTATCTTAATGCTGTGCTTCTGTTTTTCTTGTTTGGTTAATTCCTATGTGTACATGCAGAATGTAATTTAACCATTTGCCAGAATGAGGTTCCTACTTGTGAGAATGGGAACAGGCTAGTGATTGGCTACAGCACCCTCTCCTGCTGTCCTGAGTACCGATGTGGTCAGAAAAATTTTTGTCTTTCATTTTCTATTCACTATAAATACCCTGTTTACTTATACAAAAATAATAACCACATGTCTACATATCTAATAACTAAAATGCCTGTTGTAGAATGTGACCCTCAGGCCTGCCCAAGTGTCCCAACTCCACAGTGTAGAGAGGACCAGTTTCTGGTTGAGGTCAGAGGACAGCGTGACTGCTGCTACACTTATCTCTGTGGTAAAGTAACACCCTAAAATATCTCAGCAATTACTGCAGATGAGTAGATCTCACTGAAGGCCTGTGTGCTGCTGTACACATCCTCATTCCTGTACCTTAAATAACTGGCATAATAGTTTAATGATAGGTAATTCCATCTTAATAATCATATCATTAATATAATATATTAATAGAATGCAATTAATCAACAATATGACTAAGAGCTAAACTTAATACCGCTAGAGTTAATTTTAAGTTCATTTCGATTGTGTGTTTGTGTTGCAGTGTGTGAGTCCTGTATGGATCCCATCCCAGTATGTTTACTTGGAGAGATTCTGACTGTCGATGTGAACACTACAAATCACTGCTGTCCGCAGTATCACTGTGGTAATCCATCCTCTGAACTTTGATAGACAACATTAACTAAAAATCTGCACAAATAGTAAATTACAAGTAAATACTTTTTTTTTTTTTGGCAGTATGTGATATGAATCTGTGTCCTGAGCCCAGTATAAGCTGTGCCGCAGGTGCTGCTCTGGTTAGAAGGCCTGTACCTGGCAGCTGCTGCCCAGAAATGCGCTGTGGTATTGTACCAACCACACACTCACACACACACACACACACACACACACACACACACACACAAACACATTTATTTATTGAATAAAACATTAAGCTGAAAAGCTGGTTTCTTCAGAAATGTTGTTTCTTTTTCAGAGTGTCAGTGTCACAATATCACAAGGCCTTTGTGCACTGTAGTAAGTCATTCCCTTTCTTTTCTACATTCTGGGCCAGATCTAAATCAGTATTTAAGATTTGTGATAAAATCAGTTCATCTTCAACCAATGTGCACTCAATTTTACCATTTAAACATTACAATACATTGTACATCTGTATTTCAGGCCACAATAATATCGTTATTATACATGCTTTGATGCTTTTTTAGTGCAGCAAAAAGATCACTGCACTCAATTCTAAGCTTTCAAACTCCTTTGAAGTCTGTAGTTGTAAATGTTCAACATGAGGACAAGAGCTGTTCCAAATAAAATCAAGGATGCTTTTATGAGTACATGGTAAATGGTACATAAACTCATGGTACATTTAAATTACATCCAGCTTTCTTACATTTTTTTTTTTGTATTTTAGGGTGAAATTCAAGTTGAGGCACTTGATCACAGTAGTGTCTGTGGCTGCACTCAGTACTCTTGCAGTAAGACACAAATACACATTTACAGACTCACACGGAGACACATTTCTACTGAGCTTTCCTTCTATCCTTGTCCTGTGTCCTGTATAATTATTCACTGGATTTATCTCTGTATGTTTGTGCAGAGAAGGCAGATGTGTGTTTGTTTCAAGGTGTGACTGTGCTTAGCCCAGGCCAGTCTATGGTACAGTATTTTGAGGGGGAGCTGTGCTACACAGTGCAGTGCCTCACTTACCGAGACCCTAACACAGGCTTCTATGCTATGGATGTGACAACTGCAAACTGCTCTGAGAAGTGTGAGCCTGTAAGTCCTAGTGAAACCTCTACATGACCTGCTACACAATAAAGGGGTCATTATTTTTTATTGTTAAGAAATCTAGAAACTACTGAAGAAAAATGGATATTGACCTGGTGTTATGTTTTGTTGCATTGGGTTAGTTCTGTGTTAGGACCTGAGAGAGCTGCTGCAACTATTGGTTAATTGAGAATAGCACTCCCAGAAGGGTATTAAACTTAAACCAAAGAATATGATGGGAGATCAGTCCTAAACATACACCAATCAGCCATAACATTAAACCCACCTATCTAATATTGTGTTGGTCTCAAAGTATTTGTGTGACAGCGTACAGTAACGTGGAAAGAGGACACTGCCTACATAAAATATCACTGCCATGAATGGGTGTGATGGGTCTGGAACAATGCTTAGGGAGGTATTATGTATCAAAGTGACACCCACATGAATCCCAGCAAGGCCCAAGGTTTCCCAGTAGAAAATTGCCCAGTGTGTAAAGCTACGATATATTGGGGGTTCAGACACTTTTTTTTGTCAAAGCACTTTACTTTCAGCTCTTGGCACTGCAGTATCTCTTCTGTGGGATCAGGTCAGACAGGGTAGTCTTTGTACTCCACCACTTCAGTGAATCTTAACTCAGACACTGCCTTCCTCTGACCACTTCTGTTACCAAACACTGTATACTGGAAACACTTTATGGGATCTGCAACTCTGGAGCTGAACTGGTGTCTCTAGGCATTATAATCAGTCATTGAGATTCTTATACCTGCCTCGTTTCCCCTAATTCCAACCTCAATTTTATCTCCAATAACTGCTTAATAAATGCCACAGTTTGACAGTTGCCATTGTAACAAGATATTGAATGTTATTCTTGTGTTTGGCTTTGGTTTTATGGCTGATTTTAATTTGTACAGTGTATGTAAGTACAGTGCTGAAAATTAATGAGTCTATGAAGTCTTGAATATGAATATTAGAAAACTAATATTTAACTGTTCGAAACCAATTAAATTGTTCATTGTAAATGAGCTTTGTAAATGTTTTCTTGAGCCATCTTAAATCCAACTTCTCAAATTTGATTTTTGTAGAACTTGGCCTTGTGTACATACTAAATGTGTTGTATATGTTTTAGTTCATTGTATTTTGCATTCTGTCTCTAAAGCACCAGGTGTATGTTCCCTCCTCTGACCCCCATGTGTGTTGTGGCTCCTGTAAAAACATCTCATGCTCATTTTCCGGTGAAAATGGAACTACAGAAGTATTTATGGTGGGTTGGAGATTGTTGCATGTGTGTTTAACAGTTGACATTCAGTTGTAATGAACCATGGACCAAACTATGTGGCTGTTTGTGTGTTTTAACTTATAGGCAGGCAGCTCTTGGGTGGCTAACTGCACACGGTTTGACTGTATAGAGACAGCTGTGGGAGCAGTGATTCTCGCCTCTGGAGTTGTCTGCCCTCCTTTTAATGACACTGAGTGTATTGAGGTCTGTCGCTAAAGCTACCAGATTTGACCAAATGTAGTTTTTCTGAGACCTTATCCTTTTTTTATCATCCCTGTAATTTATTTTCAGAATGGAGGTGTGGTGCAGACGTATGTTGATGGCTGCTGTAAGACATGTAAGTAATCAAGGCATGGCTTACTATGTTTTTTGGGGTAACTGATGCAGCATGGGGGAGTGGCAGTGCTGGGCTTAATGGCTGCTGGTTTTGCCTGTGGTTAAATTGCCCTCTGTTGAGAAAATAAAGCACATACTCTACACCTGTTACAGGCTTCTCTTTGTCTACCTCTCTCTCTCCCTTTATGAGGGTAGTTTACTTTCTTTTTGTCTTGGACTCTCTTACTGCTTCTCTACATATGTGTGTGTCTTTGCTGTGAATATTTACTTTTTCAGTTGTGTCATTGTAATGGCTGTTAATGGTTTTGCTTATTCTACTCCACTTGAGGCATTCCATTAATTAATTATTGCTTAAAGGAGAAAATCAGTAGCATTCAGTGGGTTATTATTATTTTTTGAGAATGTGTAAAGTGAAATGGCCTCTTTAGCACTTTGCATGAAACTGCCTTCAATCACATTTGGATTGGAATTGCATGCCTGGGAAATTTTAAGTTGGTTTGTGGAAAAACTGGCATGTGCCTTCTCTGTTTCTGTATGTGGGTGTGGACAAGTGTATTTTAAAATTAATTTGAAAAGTGGATTTAGATGTATTTTTTGCAGGTATATTTGTTGTATATTACTGTATTTGTTAACGTACCTGTTAATTTATATAAGTGAACATATTGTCAGAGTTGCTGTGCATGCATGCAGTTCTGTGTGAGGGCATGTGGTTATAGTGGTTGGGGCTTTTGCCTGTGGGGTGGCTTTAATGCTTGAAGGTTATGAGGTGAAAAATAAGTTGAGGTTCTCTCCAGTTGGGCAGTGTGCATGCTGGTAGATCAGTTCTGGAACGTGTGTCAGATTGTGAACATACCCCTGTGTTGTTCTCAGGTGCTGGACTTGGTTTCTTGCCTTTTTCCGTTAGTCCAGTAACTCCCACTGCTAGTACTAACTGTGACACAGGTACTCTTCCACCGTCTTTCTGTTTTACTTCATCGTAATTTAATACTTGAGCTTTTTCAGCCTAATCTCTATTTGCTGTATCCATATTGTGCATATCGGTTCTCACGGTCAGTTATTTTAATGTGTTCCCTTTACAAAGAAGAGAAGTGAAGAAAGCTTAATAGAAGAGAAACATATACACTACATCCCAGAAGTCTGGGCCCACCTTCTGCTTTTTTCTTTTGAATAATAATTCACTGCTTTTTATTACAAGAAAATATTAAAAATACTTAAAACCAATGTACGTGTGACTAGATTTTAAATGTACTATAATCTGTTGTAAGTATGTAGAGTCTCTTTGAGCCACAAAGGTTCAAATTATTGTTTTTGAAAAAGATGTCTCAGGTTTGCCTTTAACATTCACTTTGTGTTGGAATTATATTTGCTAATGTCAGAACTGGAACTACTGCCAGAAAAAATGTACTTTAAAGAGACTACTATGAGCCAAACAACACATGCACTGTGGTTTTTAGGATATGGAGCAGGTCTTGTGGATGAACAAAGGTATAGAAAAGGGAAAGAACAGAATGTGTTGTTCCTACAGTGATACATGGAGGTGGATCTGCGATGGTCTGGAGGTGTTTGGTGGGAGGAAGGTCTGGAGACTGGTACAAATTAAAATGACCATGAACAAAAAAAGGATCAGTCAGTGCTTCAAAATCATACTGTTGTTCTGCAACAGGATAATGGTCCCAAACATTCTTTGTACCATATATTCTAACCAAACATAAAATAAAATAAAAAACTAAAACAAATATATAAACAAAACCAAACATCTAGCTGACCAAGTAAATGGTTTTAAGAATTATATTTTGGCCTCCTCAGTCTCCAGATCTCTCTCCCATTGAGTTGGCATGGGACAAGCTGGACAGACAGGTCTGAACTGAATTTCCAACAAATAAGACAAACTACATACTTTAACACAGTCTGTCAGTCAGTCAGTCATTTCCTGCCGTTTGTCCCAAATGGGTTTGTGGGGGAGCGCTGGAGTCCAACCCAGCTCACACAGGGCGAAGCACGGGGGACACCCTGGACAGGTCGCCAGCCCATCGCAGGGAGGAAAAGGAAGAGAATTTTATAAATGAACAGATTTCAATATAAGGGTCGTTAGAGTCCTTCCAAAAATTATTGCAAAGGATGCTGTGAATCTATGCCACTTTGATAAAGGCAAGGGGTATTTTTAACATTTTTTGTAATAACATTTTGAGCAGTGGATTGTTATATTGATTTATTTACTTTTTTAAAAATATGACTTGCACCAAACATCTGGCCTGTAATAAAAGCAGTTGTTGAATTCTCTGAACCAAAAATTTTAATTAATGAATGCATGAATACAAATATGATGCTGTAGCTATAACACTCTAATCAAGTGTTTGTTTTTTTTTTCCAACGAGGAAGACATTGGGCAATATTATACCAAAGCCTTTCTTTTAAAGTTTTATCCACCGTTAAACTTTTCACTTCTATCAAAGTTTTCTATTATCTACATGCTCAATCACTGTGAAACTAGACCCATATCACAACTAGGGTTGCACTGTCCCTGCAACACTGTGATGGCAGCATTTTAAGCACATAAATGCATATTTTGTAAAGTGAAGCACATTAACATGCTTCATTAGAGGCCTTTGGGGCTCATTTCCCCCACATCACCTACTTTACATCCATGAGCTAATGGCTTGTTGTCCATCTGATGTTGAGGCTCCAGAGTTTGTTACAAACTTGCCTCTGCATGAAAATGTGCTCTTACATAGATCAGGCTTGTAAAAATCCTTTGACACAACAAATTGCAAACAAATTATTGAAAGTATTATTCAAAATATTTTGGCATAAATATTTATTGAGAGAATTCTGTAATTCCCTAGTGGTAAAGGGGGGTTTGAATCAACATTTTCTATTTCTGAGTGTCCAGCAATACAGAAATGCCTATAAATTATAACTTCACAATGCAGATGCATCAGATATTATTTTTTACAGATTATACTTTAAATGCGTGTGTGTGTCCAATACTATCCAAATATGACTGTGAGTGAATGACACAAGACCTGTTGCCACCGTCTGTTCTAACTCTCACACTCTTACAGGTAACAGCTTCATTTATCTAGACACACCCTCCCCCACACACAAGCAGCCCTGCATACCAAGCACTTCACCGCCTGTCCCACCCTCTCAACACAGATGTTGAGTAATAATTTATCTTCTGCTGAAGTGTGCTGATAACTCCAACATCTTGACAACAACTTGATGTATGGACCTAATGTCCCAGGAATTTTAACGTCATTCAATTCATAACCCTTCAACTTCTAACAACATACAGGGACCTTTCTCTGAACTGAAATGCCTCTGAAAAGAAAGGATCTTTTATATTTGATAGAATTGTGAAATAGCTCCAGCCTTCCGTGTCATCCCTTTTACTGTTACTGGCCTAAGATAAGCCCTTCATCTAACAGCTGCAATGTGGCATGGGTAACATCACCATGGATACAGACTTGTCAGTCAAATGGGCTCCCCAAGGTTCAACTACAATGGTGGAGGCTCAGTGGAGACTGAGCCCTTTTCTTCCTTTTTTTTAACTTTTTTTTTATTTTGTGTGTGTGTGAGTGTATGTGTGTGTGTGTGTGTGTGTGTGTGTGTGAGTGTGTGTGTGTGTGTGTGTGTGTGTGTGGTAAAATTAGAGTTATTCTCAATTTGCAGAATTATAAAATAAAGCTTTACATTCATCACTATCATATAATTTTTCAGATTTTATTAGTAATTGATTGTGTTCTAAATTTTGCACAAACAAAGGAGCAAGGGAGATTTAATTAAATAAGGCCAAAGCCTAAGTAGATGTAAGCATTGGATCATTGCTATATTTCAATATTAAATGTGTGGAAAAAAGTGCATTCTCCTTCTCTCTGTGTGTAGGTAAAGAGGATGGGAAAACATGTAAAAGAGTTGCTATAAGGACCACCATCAGGAAAGATGACTGCAGAAGTAATGCACCAGTGAGTGACCTTTATTCCACAATATTTATACCATGCCATGACTTTTTCTTCAGCATCCTGAGTAGCAACTGTATCCTCAACTATAATTCTCTCTCCCCTTTTCAGGTCACAGTATACTCGTGTGATGGGAAGTGTCCATCTGCCACCATCTTTAACTTTAACATTAACAGCCATGCACGCTTTTGCAAGTGCTGTCGTGAAAATGGCCTACAAAACCGCATCATCCAACTTTATTGCACCCGCAATTCTACTACTGTGGACTACAGCTACCAGGAGCCCACGGACTGCTCGTGTCAGTGGAACTAATAACAGTTAACAGCTAATGGTACCTAGTCTATATACTCTCTCAGTGGCCATGTTCAGTTTTTACTGCACGCATCAGTAAAACCACAGACTACTAACACCATCTCTGTAGGTTTAGGTAATTGAAGTTTAGGGAGTGTTATGTATGTTAATCAAATAGGCTGAAGATGAGAACATAACCAGTGACTACTGTCAAATCAGCTAGACTTTTACTTTTAATTACAGATGTCAAAGTAACAATAAAAATATATACAACAGGTATAGTTTTAATGCCGTATCAGTGGTTTTCCCCAAAATGTTTTGGAGCTAAATTGATTCTTGCATCCTTAATGTAATTAAGTAGTGTGTCAATTTTTGTAACTTTATAACCTCATGTTTTATTAAAGTGTTAACTTTGTACTTTTTAAACCATTTTTTCAACTTTTTTAAAGCACAAACTACCCTACAGGGACAAATAAATAAGCCAATTTTAAGCATGTCTCTGAGTAGCATTTATGAATGGTAAAGAACTTCTCTCCATGGAGGGAAAAGGTCATACAGTCTTACTTTTAAAAACGTAGGGTGACACAATAATATCATTTTCACATCCTTAATGGAAAAAAATAAAAAGTGTAACGGATGTTTAGCTTATAATATAACTGATATTTTCAACTGATACTTGATTATATATTTATTGTACTCACAAATAAAATAGTAATGTTGAAGTCATACAAGGATACTATGCAAAAATGTCTGAATTTGTAAACCTCCACGAATAAAAATGAAATTTCTCTGTAATACTGTAACCTAGGTGTATTTAGTCTTAATTGCTACATTTTCTATATGTGCATATCTGTATGTGCATATTATTGCCATATCAGCAGATATGTGAAAAATACTGGACATCTGTGTGTCTCCTTATTTTTACAACCCATGCATTGAAAATTGGGGGCATTTGGGTTTGATCCTACATTGGCTTTACTGTGCAAAGTAGCTATTATAGCAAATAACAGCAGCCCTGAGGAGGAGACTCAGTTAGGTCCAAACAGAAATGTGGATGAGAATTTACACCAGGCTACACATCATCATCATCAGCAGTCATGTTTACCCAGCAGAACAGCCCACACCATGTCCAACCTCTTTCTTGCTGAGCTGTGTTGTGGGTTAATGGCAAAGTAATTAAAATGTTGGAGGAGTTCAACTCCTCTTTGTCTGAATCAGCCTAATCATGGCTTCAGCGACAGTCTTTTTTTTAATTCAATTGCAGTATTTTTTTTTAGCTCATTTTGGCCCTGGAAAAATGTCCATGCTCAAAATAAAAGCACATCTTTAGGCCACACAAACTGGGACCATACCTACGAAAGAAACTAATTCCCAGTGAATATATATATTTATATATGTATAAATCATACAGTGGTCTTCAGAATTGTTGGTAAAGCTGAGAAAAAAGACTGACAGAAAGTCTTTAATATATACAAGAAACATATTCTTTCATACAAATAAATGCTTTACCCAAACCATCTGAAAGATTCAAATTAAGCATTTTTTTTTCACTTTCACCAATAAGGAAGGACAGATTGTGATAGGAAGGACTGATAAAAAATTATTTTTATCAAAGATCTGTCATTTCACTTAAAATTAAATTCTGAACTTGTTTCTGTTTGCTGTTTGGCTGTTCTTGTTTGCTTTGTTTTGTTTTGTTGTTTTTTGTTTGTTAAGCAACCTTACCTATAATAGTAATGATAATAATAAGAAGAAGCAGAAGAAGAAGAAGAAAAAGAATGATGATAGTGAGGTTGATGATGATGATGGTGGTGATGATGATGATGATGATATATGATCTTAATTATTATTATTATTATTATTATTGTCATTAATAATAATAATAAATTGCAACAACTGCTAAAGCATCTCCTCTTGCCTTCCCACTTCCGGTGGTAAACCACCACCATTTACACTTTTTGTTCAAAACAAGTTAGTTGGCTCTATAAATTTAAAAAGGCTCAGGCTGTATTCACAGTAAATCCTTCACCGACCTCAAGCGACTCCCACTCATGCAAGGCGTACGTGGGTGGGTGGGTTGCTTTCTCGGTAGTTATGGCAACTCGGTCACGCTCGCCCCAAAAAGAGGAATGTTGTTTTATAGTCCCGCCCATAACGGCAATGATTGACTAGCACTGTCATGCGGATTCGCGTGAAGATAAACCGTAGCCAATTATCGCGCGACTTGAGATACTGTGAACCAATCCCAGCTTGGTGGGCGGGGCGTATTATAATAAGGGGCGGGAAACAAAATAAAGAGGCGGGTGACCGCAGCGATGGCTCGAGTGATGAGAGCGGCGGAGCTGACTGAGACTATGCGCGGCAAATTCAAAACACAGCTGTTGTTTTTTGTCCTTCAGCGGGTTATTGGCATAGGGATTTTGAGATTAATGTTTTGAGCCGTTGCCACTGGTGTATGTGCAGTGTCAGGAAAGGCGTAGGCCTGTGCAGGGTATGTTCTAACTGAGCTGAATGGAGTGCAGATTGGAGTTCAGATTGGAGCCTCACCTCCTTGGACTGCGATCTTCTCCCACTGCTTCATAACAGATCTTCTGACTTCAGTCTCTCACACTCTCTCACGGAGCATGATGGAGGGATTAGCTCCTCTATGGACATCAGTGTTCCTGATGCAGGTAATGAACATCTATGCTTCTTAAAATACAAGAGAAGATGCAGCTGTTCTAATAGGCTGTGAAGGTAGAGCCTGCAAATCTACAAAAAAGCAAGAGACTTAACCTTCATTTTAAAGGGGGATCTGCACCTGATTTATGAATGCAGTTATCCCACAGTGGGCTTGAAATCCAAGGACAGATAATTATGTTTAACTCTGCTGTAAAATGTTAGGGTTAGGTTAGGGTTAGGGTTATGAAATGTAAGGCTGGGAAGCCTGGACTTCTTTCTTTTTGTGGTCCAGTAGGGATTGTCCCAGCTCTAAATCCCCCAGTTCACCCTGAACCTGAAAAAAATATTATTAGCAGATTAACAGAGTGATGTTTTTTTTTTTTATCTGTCTTTTTCTCAGGTCATATGTGTCCCAGGTCTGAGCAGTCAGTCCTTTCTTTATGTACAGGTGGAGTTCTGCCAATTTCCTCACACCCTTGACCCTGAAACTCACACACTTTTGTTGGGAAACAAGGTAGGAAGCCAAAACACACAGCAGGAAAAGTTAACACCACCACATTTCGGGTCATATTGTTGTCTGATCATCACAGATGTGTAGTTAACAACACAAGAATGAGCTGTTTTAACCTGTGGTTTGAGAATACACTGCTGGGCAGAAACAGAAATCATCTCTCTGGTAGGTGCTGAACAGCAGTGCACTCTGCGAAAGTGTGTGCAAGTGTGTTATAGATGCAAGTGTGCCACAGGGGTCTGAGGAGCTGAGTCTGACTCTGCAGTCATACAGACAAATGCAGCTGCTGGGGAGCAGATCGTTCCAGCTGGGTGAGATGAAGTGTGCAGATGCTGCGTTTCCACTCTTTCTATTGAAACAAGACCCTTAAAGGAATCCTGCAGCATTTTAAGCTTAATTTTACCTTGTGGACCTGAAGCCAGCTGTCAGTTACCACAGTCAGTCATTTAGGATTTACCCAGAAAAGAACTGAAAACACGTTGTCTTAAAACTCACTTATAAAAGTGGCTGCTGAATTCTGTGAGATTTTCTATCACATTCATTTGAAATGACTGCCAATAAACTCAAACAGGTCTGAGGATGAGCGAATGTCTTTCCTAAGTTTCAGACAACTTGAAAACCCTGGAGCAATATGGTCAAAAAATATTTCCAGTCACAATCAATTTCTCTTTTCTGTGGAATCCATGTAAAGTTGCTTTGTGCTGATAATATATGACAATAAAATTCTTCCCTCTAAAAAAGTAGTTCCTTCGGTTTGAGTGGCTCAATCTAACCATGTTATGAGCTACTCTTAGTCCCAAGATAACACACTAGAGACAAACTAAAATAGTAGTTCCTATACAGTGAGGTAGTATGATACATTTAATACAAACTTCCCAAAAGAACCTAAGTAAATTCACAGACTCATTTACAAAACCTTCTAAAAATAGGTGGACCTGCTGGCAAATTTCAGCAACTGCCCAGTAGGTCTATGGGTTTTAAGGTCTTCTTTAGTGTGTCAAACATATCTGTGGTAACTGACCATAGGCTACAGTTGGAGTAGGTAGATGCCAAAGTGTTTTTGCCACTGTGATGATTTTAGGAAACTAACTTTGCTCTGTCTGGCTCTGTTCAGTTCTTCTGCAGAGCTCTTTTCTTAAGGTGGAGGTCTCTTCAACCAGTGCACTCTTAAGCTGGACTAAGTGGAGTAAAGTCCAAGCACTGTGGATATGTGTGGATCAGCTGTGTAGGCTCACGTCCTCCTTTGAGCCCTCCTACTCTGTAACAGGACTGCAGCCTGGAATGTTTCACAATGTTTCTGTTAGACAAAAAATGCACATTCCACATCTCAATGTCACTCTCACACAGAAGCTGCAGCTGGCCATAAAGACAGGTAAACACACTCTGTCCAGCGCACACACACAAACACTCTCAGATGCATACTCACTTCAGTTTGTGTCCCCTGCAGGCCAGTGTCCTTTGGGCTGGCTGGCAGTGGGCTGGAGCTGTTTCCAGGCGAGATCTGGTCTAGGCCTGGCATGGGCTGAAGCCCAGAAAGCATGTGAGGGGGCAGCTCCTGGAGCTCATCTGGCCGATTTGAAGACAGATACTGAATTTCTTTCTGTTTCCTCCCACTTGCAATCTCATAACCACCTTCTGCTACTGTGGACCGCTCTAAATGACAGACAGGTACATCACATGCAGGCATTTAAGTACATTTTATTTAGGCGGACTGTGGACTATCAACGTAAGTTAAGGCATATTCTGTGAAATTTCCAGAAGAAAAGTTGCTGTGCTACATGGAGTTGTCTGTTAACACAGCTGTTCACAGCAGATAAATAAAAAATGAATTAAATTCTCAAATGTTACTCCATGTATGTTTACTCTGAATTCACGAAGATAGAAGTTCAGATCACTGCTGAACACTGCGCTATATTTTCATACTCTTTTTCTGCTCTTCCCACAGCAAGAGGGTGCCATACGCTGGTCTGATGACACTACCTACAACCTCAGCGTTAATTTGATATCACCACTCTCATCCAGTCAGACAGATTGTTTTGCTCTTCAGAAGAATGCCACTGGACCGAACTACTTCCTCACCTCTCTATTTTGTTACCTACAGCTTCCTTACCTCTGCCAGACGAATTGTGAGTTAGAGAATCAGAGATGATGTATTATATTATTGTTGCTTTTTAGCTACAATTTGTAGCTATACAACCTGTCAGAAGTTTGGGGACACTTAGCCTTTTGTTATTTTTTGAGTAATGTCTAATTTTCAATTTTTTTCCATGAAGATGGAAAACTACCTGCAACCTGTGTTGATATAAAATAGTATTTTCTTCTTTTTAGTGATAATTTACAGCATTCCGCTTAATTTGATCAAAAAGAAATCATATTGTCAAGATTATGGGAATTTGCCTGGTGATAATTTAAAATCATTCAAAACACATAGCAAGCATGACCCCACAACCTCCCAAGTACTATATGGCTATATGCAATAAAATTGAAGGATTTAAAACAAGTGCCCAGTTTAGTCATCACCTGATTAACCAACACATGTGAAGCATGTCTTGTCTGTACAGCAACATCTTCTTGCTTGACTGTTGGTTTTGGTTGCTGATGAGTTCTCACATCACAACAAGATAAAACAGGGTAACGCATTCATCTCAAAGTAGAACACTGGTCACTTATTTATGGGGCAGCAGTGGCCTAGTGGTTTGGGAGTTGGCCCCAGGATCAGAAGGTTGTGGGTTTGATTTCCAGGCCAGTAAGTGCCCTGAGGTACCCTCACTGTCCGCATCACTGCTCCCTGGGTGCTTTCAATAGCTGCCCCCTGCTGCACGTGTGTGTGGGCAAAATGCAGCGGTTGAATTTCATTGTTTCTCACTGTGTGCTGGGCTGTGTTTCACAATGACAAGAATAGTCACTTTTTTCTCTTGTCACTTATTCCTTCATTGCAAAGTTAATGTCTTGATCAGAAAACATTGCAATTTAATAAAAAGAAAATATCTAAAATGTATTTTAAAGGTGTATCCAAACTTTTGACATGCAACTTATGTGTCTTGCTGGCTTTGTAGAGTATGTAAACTGAACTGTGTGTTTTTCAGTGCTACAGGGCTCCTTTTCTGGGATGCTTTTGAAGAATGTGTATGAGACAGAAGCCGTTTTTCATTGGGCAAATCTCTCTCAGGCCCTGCACTCAGCTGCAGGGTCACAGCTCAGTCTGCATTTAGAGGACCGGTCTGTCCAGCGAGTGCTCCCGCATACAGCGTTGAAGCACACACAAAATAGTGTGGCTGTGCATGGACTCTCCCCTGGACATGTCTATTACTTTTCGCTCAGCCTCATACACCCCAGTGGAGCATCTCAAACACTTGGCCCTGTTTTCATCACTAAAACCAGTAAGTCCAAACACACTATCATAGAAGACAGGTGTATGCAGTAACTCATACATACTAAGAGTGTGTGTAATGTAATCCTTACAGGGCCGAACCCTCCACAAAACATTACAGTGACAGATGTCACGTCAAGTCAGATCGAAGTGTGTTGGGCTGCTCCCGAGTCTTCCAAGGATGCTATGTTTGATCAGTATGTCTTGCGATGGATAGATGTTGCCTCTGGCCGAGGAAAGGGCATGTGGTTGAACAGAGGAAATCTCAGCGCTGTGATATCTATGTTAGAGGCATACCATGAGTACAGGATTACTTTACAGTCAGTCACAGTGGAAGGGGTAGAGAGCTCTGATGCTGCATCCCTGTCTGTCATCACAGGTAGATTTTGCAGCAGGCCTCTTTTAATAATGTTTTATTTTCATTCATGTATCTTAAGATGTCTGACTTAATTTACAGTTAGTTGAGGCAGGTTTCTGATTTTCTGCATCATTTCAATCATTGAGAAACAAAGTTTGATATGTGCTCCCCGCAATAATTTTTCTTTACAATGGGAAACTAGGGGAGGTGTTTAATTAATATATATTTAAATATGCATGTTTAATTTTATTTAACTATTTACATTCTCCATATAAGCTTCCTTTACTTTCAAGCTACAAAAGCTCCAGTGCAAATATAATGAAATAAGCTTTAAACATGACTTATATTTAACATGACATTTGGGGCCTGCAGAAACTTCATTTCATCATTATTTTTTGTGCTTCAAAATTGTGTTTTTCAGAGGTCAGTCCTCCATACAATGTATCAGCAGTGATTGTGGGAGAGAAAAACATGACTGTGTGCTGGGAGTCTTTTGAGGACAGCGTTGATGTTGATGGGTATCACATTCAGCTCCTCCCACACACAAGTCAGGGACATCCAAGAGTGTACTGGAAGAACAGCTCAGATTGTATGACACTAGGCATGCTCGTGCCTGGTGAGACGTATGAAGTGGGCGTGGCTGCAGAAAGGGGTGGGAACAGAAGCAAGGAGACCACCATTCAGCAGACACTGAGTAAACATAAGCACTATACCATTTGCTGTTTATGCCCCATCTTCTTCTACTTTTTCCTGTGTATAATTTTATGATTGTGTATGCGTGAATGCATGATATTTGTTTATGCGTGTGGACATATGTCTTTAGAGCCAGAGAGGGTCCATGAAGCTATCCCACATACAGTGGACACAAACTCAGTGGTGCTGTTTGTGCAGATGCACAGCAGTGGTGTGTATGACGGCCTCACTGTAGCTTATCAAGGGAACAGCACATGGATTCCTATGTCCAGAGTGACCCACAAAGTTCGGGTGGGGGACCTGAGTCCAGGAACGAGGTACGAGTTCCAGCTGTTTGTAACCAGCAGAGGCGTAAGCAGTGATGGTTTCAAAATGCTCCCAGTCAGAACTTGTGAGTGATAGTCTACTTTTCATTCTGCTTTAATAAAGCAAGAGCAAGTAGCTTCTTCTGAAATTATGAATCCTTAGAAGTTTCTGCCTGGTATAGAGTTGCTTAATTAATTTATATTTTGTATCAACAGGTTTGATTCTGGATTTGCTATTTTTTTTCCCAGCTGTTTTAATGTATATCTGATAGAACAAGTTAACGGTGACCTTTCTTTCAGCTTAAGAAGAGTGTAAAGAATATTCATAATGTTCAGACATCATCTCAGAAAACTTTTATTTTTACTGATATTTACTGAGTTCTAAAGGTTGGTAGACTATCTGTTGAAACTCTCAGTATTAGGGTAAATGTTCAAATTAATATTACATTTGGGGCTAATTAAAAATATTTCCTTTATGTTTTTGGGATGGTATTTGAAGATGTTTAATTGTATGTACTGAACCCAGAATTCAGTCTTATTTCTCACCCCAATAACTTAACAATATCTCAGCTGTAAGGTTGAATTAGTCTGAGAATATAAGGGTTAGCGATATTAAGCATCTGCAAGGCATGCTCACTGATACACCCAAATATTATAAATTATACAAGCAGCTTGCAGCTGAAGGGTATCAATCTCCTAGACCAGCAGGAAAAATGTTGTCATTGGGTTGTGGATAAAAACTTTCCTACTTCTGCATCCATGGCTGAAGTGCCCTTGGGCAAGGCACCTAACCTCACTACTGATCCCTGGGCACAAGCATTGCACAGGCATTGCAGCCCACTGCTCCAGTTCCTGATGTGTGTGCCTTCATTACTGGTGGTTAAATTCACTACC
The DNA here is from genome assembly GCA_017165825.1 of Hepsetus odoe. Lineage (NCBI taxonomy): Eukaryota > Metazoa > Chordata > Actinopteri > Characiformes > Hepsetidae > Hepsetus > Hepsetus odoe. The sequence goes on along the minus strand of CM029375.1, from coordinate 20,028,110 downwards.
CACGTGTGTGTGCGTGTGCGTGTGCGTGTGCGCGTGTGTGTGTGTGTGTGTGTGTGTGTGTGTGTGTGTGTGTGTGTGAAAGCACACATTTGTATTATAATAAGTTATAGCTATGTTGTGTATATGCTTATGCTTGTGTATGCAGGTCTTGCTCCGCCCGTGCATGTGCGTGCTGGTGCTGTGACAAACACCTCAGTAGAGATTCTGTGGGACGGAGCAGAAGGCCATGGACACTTTTATGAAGTGATCTGCACTGACTGTGCTGACACTCTCATGGTATGAGAGAGAGAGTTTTTATGTGTGTGTGAATGTTGATTAGAGTCAGAATCTTTTGAGTAAAAACAGTAGTTCTCAAGATGTCATTGACATCAACAGTACTGCCATTCAGAGGAACAGATCCATAGATCCATAACTATAATAGAGGGAGTAGATGACTTGCGTGTATGTGTGTGTGTGTGTGTGTGTGTGGTGTGTGTGTGTGTGTGTGTGTGTTTCTGTGTGTGTGTTGGATGCTGCAGGTGCAGAAGGTGTTCCAACCTAGAGCACTGTTTAAGGATGTGATTCCAGGGAAGCTGTGTAACATCTCAGTACGCACGGAGAAGGAGTCTTTCAGAGACAGCACACCTGTGTTTTATTCCATCAGGGCATGTAAGACATAAACATTCATTCATACATTACTGTGCAAAAAAGTTTGAGCCAACACTTATTTCTTCATATTTTTCTTCCAAAGGCTCAGGCTTTCTTGTGTTATATTTTCATTTTCAAAAGAATGATTTTTGTCTGTGAACACACAGTGACCTGCATATTGATCATTTAAGTATAAAAGAGCTTCTAACTTAAGGCATGAAGCAGTGAAGCAAGTTCAGATGATTACAGATGATCAGGCTGATGATTGGTTTATTGGTGATGCTGAATGCTGAGTGGTTATATAGAACCTTTCTAGAACCTTGTTTATTGAGGCAAATTTCAGCCTCTCTCAAAATGACATTTTTTCCCATTTCTTTTATGTTCTTAGTTTACCGAAGATAAGACAGACATTAAATAGTATTTTTGCACCAAACAAATGATTTCCGAGCAAAACATACACATGCTTAAACCAAATTTTAAGAATCAAAATAGATAGATAGGTAGATACAGAGAGTGAAAGAGAGCTCTGGTTTTCTCCTATGAGCCTGTGAGCTTGAGGTTAATTAAAGACACTTAATTGGACCCTCGGTGTGAGTGTGTGCCCTGGCCAGAGTGTTTCTCCTCCTACAAGCATGGTAAGGTGGTTAATAAAATGAATTAATGGATGGAAAACCTTTGCAGATACTTTTATTCCTTTTGAAATAAAGTAAAAAACAAAATTATAGATATAGGATTTGTTATTTGCAGTGTACGGGGCAGTGGTGGCCAGGTGGTTAGGGCGTTGGCCACATGATCGGAGGATTGGGGGTTCAAACCCCTTCCCAGTGGGTTGCCCTGAGGTACCCTTGAGCAAGGTGCCGTCCCCGTCCCGCTCCTTCCTGCGATGGGCTGGCGACCTGTCCAGGGTGCGTCCCCCGTCCTCGCCCTGTGTGCGCTGGGTTGGACGCCTGCACCCCCCCGCGACCCGGTTTGGGACAAGCGGCAGATAATGGATGGAATGGATATTTGCAGTGTCTATAAAAAGGATTCACCCCATTGAAAGTTTCCCCTTTTATTTCTCTTGTAAATTGAATCATTTTAAGTAGAATCTGACTTTTTAACAAGACCTCGTTAATGTCAAAGTGAAAACAGATTTTTGTGCTCTAATAGTAATTGTACCCAGGAAAACTAATTGACCAGTGACTGAACTTTCCAGACACGGGTGTCTTTGTACTATGATTATTTGAGACACTGGGCTCAGGCGATCTTCATCTCACTAAAAGTAATACTACAAGCACTAAGTGGTTGAACCTCTTTTGAATCAGGTCAGTCACTTTGAAAGGGTTTAATATTTTTAATCAATTATTGTTTAGTCAGTTCTTGTCAAATTAAATTAACCAAGATTTCATTGATCAAAACAATCAAAAGAGAAAACATTGAAGAAGATTAAAAGTGTGTGTCTGTGTTTAGCCCCCAGTTCAGTCACCCTACTGCCAGTTCAGAGGACAGCAGCATCTCTTGCAGTGCACTGGCGAGAGGGCCCAGGAGTGTGTGACTCATTCATGTTGTCAATGAGAAACTCCACCTATAGCCTGCAGACTAGCCTTCATGTCTCAAATAAAAGGTGTGGACTCAGATCTGCTTTTAAATCATGCCATCTTTAAATATTCTTTTTTGGGTTTTTTAAAGCTAGTTCTGCATGGATAACGACTGTCTTGATTTTTCTCACTAGATCCTATCATTTTGTTCACCTTCCACCTGGGAGTTTTTACACTGTTGAGGTGATAAGTGTTAGCGGGGAGAGACACAGCATTCCCACAACTGTTACTGTGAACACCTGTGAGTATGAGGAAACTAACAGGTCATACCTAGTATTGTGTTGTATACGTGAGTATACATGCCTGGTAGTGTGTTGTATATGTGAGTATACATGCCTGGTAGTGTGTTGTATATGTGAGTATACATGCCTGGTATTGTGTTGTATATGTGAGTATACATGCCTGGTATTGTGTTGGACCCCCGACCAAAATAGCTCTGATCCATCGAGACTTGGACTTAACTTCTGGAGGTGTGCAGTGTATTTGGCACCAAGAAGTTAGCAGCAGATCCTTTAAGTCATATAAGTTGTTAGTTTGTGCCTCCCTGGATCAGGAAAGTTTGTCCAGCACATTCCAAAGATATTCAATCAGAGTGAGATCTGGAGAACTGGGAGGTAGAGTAAACATTTTGTCATGTTCCTCGAACCAGTGGTGAATAATTTTAGCAGTGTGGAGGTGTGGATTATCCTGCTTTAAGTGGCACTGCCATAGGTAATATCATTATCATTGAGAGGTGAACTTGGTCTGTAGCAATGGTACAGTAGGTGGCACATGTTCAAGTAACATCCACATGACCCAAGAGTTTCCAAAAAGCCAGGGCCCAAAGTTTCTAGCTCCACTGGCCTGTGGATCAAACACAGCCAAACACAGCAAGCTTTTCTATCATGACCAACACTTTTCAATAATTTGTGCCATAGTAGCTCTCATGTGGCACAGGACCAGCACATCAGTGACACTTTAAAGGCTTTGCTGTCAGTTTACAGGTTTTCATTTTTGACCGCTTTTGGTATTAACCACTACATATTGGGAGCACCTCACAAGACCTCCAGTTTCGGAAATGATCTGATAATTGTGTTTAAATGCTGTTAGTGTCAGTTAATGTTATAGTTATTTTGAAGCACAGATTCTGTCAAACAATAGCTGTTCCAATATAATTTCAGCAAGCGCAAAATAGAAGTTTGCTGACCTACAAGTTTTTCTGCCCCCTGCTGGTGAGAAGCTGTCACTGTAAGATGTAACACTAATTGTGACATACACAAAAAGCATTTTTCACATTTTCACATTCAAACCTGTGAAATATCTAAAAGCTCAGCTACTGTTGCACTAGCATTCACAAAGAAAGCTCAGCTACTGTTGCACTAGCATTCACATTTAGCTTGGTGATTTTTATTTGTCCTTCCCTCTCATCAGTTTTTATCCTGCAGTTCCAGCCCCTCCTGAAGACATCACCTTTATTGAACAAGAAGTCAATGGCATGTACATTACGTGGACACGCCCTCCTGGGAGAGTGGATGGCTACAGGGTAGGCCAGCTGTATTAATTTTGGTGCATTAGTGATGAAGCTGTCTGCTGTCTTTTCTTTTCTTCGTTTTAAGAAGGTGACTTTAATGAATGTAATTGAGATTATTTTTTGTGATGATAGGTTCATATTTTTGTGTATAGTAATGAATCAGCTAGCAGGGTGTGTGCCCATGTGTGTTTGTGTGTTGCATTGAGTCAGTTGAGGGAAGTAGGACACCTGTTTAAACTTTCATACTGACTGCTTCACCTGAGACGTTGCCTAGCGACGCCCCTCGGTCCCACCTGCTCAGGTTACTGACTCTCTCAATAATACAAGAACCCAAATCCCGCATTATACCCCACCACGAGACAGAGAGAAAGAGCAAGAGTGTGTATTTGCTATAAAATTCCTTGGACCTCCCCTAGAATGCACGTTTGTAGATGTACAGTTTCTCTGTATGTCTTTCCCCTGCACATAATTGCTGTTTTAAACCCATTTCCATATGTAAAAAAGAATTTTCTTTGAACTTTTGATTTAATTATTTGATAGATAATCATGAATTGTAAATACGCAGTTGTTTTGAATCCTTATATTCATTTCAATATACCCATCAGTTTTTAATTATACACTGCAGAATTATTTGGCAAGTGAGTATTTTGACCAAATCATAATTTTTATGCATATATTCCAACTCCAAGCTGCATAAACTTAAATGCTAATTGGATTTAAGCAGATCAGGTGATGTGTGTTTGTGTAACGATAGCAAGGTGTGCTTGAAAAGAGATATCACTGACTCTGAAAAGTAAAAAATTGTAAAAAGTGTTTGAGGGGGATGCAGCACTCTTGAAATTGATATTGGGACGTGATTTTGGATTGACTGATTACACTGGATTTGTTCCATGCAAAAATTAATTTTCAAAATACTCACATGCCTAATAATTGTGCTCACAGTGTATTAGTCACAGTAACAAACACAGCCTTTTTAATTTTAGGGATAAAAAAAGTTGGTTATGTGGTATAGGGTGGCGGTGATCTAGTGGTAGGGTACTTGCCTACAGACCTCTGGCTCAAGAGGTCCCAGGTTGGAATCCCACCTCTGGCACTACCACCACTGGGTTCCTGAGCAAGACCCTTAACCCTGAGTGTCTCCAGGGGGGACTGTCCCTGTAATTAGGACATGTAAGTCGCTCTGGATAAGAGTGTTTGCTAAATGCCGTAAATGTAAAAATTCAATCTGGTTAAATATCTAGCAACAAAAGAAATCACATAAATGAACCTCAATGTTTCTTATTTTCTATAACTTTTCATTTGTTTTCTCTACCATTTGTTCTTTCACTACAGTTACATTACGGATTTGCTACAGATATCCCTCTCCCTCGCCAGGTCGATGTCCATAGCAACAGTGTGAGGATAAAAGGCATGACCCCAGGAAGTGATTATAAATTTGTGGTTCAGTCCTTTCTGAGATCTGATTTCAGCCAGAGTGTTACCAAAACCACTTCTACCAGTAAGAGTCTGATTATGTCTTTAGAGTAAGGTAACCTTCATGTGCAGATTAAATTTGTTCTTCTGTTTATTAACCCCCTAAATGACCATACACAGTGCCCTCCATTATATCTGGGACAAAGACACATTTGCCATTGATTTACCCCTCTGCTCCTCAGTGTAAAACTTTTCATCAAACAGTTCAGATGTGATGAAATTGCACAATTCACTCTTTAATTTAAAAGTGTATTTGTGTACATTTCAGCTTTCCCATGTAGAAATTAAAACACTTTTTATGCATAGTTCTTCTCATTTCATGAGCACCATGATTTGTGATTTGCATGCAATCATAGCTTGAAGTCTGTGATTATTAGACACCATCAAGTGCTTAGTATCTTCTTTAGTGACACCTTCAACTCCTGCTTTTTCCGGGGCTTTCCTTTAAGTGCCTTCTTCAGCACATGCTCAGCAGGAGCAGTGAACCACAATGAAATGCATCCTCTAACCCAAACACAAACCGTGCAAGAGTGGGCAGCTTTTTCCAGCACCTGGGAGCAGTGATGGGGATGATACTTTGCTCACAGGTACCTCAGGGCAACCTACTGATTTGGGATTCAAACTCATGTCCTTCCAATCCTGGGGACTAGTCCATAACCACTAGTCAACCAATGCCACAGGGTTCTTTTGTCATCACCAGCCTAGGTATCTTATCTAAATGAAGCAATGAAACACAACTGAGTGTCACAGACAGCTGTGAAGCCAGTTATCCTAAACATTATGGTGCCCTGAAATGAAGGGACCATGTATACAAAGTGTTGTAATTTCTGCTTGGTAAAACGGAAATGCATGAAAACAACTTAAAAAATTAAAGCTTGGAATGTGTACTTACATCACACAAATTATTTGATTAACACTTTTACACTGAGGAGAGGTAAACCAAGGAAAAATGTGTCTTTGTCACAAGCATTATGGAGGGTACTGTAGCTGCTGAATTCTAAGCTTTATAATAAGCCTGGGATTTTAATAAGTTAAGACTTGCTATATAATATATAAGTTGCTTAGTTTTGAGAGTGAGGATCTAAAAACAAACAGCCCTTGCAGTTTAAGAGGTTAATGTTAGAAATGAGATATAACACGTGGTATTATTTCCGTGCTTATTTTTTGTTCTTTGGGTGCACCTTCTTTCAGGGCCTGCAGGTGTATGTAAACTCTCTCTCATACACACTAACTCTTCGTCTGCCACGCTGGTGTGGGACGCTGCTGCTGGCCAGTTTGACTTCCACAAGGTGACGGTCAGTAATAGCACACACTACTGGTCTTTCAACGTGAGCACACTTGCTCAGAAGTACACACTGACTGGTCTTCAGGATGGCTGCTCATACAACGCTACAGTGGAGAGGGTCAGGAACACTCTCAGTGGAGCAGCTGCATCTCTCACCGTACACACAGGTTACAGTGTTCATACAACTACATAAAGCACCTCTTTATGAATTACTTTATAATGGATTCACTTTAGATTTCAAAAATCATGAAGAAAAAGTTTTTGCTTCAGACACCTGCATGCATGACCTTTCCATAAATTACCTTTCATGACTGCTTTTCACAAAAACTATAAAATATATAAAATACTTTAAGAACCACTGTAAATAAATGAAATAAAAATTGATTGTTAAAAATCATCTTGATTCTACATAAATTATACAGTGACATTTGATTTACTGTTGAAATTTTATTTTTAAACAAGATTCTGATTTAACTGAGAAAATTATGCATAAATTTAACCATTCAAATGCTTATGGATAAATGATACACCAGAAGTGTAAATATTTTAAGGCTTTTTAAAAAAAATGTATACATTATTTGCTAAATTTAGTGGACATTTTGAAATTGTGTGTGTGTATGAATATAAGTTTATGCATTTTTCAGTCCCTGCCATTCCTGAGGATGTGTGTGTGGTCTATTTGTCTTCTCATTCGTTCTCCCTACGCTGGCTGCCATCCTCTGTTTGTAATCAGCAGTACCTGGTTCATCTCATACCAGATCATGGCAATGTCACTATGACAACCACACCGGATGGACATTTAGAGGTACAGGGCTGGCCAGAGTACTTGTGTGTTTTCTTGTGTGCATGCTTGCATGTGTGTTTGATGAAATGTCCACTTTGCTTTCTAAGAAACAGATCAATTTAATGCTTGCTTTCTTTTTGTCTTTAATAGCTTTGTAACTTTCTTTCTGTTATACACTCAAACCTATTTTTAATTTCTCCTTTCTTTCACACTCAGAAGCACTAACTCTTTCTCACACCATCTCGCTCCTGCAGCTTCTACGTTTTTGAATGCCAGGTGTCAGGTGGTAGGGTATCTGTATCGACTGGGCGGGGTATCTGAGGGAAGGTTGAAGAATAGAGGCTAGGGATAGAGGGAGTGAGAAGGAGAGAGAGGGGGAGACTAAGAGAGATGACCATTAAATTTTAATGGTTTTGTACAAACTTGGAGCAATCGTACTTCACGGCCCGGCCATTCCTTCAGTCTGCCAGTTTCTGTGTCTGAGGGGTCAGCATGCTGCTTGGCCTGCCTCTGCTGCTCGGCCTGTATGTGGCCCTCAACAACGTTCAGGTAGGCCAATTCATCTCTCCCTCTGAATGAGAAATGATACACATAAACCTTCTGATCTGAGACTACTCACTGTGTGCTTGCTGAAGCGGTTTTGCTGTGTTGAAAGGTGCATATTCATTACAGTTGCTTTCCCCATCACTGTTAATGCAAATTCATACACTCAAGCTTAACCCACTTGCTGCTGGTGGCAGAGAACTATTTGGGTGCTGAGTTTACAGGTTTATATAGTACTCAAATTAGATTGAAAAAAAAAAGTTATTTATATAGACAAATTGAAAGCTTTTAAATGTGTGGGAATTGTTATGAACAGTACATCTGTAAGAATATGTTGGAATGTATTCTATGAAAGTGATGGAGTCTTATTTTTTTATATGTGATGTTTGTCAGTTGTACGTGCATATACAGTGCTGTCCAAAAGTCTTGAGACACCCCTTATTTCTTTATATTTTGCTTCCAAAGAGCCAGACATTTTGTATTTTTAAACATATTGTTGAGGAACAGTTCTCCAGGCTTCAAGGTTGTTGGCTCTCATTTATTAGTACAGTCCCTGACCAGTTCTAGAAGATTTTTTTTGTTTTGTTAAGCCACACATATAGCCATTAATCCTTTAAGCATAACAAAGCTGTCTAACCTAAGACATGTATCAGTGAAGAAACAGGTGCAGATGATTACAGATGATCAGGCTGGTGATTAGTGTAATGGTGATGCTGAATGCTAAGTGGTTTGCAAATTGTTTTAATTAAATCTACTCAATATGCCAAATATAAGACAGTATTACAGGCATTATGCAGTATTAGTATAACAAGATGAATCCCTAACAAAAAGTATTTTTTTTACATTAATTGATTTTCAGATATTCTGCTCACTTGATGGATTGAAATGTCTTGAAAATGTCTATGAAAAAAATTGTATTTATTTTATTTTAACTTTTTAAATATTTTTTTCATTGTCAAAGCTATTTCAGTCCATCATGGTAACAGTATTGCTTTTTATATCTACACCAAATCTCTATTGGTTTCTCAACATTCTGATAAGAAGAGTTTTTGGACAATTTTGTGTTAAATTTATCACCAGGGCCGAGGGTTTCATCATCATGCTTTTTTATTCAGTTTGAGTAAGAGTAAGTGTGTGTGTGTGTGTGCCTTTATTGTCAGAGGGGCTCATTTGTGGTATAACTTCATTCATTAGAACTAGTGCAGTATTTCTTTAATTCAGTTGAGCTGAATTAAGAGAGTGACACAGCAGAATGATGTCATCGACTGAAACATCTCAGCCTCCTGTTTACTGACATCAACCCTACACTTCTAATGTTAACACACTGACTTTAAGCATTGTTAAAGAAATGTCTTAACTGACATTTTAGTCTATGATGTTTTTCATTGTTTTATCCTTTTATCAGTGGTATATATTTTGTTTCATAGGCCAATGTGTCCAGTGTGAGTCCGGGAACATCATATACAGTAACTGTAAGTGCAGTTGCTTCCTCAGGTCTAAGCTCCCCTGTCAGTCGCATAGTTACCACCAGTGAATCCGGTGAGTGCATGTTATTTTTCCAAGTGATTTACTAACTAGTCACTGCTTATTATTCACTTGTATATTCTTGATCAGCTAATGGATATATTACAAGGAAAAATCATCTTTAAAAAAGCTTACAAAATGGTGTGACACATGTTATATATCACATGTGTCACATGATATCTTACAACATTGAAAAACTACTATGAACTTTTTGCCAGTTGCTATGACCTAACACTTGCCACTTCCCAGACTTATATGTGTTTGTGTGTGTGTGTGTGTGTGTGTGTGTGTGTGTGTGTATGTATGTAGTTCCTCCCGCTCCTTCTAAACCAGAAGGAGAACGAGTGGGATCCAATGGAATCCTACTTTCCTGGCGGATGCCACTACCTCCTGATCCTACTATCCACTCATTCATCATCAGATACAAGGAGATGTGTCCACACCCTGACCCTGCCTTCACCGAGATAACTAAAATCTTGGATGTCCCAGAAACACTTCTGAACACGTTGTCTCCTGGAGCCACTTATAATATTAAGGTATATTCATTCTGTTAAACACTAGATCATGATTTCTTACAAACTGCAACAGACAAGAGTTAAAAGGATGTGTAACACATCAGACCTTTCTGCCAAACGTAATCTGCTGTTTCTGTCCTTAAGAGTTGTATAATTATTATATGGTTAGATTAGAGAAGAAAAACAAATGCGTTTCCTTTCTGCTCACAGATATCATCTGATAACTTACTACCATCTGCTCACTTATAACCTAAGCCTCATTTAAAATATAAGCTGTGACTCATTTGTTGTATTTTAAATGGTTGTTTTTGGCACCTTTAAATAAAAGCGTGTAATGTGCAGTGTAATTTGGAAATGTGGAGGGATTGGAACTGTCTGTGGGAAAGTTGCCAGTGACATCCATTCCATTGATCGCATTAAATTATTCATTTGTTCTTAATTATTTATCTGGCAAAGAGATCTATGGATCTATGATGGATCTCTATTTTCCATTATTGGTCTACTGAATTCATGACCTCACTGCATGATGCCATTTCAGTCTAGGGACTCAGCATTGTGTTTTTGACATGTCTGAAGCATATCAATGTGTGTGTGTGTGTTGTGTCTTGGGGTCATTTGGCATGTGTAGATCACGTTTCACAGGGTTCAGTATAATGCTAATTGTTTTCTTGACACTGCTTGTGTGTGAGCATGCGTATGCCTTTGTGTGTTTTAAACCTTCTTTTTCTATATCATTCACTCAATCTTACCCCACAGGTTGCAGCAGTGAACAAGGCAGGCATAGGACCTTTTAGCCAATCCCTTTACTTCAAAACAGCAGAGGCCCGTAAGGAACATTTATTATGTTCATTATTTGAAATCACTCAATTATGTCTTCTGTTCCATATGGATCCAAAATGTTTTTGGTATATATTAATAATTAGAGATATATGTGTGTTTGTGTGTGTGTGCGCATGTGTTTGTGTGCATGTATCCTCTTGCAGCTCCTGGCCTAGTGACAAACCTCACAGCCTATGCTCAGAATCACTCCTCAGTACTGGTGACATGGTTTCTACCTGTACGGATAAATGGACTCATCACCAAGTTTGTAGTGAAAGCCAAACATGCCAGAACTGGGGAAACAGCTCAGACACTAGAGCTCAATGCCGAGGACATAATGAATGTAGCTCTGCCCCATTGCAATGTATGTCTGAGTGTGTTGCCAATATTTATGCAGTACTGTGCAAAAGTTTTAGGCAGGTGTGAAAAAATGCTGTAAACAAAGAATGTTTTCTAAAATGGAAGTGTTCATCATTTATTTTCATCAATCAAGAAAAAGCAGTGAAAGAACAAAAGAGAAATCTAAATCAAATCAATATTTGGTGTGACCACCCTTTGCCTTCAAAACAGAATCAGTTCTTCTAGGTACACTTGCACACAGTTTTTGAAGGAACTCGGCTGGTAGGTTGTTCCAAACATGACTGTGTTTCTCCTCCGTGTGACATTGATGATCATCAGCACCTGTTTGGTAAAACTGGTTGATCACACACCGACTATAATCCTACAAATTCCTTGACTTTGTGCAAGTGTACCTAGAAGAACTGATGCTGGTTTGAAGGCAAAAGGTAGTAACAACAAATATTGATTTGATTTAGATTTTTCTTTTGTTCGCTCACTTTACATTTTGTAAATTGATAAAAATAAACAATCATTATTTATATTTCTGAAAGCATTCTTTGTTTAGAGCATTTTTTCACACCTGCCTAAAAGTTTTGCACAGTACTGTACCTGCACAGAGGTGTGCATGCTTTAAATATGATCACATCATAGTTTTATTGTTTTCACATTATTGACCTGCATAGATCTGAAATCACAGAAAGGTATAATATGAGTTCTTTTGCCAGTTTAAGCTGTGTGCTGTGAACTTACTTGCTTACCATTTTAATAACAGTTTAGGTAAATATTACTTTTAATTAATACTTAATTTTCCACTTTTGACATTGTAGTATTTTGTCAGAGTTATAGAGTTTTTACATATTTATTATACATCACTGTTCATTGTAAACAAGTGTGTTTTGTATATTCTAGGATGCTGCAGACATTTTGTCTCGAGGAACTCCAAGCCCATCTGACTCCTCTCTAATGACGTCTGCAGCACTGCCCCCAGTCACACTATCAGCCATTCCTCCAGCCTCCACCTGGAGTGTGCCGATCAGCGTGGGAATGGACAAGCTCCGTCCCTACACAGCTTATGTGTTTGAAGTCTCTGCTTTTACCAGTGATGGAGAGGGACAGATTGCAAGCACTATGGTCCGCATGCCGGAGGCTGGTGCGTGCAAATATATACACACAGACATGCACACACATGCATGCATGCAGACACACAGAAACAGAAAGACATACACATACACACACAGACACACACACTTTTTATTTCCAATATTTATATATTAAATATTTATATTTAATATATATTTATATTTGAAATATATTTATAATTAATATATTTTTATTAATAATATTTTATATATATGCACTTAAAGTGGTTAGGAGGTACATTTTTTTCCAACTTAATGTACTACAAGTGTATCTTTTTTCAGACCCTTTGAATTGTTGTTTTTTTTCAGAATCATCTTCAGATAGATACAAATGGGGATCCCATTAAATAAGAATTCAGACCCTTATCTTACTATATGGCTAAACCATCTTTGCCAGCAATAACAGCCTCAAGCCTTCTTGAGAATGACGCTATAAGCTTGATGTTTCCTCCTCTTATTGATAAAGTTATATAAGTTAGAGGGGAGCATTGGTGCACAGCCATTTTCAAGTCCAACCTGAGAAGCTGTATGGGGTTTAGGTCTGGATATTTACTGGACCACATCACCTTGTCTAACCTAGCCACGACCTTGTTTGACTGTAGAGGATGGTGAAGCATGAACGTTAAAGTGACTACCCTTGTCATTGTGAAACGCAGCACAACACAACACAATGAAATTCAACCTCTGCGTTTCACCCATACACACAAGCACGTGCAGGGGGCAGCTATTGAAAGCACCCGGGGAGCAGTGACGGGGACGGTACCTTGCTCAAGGGTTCCTCAGGGCAACCTACTGCTGAGGGGATCGAACCCACAATCTTCTGATCCGGGGCAACTCCCTTATATATGCCCCACATGCCATATATATCAGTGGGAATGTACAGTACAAGACACACTTGCTCAGTGGTTACAATTAATACATATATACATTTATGGCGTAGTCACTTGCAGGCATGTGGACACAAACATGTAAAAACACGTTGCTCTGTTTTTCTCTTTCCACCATTCCCGTAACTATATATTGGTCCAGCTGAGATAAATCTGAACAACCGGTAATATAATCTCTGATTGGCCTGAATAAATCCACTCAGGATGAAACAAGGCATTTGTGTCTTATGTAACAGCAGCACAACACTCAGCCAGCATTCATCCCTCAGTGACCTTCCATCCAAACAGTTCCTGCCTGTGTAAAGGGTTTGTGGTGTGTCTTTGCAGCCCCTGAGGATTCACCACAGAATTTGTCGGTGTGGAACATCACTTCTAAATATTTATCTCTGTCCTGGGAGCCACCGACCATTATCACAGGGCGCTTCAGTTATGTCATCCAGCTCTACGGCCCAGCAGGTGACTATATATAGCCAAATGATCCCCATTATTCACATCAGCTAAATGTCACAAATCTCATTTTAGGTTGAAACGTTTGTCTTTTACCAAACACCACGCTGCTAGTATTTAACCCCATCAGCCAACCTTAAAACTTTTGCTATTTTAGCTCTGCTAAATGCAGAGCCCTGGTGGTGATATCCTTTCTTAGAGAAATAATGAAAATGGGACTCCCTAACCGCTAGGCACTAACCACTTTAATGATGTTACATTTTAATGATGTTACTGATGTTAATGCTGGTGTGTGTGTGTGTGTTTGTTATAGGTTTAATTAGTGAAAATAGTACTAGTGAGCAGAGATTTCTGTACACTGGATTAACCCCATACACACAATACCGTGTCGTCGTTAAGGCCAAATCAGCCGGGGCCACAGGGCCAGCAGCAGAGATGAGCATCTCAACACCGCCAGAAGGTAAGATATATACCTCAGACCTCAGTGCTTCAAACATACACACTTTGATATGTCTTTATCTTTGATTAGAGCTCTAAAATATCCTCATTGTTCAGTAATCTTCCTTCTCCACTTTTACATGAATATAATTAACATAGAAGTAGGACGTATTATAAAAATATTGTGATATAACAGTAAAATCAGCACTTTGATATTTTGATTTTGATTCTCACAAAAATATCTTTTTGTAACTGTGTTTCTGTGTAGGATGTGCTGCCTCTTTTTGGAAAAAGACATAAATGTTTTTGCATTTCATTGGAGGACCAGGTTCCTACAGTTTGCTAAATTTTGTACCAAATAACCTGGTAATTAACTGCTGTGTTGCATCATGTTTGAGTTGAAAGATTAGCAAACTGTGCTGGAAACTGGCCCACCAGGAGGGGAAATTCACCATCACTGCAGCAATGCTTATCACTAAGGTATCTCATTAAGAACTGTTAGAATGTAAATCTTATGTTATACATGTCTATTAGCTCCCGGTGCTGTGTCTGACCTGAAGGCAGTGGCGATAGACTCCACATTAGTGCGTCTGACCTGGGGAATCCCTACCCAGCCCAATGGACTTATCAGTCGCTACCGTATACTAGTGCTCTATCAGGAGATACTAGTACAGGATATCACTCTGCGAAGACTCCAGCAGGTGAACACACAAAAAAAATTTTGTGTCATTTGAACTTGTTTTTTATTAGGTATATGTAAGCATATATTGTGTTTTGAGCTTAGGGCAGTGATTTGGTGTCAGAGACTTAAAATCATCCATGGAATTTAGTTCCAACTGCCTTGCTTATTTAATTTGCTTAAATCCACAGATGGTATGAAATGAAATAGAAAAAATCATAAAAAGTATTTTTAGTCATTAAACTACTCATCTCTGGTTTGAATTTGTAGGTTGCAAACAAGACTGGAGCAAGTGGGGGTATGTTGCCAGGAGGTAACTATGGCAGCAGCTCTCAGATTCTGCGTCGCTATGAAAGATCAACTAATATCAGCACAGCAACTCCGCAATCTGCCATCATTCTTGCCTCCTCCGCTTTCCAACCCACTTGGAGCAGCAGCCACTCCGACTTAACCAGCACTGGCAAGCTTAACACTGATGCATCCTCCTCACTCACCGCTATCACAGGCACTGGACGGACTGCTGGCCAGCCAATGACCCCTAGTCCCCCAGCCACACCTCCTCCCTGGCTCACTGTTACCCCTGACCAACACACTGCTACTTCCCATGACTTTGTCACTATGCAAGCTACTGATCTTTCATCTGTGACCTCAGGATCTGCACGTTCACCCCTTCTGAGTCCTGCCCAGCCACAGCCATCCACTAGGGCAGCCATCACAGGTGTAACATACCAGCCCCGCCCATCCACACAAACAGCAGTCACCACTTGGATTGAGGGTAATCTCACATCTTTGTCTTCGACAAAAAACACACCAAAGAGTGTGAATAAAGCAATCATTTAGTCCAATGTTAGAGATTTCAAACTGCTCCTTTTTTAAAAAGATAGATGCTGAAGCCTTTTTTCCACCCTTTTTCACCATATTTAAAACTATATGCATTTGCACCTAATTGTTCAAAGAAATAAAGCTAATTTGAAATGTATTAACATCAATAGTAAGAAAGGAAATTTGGAAATATACATAGGAACCTGAAGTAGGTGCACTCTAGTTTAAATTCAGTCTTACATGTCTCATATCATTAACCAAATTTGTCTATGAAACTTGTTCATATTTTGTAAACTCACTATAAGAATTTTCAACCTATTGATAGAATCGTGTAAAATGCTGTGAATATCAGATCTATTAGTAATCAAGGAATCGTTGCTATTTCAGAATCGTTTTCAAATCGTTTTCAAGTTCTTTGTTTTTTTTTTTTACCTTAAAGTCTCTGACAGAATTATTTTTTCCCACAAATATATACTTAAGTTAATAAAAAAAAATATAAGCAATATACTATTTTTAATATTTAATTAAAATTAATTACTATTTAATTAATATTTAATTATTATTCATAATAATAAATACAAATTATTACTGTTCAATCTGCATTGTTACTTTTTCACATGATGATCTCTGACTTGGTTTGCAGTTTTGCCAGCCACTGAAGAAGTATTTGATCTGTCGTCTAAACAAATCTCTTATGTGGTGAGGAGACTGAGTCCTTTCACTGAGTACAACTTCAGTGTGTCTGCGTACACCACCATCGGAGAGGGACCTGCCACACTAATCACAGTGAAAACCACAGAACAGGGTAAGGTGGGACTACACCCTTATACAGGACTTGCATTTAGAAGTGGAATTTGTTGTGAAAAACTTTCTATTCTTTTTTCAGTTCCTAGTTCTGTTCAAGATGTTTCCTACCAGAATGTAAGTTCCACTTCTATCCTTGTCAGTTGGAATCCACCTTTGAACCCAAATGGAAAGATCACACACTACACCGTCTATTTGCTCAACCTGCTCAGCCTTGAAGCCCAACAAAAGCTTACGAATGCCACTAGCATAGTGCTCGTAGGTAAGTGGAGCATTTATGCAGTTCCTGGTAAAGTTCCTGCATTTATCAGACACTTCAAAGCCATGTACATTGCCTAATGACATTGATGCAACTTGGGTTAGGGGCCTTGCTCAAATGTTGCTGGAGAAAGGATAAAGCCAGGCTTGAAACCACAGATGAGTGTCCTACACCTAGGCTACTTCATTTACCTATCAGGTGCACTTATTTCCCTCGTGACAAAGAGGTGAAAATTACAAGGTCATTGTGTTCACATGGGGGCAGCGGTGGCCTAGTGGGTAGGGCGTTGGCCACATGATCGGCGGATCGGGGGTTCGAACCCCTTCCCAATGGGTTGCCCTGAGGTACCCTTGAGCAAGGTGCCGTCCCCGTCCCGCTCCTCCCTGCGATGGGCTGGCGACCTGTCCAGGGTGCGTCCCCCGTCCTCGCCCTGTGTGCGCTGGGTTGGAAACCAGCACTCCCCCGCGACCCCGTTTGGGACAAGCGGCAGATAATGGATGGATGGATGGATGTGTTCACATGCTTCGTAACTAAACCAATGCTGTTTATAATGTCCAAAAGAAACAAAGATAGGTTTTATAGCAGTTTTATAAATAACAACTATTTGAAAAAGGTATAGGTGTTTTATACAACAATATAATGCTTTTGCAAACAGTACATTATTCATTTTTAGTTGTCTGCCTTTTCAGATATCATATATTCTGCATGTTGACATTCATTTACACATTTTAAAAATCTTGACATGAATATAAGCATTTTTTATTACAGCATTCTTGTTTCCTATTATTTGAAACTACACTCTGTTTAGGGATTAGTTTTACAGCATTATCTTCTTCAGCTATGGTGTACATAATGCATCCAACAGACATAATTAAAATTTAAGTTCTGATTGATTGATATTGAAAGTTGCTTCATGAAATTATAGCTGGTAACTAATTGCAATACAAATATTTTAGATTAACATTTTTTCTTTATTTCTAAATATACCTCAAATGTAAGCTCAAGGTCCTTTGCAATAAATGAATGTTTTTGTACTTTGTCTTTTATTTTCTTTATTTATAAATATCCTCTGCAGGTTTGAGCAAATACACGCAATATAAACTGCGTGTTGCTGCTTCTACTGCAGTAGGCGAGAGCCCGCTGTCTGATGAGGATGACGTCTATGTACTGACACCTGAAGATGGTATGGGATGATGCTGAACTTTTATTCTTTGTCACCACACCCCTCCACAAACACATACTACTTTACATTAATCTTTCTTCCCCTTTGTGTTTCCATTAGTACCTGACTCTCCTCCGCGGGATCTGGCTGTTGTAAACACTACCTCTTCCACTGCCACAATCACCTGGTCTCCTCCTGACAAACCCAATGGCATCATTCGCCAGTATGAAGTCTTCTACAGCAACGCGACCTACAGCAGCACAGTCAACAGCACTGTGCCCAGCATCACATTGCTCAGCCTGAAGCCTTACAGCTACTACAACGTGACTGTACGAGCATACACACAACTCGGCCATGGAGACCAGAACTCACACACACTGCAGATGCTATCTGGAGAAGATGGTGGGTCTCTAAATAAATTTAAAAAAGGGCAAACCCAGTTTTATTAATAAAGGGTTGTTACAAATCTGCTTTACAGAATGAGTCTGAAAATAATATAAATATCAGTATAATCTGAATCTAAGTATACGTAATCTAAGTATTTTGCATAAGTATGGATGCAAAATTAACAAAAAACACTGTTCTGAATTCATTGTACTGTTGATTTCATGAATGCAATATGAAGACTGGGGCAGCCTAGTGGTTAGGGCCCAGTTTGCCCCAGATCAGAGGATTGTGGGTTCGAACCCCTTACCAGTGGGTTGCCCTGAGGTACCCTTGAGCAAGGTGCTGTCCCCGCTCCTCGCTGTGATAGACTGGCGACCTGTCCAGGGTGTGTCCCCGTCCTTTGCCCTGTGTGAGCTGGGATGGACTCCAGTACCCCCTGTGACCCTAATTATGACAAGTGGCCCAGAAAATGACTGACTGAATATGAAGACTTTGCTGCACCTGACAAACAAAAAAGAGACTAATTTCAAATAAAGTGGCACTTATTCTCATTTTACTGTGTTTTGTAGCCATGTTTAGTGCATAATCTAGTGAATCTAGTGAATAATCTGGACTGGATGAGGAGAAAAAAGTTTAACATTAAGAATAAATGTGTGTAGAGGAGAGCAAGAGAATGAAAGTGTCAGGTTAGAGTCAGCTCCAGTAGCTGCAAAAGCTGCTAAGAGTGCAAAGATTTGATGAACAAATTATGAACAATATGAAATAAACTAATAATTATAAATGATGCACATCATTTTTAATGCACTTTTTTGCACTGAACCTTTTTAATATTCACCTCTGACTCTAATATTCATGTCAATTACATTGATACAAATAAATATATAAAAGTATGGTTGGCTATCAGATACTTTAGCAGGCAACATTAACTTTTAGTGGGAGACAGAATCTAAGAGAAATTCTATTCTAATCTCCAAAACATTGAAAGTACATAGAATAATTGAATTGCAGCAAGTTAGTTGTACGTTGCTCATTATGTCCATAATTTGCGGGCTTAACATGTACTTAACGTTACTCAAGTAGGGCAGATATAGGTAATTATTGTAAACTGTCAAGGCCATAAGTGTGAGTGCAAACTCAGACTGAGTATAAACTCAACAATAATTACAAAGTAATGTAAACATCCACTTCAATAAGTTGTGGTGATATGCTTGTGTATTGTTTTTCAGTGCCTGGTAGTCCTCCATACCAGCTGCTGTATGAAAGCATCAGCTCCAGTGAAGTGAATGTGACATGGTTGCCCCCTGTTGTATCCAATGGCCTCATTTTATACTACAGTGTGGAGTACTGGAACGCTACACATGCCCTGAATGTCACCACACACACTCCATTTATTCTCCTGTTCAACCTGCGCAAATACGCACTCTACCACCTCAGTGTTCAGGCAGCCACACGGGTTGGCTTGAGCAACCAGAGCAGCGACATCCTCAACATCACCACCCTAGAAGATGGTGAGTGTATCTGTAGCTTTGATGTTGATGAGTGCTGGTATAAACTTCAGGAATTGTATTGGTGTTAACTTGCTGTTTTTTCACAGTGTGGTGATGGCTGGCTGGTCAAACATAACTCATTACACACTAATGCTCAGTTCTTCTCTACAGCTTCCACATAACAAATACCATGAGTGTTATTAAACCCTAAAGGGCATTGGCTCCCTGAAAGGGGTTTAAAGAACATTGGTTTTGTTTTGACGTGTTTGAGTGTGTCATGTTTGAAAAGTGGCAAGTCCATAGAGATTTGTCCAAAGTCTCCAGGAGTAGTTGGCCTATTAGTCTTGAACTTAACCCATAAGGACTGTTTTTTTCCTGAATGGCAGTACCAAGTTCCCCCCCGCAGTTCTTACTTGCCAGGAAGTTGTCAGATAACCAAGTAGAGTTGTCTTGGCAACCCCCTGAGGAGGCCAACTCAGAAATTTTGTACTACATAGTGAAAGTCTGGTAAGTACTTTTAACTCTTCATTTGTCAAGTCAGAAATTAAAGCTAGAGTTAGCTAATGATTTCTATTGAAGTTAACTCTGTGCATGCATGTTTATGTGTGTTTTATTGTGTGTGTTAGGAACTTGAGCTCTGAGTTTGTAGCCAATGTAACTGTAACGTCGGTGGTTGTAAGTGTGGATGGTGCAGGCCAGTATAATGCATCTGTGAGCAGCTGGACCCGCCTTGGAGATGGGGGTATACTTATCTACATCACCTTCAGCATGACAGACTCTGGTAAACACCCACACTCCCCCACATAGCAATGGACACACAGTCCCATATTCTCACCTTTTCTCATTTAAAGTGTGTGTGTGTGTCTATTGCAGTGCCATTGGACCCTCCTCAGAATGTGTCTTACATATTGCTCTCCCCTAAATCAGTGATGCTCAACTGGAGCCCACCCACCCAACCCAATGGTGTCATACAGTACTATACAATCTACTACAGTGACAACATTACTGTCTCTACCCAGGTGTGCATGCATATAATATTGTAATCAGTAGGCAACAAACCTTAGTCTATTCTGAAAATGTTAATTTTTAAAAACATTTGCAAAACCCCTGTGCTATAATCCTATGTCTTTTTCTTATGTTAACAAAAGACAGCAAAACATACAATAGATATGGACCCTTATTTACCCTGGGAACCGCCATTATTCCCTTTCAAGGGTTTGTTGGCATTTAAGAATGTGAAGCACATTGTCACATACATTATTGCTATTCTTGTGAATTTAGTTGCTGTTGTCAATCTGTTTTTAGATGGATCTCTATTACTTTAATCCAAAGAAACTTCTGTGTTAAAGGAATTAACAAAGACAGTCATTTTTTTATTCATTCGTACTGATAATTTTCCAGATGCTGCCATGTTTATTGTTCCGATATATATGACTTTTCCCCTCAATGTGGTCATGTTTGAAATTTTTTAAATGTTTCCATCACCCTTTTCCATTATTAAACCATCCCTCAACCGAATGTGTCACACGTGGGGTGTTTTGGGGCACGCTAGAGGGCGCCCTCTGTCACCTGTGTTGTGTTTTGGGCACGCTAGAGGGCGCTCTCTATCACGTATAAGGTATGTCACAGGAGGTGTTTTGGGTACGCGAGAGGGCGCTCTGTTCTGACTGAGCACACCTGAGCCCCTGCAGGCAGGTGTGCATCATTGGGGCTGACTATTTAAGCCCCGATGAGTCAGAACAGAGCGCGGCTCATTAGGTGGGTTAAGCCTACGCGTAACGGGTGGTTTTGGTATGTGTAAACTTTGTGTTTATGACTAGGTATAGGTCACCTAGTATAGATCACTTAGTATCTAGGGTTAGACTGCAGTTCCCCAGTTCTAGGGTTTCGTGTTTAGAACTGCAGTCCCCCGTTCCTTGTTCTTGTAAGTGTGACTAATAAAAGTTTGTTCCCAACTCCTGGCTCTGAACTGGCGTCCATCCGGTACCCCGCCACCGTTACAGAATGTAACATTTTTTCATTAAATTTAGGATTTTTTGATCATTTATGAAAGGAAAAGGAAACTCACTAATGAGCGTCACAGTGCAGGACAAATACACAAATTGAAATTTTTTCAGCTCAAATGCAGAATTTAAACCTTTGTGTTTTTTTCTCCCTGTGTAGCAAGTGCTGGGCTCAGAACAGTGGGCAGTGCTGGCTGGCCTGAAAGCAGGGCAGGATTACAGGGTGTGGCTGAGCTCTAGCACTTCCCTGGGTGATGGGGGGGTGACCAGCACACCCCTTGACTTCACCACCTTGGAGGACGGTCAGTCTCCTCACACAGGCGGGACAGGACAGCAGCTCTGCACCACTTTTCCAAGCGTTTTAACCTCCCCAATCCCAGAAAATCACACTAACACTACACAAACTACACACACTCGAATACATGTTTGGCAGGTCTGTGAAAGGGGATAGCTCTCTCTGAGCTGCAAACTGTGATCGTCCATCTTTTCTGCAGCATGCATAGAGCCATGGAATATAGTTCAGAAAATAGTTAGAGATAAATAAAGTATACAGGGTGTTGGTGGTCTAGTGCTAGGGTACTTGCCTATGGACCTATGGCTCAAGAGGTCCCAGGTTCAAAATCCACCTCTAGCACTACCACCACTGGGTCCCTGAGCAAGACCCTTAACCCTGAGTTGCTCCAGGGGACTGTCCCTGTAATCAGGAATCGGAAGTCACTCTGGATAAGAGCATCTGCTAAATGCCGCAATTGTAAATGTAATAAAGTGTGGCCAACTGTACATTCTGCTCTACTGTCTATTCCTTTCTAAAGCAGCTAATAGTTTTTTTTTTTTTCAAAAATGTGATGAGGCTTCCTTTAATAATCAGAGGAAAAAAAGGAGGATAAGGAAAAAAACATTTAAAGCCTCAAGATCAGATATATGTACATAAGGAAACATAGCAAAGCTGTGTTTGCACGAGTTTCAAAAATTATGGCAAATGTCAGGAATCGAATATTTTATCAGAATAGAGTAGAATATTTGAAAATGCATAGAATGTTTCGATGTATTTTTTGATTATTACCGCTATCTCTTCCCCACTGAACTTTTCTGTGTTTCTTTTCATTATGACTTACCTTTAAGCGAACAAAAAGTAGGTGTTCTGTGAACAGTAACAAAGGTTAGTTTTAGATGCATTGTGAACACATTATGTGATCAACTGGACCAGAGTGTTAGTGTATGCACATGTGTGGGCAGTTGAGAGATATTTGTGCCTGTTTTCTACTCAGACTACAGACTGTCCCAGCTTGTGTTTTCTTTCACTGGCTGTGCTGTTCAACAGATAACTGAATCACTATTGGAAATAAATAAAGAAATGAATTTAACCATACTAATCAGCCACAACATTGAAAGCACCTGCTTGATACTGTTTAACTCCACTGCCACAAAACATCATCCAAGACATTCAGAGCAGATCCTTTTAATCCTGTAGTTTCCAGGCCTCCATAAATAGAACAGAGATTTTCAAGCACAACAAACAAATAAAGTTCTAATGTATGGTAGGGACCATTGTCCTGATGAAGGATACCACTGAGTTCATGACGGTTGGTGGTAAAAGTCAAAGTAAAACCATGTGAATCCCAGAATCCTGATAGCTTCCCTAGCTAAGTGGTTTTAGACTAGGCATCATGATCAGAAAGTTGAGGCTTTGGGTCCCAAACCAGTAGGATAGCCCAAGGTACTTGCTAAATTTCTGATGCTGACAGCCTCATTATAGCCACTGAAGGTGGCAGACATGTCAGCATGGGCATTAATGTTGTGGTTGATCAGTCTAAATGATCAGGACAGAAATCTGCAGTTTCTGGTGGAGGAGACAATAGCAAGCATGAAACTAAACAGAGAAGATTAATTTCAGTTTTAGTGTGATTTTGGGAAAAATGGTGCTGAGCTGACCCTGAGAGAGAACAGAGATTCTCCCCTGGTGTGTGAGGCTGATGAAGTGTTTCAAAATTGTATGTAATAGAATATGCTCTCTCTCTCTCTCTCTCTCTCTCTCTCTCTCTCTCTCTCTCACTCATTATTTTGGTTATTGTTTGTATGTAGTGTATTTATCTTTTATCTTTGGTTCATTGTGATTCTATGTTGATTAGTCAACACACCTCTGTAAGACACTCACTGATAAGCAATTTTTTCTTCTGTCTGTCAGTAAATCTGTCAGTAATTTTTTGAGTCATTCTGCAGGTTGAATCTGAAGGAACACAACACATTAACCCTTACTTTTCTTTCATTTAAATGTGTTCATTGCATGGAGTGTGAAAAGTGATGTGAAATGTTATTGTAATGTATGTAACTGATGAATAATGAATTTTGATCATGTAATTTAATCATTTATTTCGTTGCCGACATGATCTTGCTGGTTTAAACTGGACATGACAATCTCAGTATGATTTTAAGTTTTTATTTAATCTGCCATGAAAATATGTATTTGTTCTGAGCAGACCAGCAATATTTATGAGAGCACTTTAGATAAGGGAACAAATGTGATTTTTAAACTAACTGTTAAATACATTTTATATCCAGAACACTTGTTCTGAGATGATGTACTTGTTCTCTTTTCTAATGTGTTCTAAAGTGTTAAAGTGCTTCTGTATAACGTTTGAACATATGTTCCTTTCCCCCTGCAGTGCCGAGTGGCCCCGTCCATAACCTGTCAGCTCAATTCTATGGCTCTACAGCTGTTGTTATTAGTTGGGACCCCCCTCTGGAGCCCAACGGTAGAGTCTTCTACCAGCTGAGCTTGCAGGAGGCGGGTGCTACCCACCCCTCCATTAATCGAACAGGCAACCGCACAATAACCAAGACTACCACGGACACAGTCTTCCTCTTCACCAAGCTTAGGAAGTATTTCCCCTATGTTCTCCAAGTTACCCCTGCAACCAGTGCTGGGTCGGCCCGAAACCACACCTCTGTACTGCACCTGCGAACAGATGATGATAGTAAGTGGAATATGCTAATTAATGCATATACTCTCATACACAAGGGCCCATATCAGAGAAAACTGCATTTCCTTTGCTTTTGTTTAAAAACTGTCATGAATTTAAACTCATTCAGACATGTCAAAGCCAGACCTAACTTTAAAAGTAGTTTTTTCATTTTGACATAAACTGTTTTTGGTCTCATTTTCACATATAGCTCATTTAGAGTTCTATGGAAAACTGTACAGTTATATGCTGGGTGCCCCTGGGCAGTTTTTATGTTTTGCTTGTTTTGCCAATGAATACACTTTAATTTAACATTTTAATTTAAGATTTCAATGTACAATGATTTTTTATTTGTCAAACCTGTCCTGTATAATTGTTATGGCATGCTTCATAATTTATTATTTAATTTTTATGCATTTTATGTTTTATCTTAATATAAAATGCAAAAAGATTTTTCTGCAGGAAAACATTAATGCTGAAACAAAAGGTAATTTCATTAGAGGTGTTCAAACCTTAGCATGTTGGCTGTTTATCGGTCTTAAAGAGACAATAACAAAATACAGCAAATGAATATTCCCAGGAATAATAAGAGGCTGGAAATGCCTTAGTAAAAATGAATTATGATTTCTTTTGTTAGACAAACCAAAAAAAAGTTATTGAAGTGGACTTTGAGGAACCAAAATAAATGCAAGGAACATGGAGGGTGTGGGCCCACATATTTTGCATACTTGTTCAGTAATTAGTAATAACTTTTCTGTGTATGTGTGGATATACTTTGATGTTTTTTTTCTCTGTGAAAGTTATTTTTTTCTTTCTTTTAGTTCCGAGTTCAGCTCCGCTGCTGAGTATGAGCCAAAACCTTTCTGCCACCTCTGTTTTGGTGTCGTGGTATGCCCCTGTTGAGCCGAATGGAGAGATAATAGAATATACTTTAGTTCTAAATGGCTCTAAAGGTTCAAACAGCACATTCACAGCTGACACCCAGATCATTCTCACAAATCTCACCCCTTACACACCCTACAATCTCTCCATCTCTGCGGTGAATCGCAGGGGTGTGGGTCCCTTCCTCATGCTGGCACTGCACACTGATGAATCAGGTGAAATATTATCTTTTCACGGCAGACTATTTGTCTATAAAGCTTTAAGTTATTAGCCTTGAACTGTGTCCTTTAGTGTCTCAGGATATAATGTTACTCTACCAGTATCACCAAACCTAAAAGATCACTGAACCCTTAAATGTCTTTTGTTGACCCATGAAGGAGCCTATTGTGGGTGACTAAGGCATGTTAAGGTAGCATCTCGTGTGACTCTTTTTTGTGTGTGTGTGTGTCTATGTCTGCAGGTCCAACGTCTCCTCCACAAAATCTGAGTATCTTTAACCACTCTTCTGACTCAGTGTGGCTCCACTGGGAACCTAGTCCAGAGCCCAATGGCCTGATTCAGCACTATGGATTCAGAATAGTAGAATTAAACACAAATACCATCACATACCAGGTGCTTACAAACAATCTGCACATTGGTGTGGGTGGACTATGCGCATGAGTTGCATGAGAATATTTGCTTTGTTTGCATTTGTAACTGTATGTATGTAACATAGTGTTCAGTATTCATGCATCTCTTTGTTTGCCGTAGAACTCCTCTGATGCCTCCACTCAAGCTGAATTGAGTGGCTTTAAGCCTCATAGCTCCTATGAGATTAGTGTGTGTACCTACACCAGAGCAGGCAATGGAGATCAGTACAGTCTCCCGGTTACCTTCACTACCAGAGAGTCAGGTAAACACACACTTGATGTAACACACTGAAATCATAAAATCTCCTAAAGGACCTTGTATTCTAAATTTTTTATTCTTTGCTTGGGTCCACAAAGGTCTTTTGAGTGTTTTTATGTACCAAAAAGGACAGAAATGTTTGACTTCATTGCTGAGGAAGAGTGAAAAGCATTTATTAACATATTTATGTTAATACATATTTAAAAAATATTTGATTACATGATCAGCATGTGTGTTTTGCAGTGTCCGGGGCTGTTGGGAATCTTTCCTGTTCAGGCTTGGATTGGGATTCAGTGTATATGGAATGGGACTCACCTGTTAACCCCAATGGAGAGATCCTCTTTTACCTCATTCATACAGCAGATTGGAAAGAGGAGGTGTATCCTCTAACTCTCACAGACACACTCACACACACGCAAAGCAGCCTGCAGCCCGATTCTTTTTATATCATCTCTGTGGCTGCAGTCAACTCAGCTGGAATAGGGGAGAATGCTACCTGTACGGCTCACACGCCCCCGGAATCAGGTACAACACCCTGGGTAATGGGTACATTATACTATAAACTAAACATTTTTGGCAGATCCTTCGTTTCTTTTTATTGTGTTTCCTTTTTTTGACAATGTAAGATCAAGGGATGTACAATACACACCCCCTTCTCTCTTTCTCTTTGTGAACATTCCCTCTCTGTCTGTTGTAGTTCCTGGTCCTCCTCAGTCCCTCTCTGTGGTGAATATTAGCTCTAATGAGGTGACTGTGAGTTGGCTCCATCCCATAAGAGTTCCTGGAGTTTTACGAGGTTACAGCGTTCAGATGCAGCGTTTGGAGAAGGCATGTGAGCCAGAGGGGGATCCATCATGTACAGAGAGTGAGGTTGTGTTGTCTGTGAAGGCAACAGGAGATGAGGAGATGGTCATGCTACAGTCTCTGCTGAAATACAGACGCTATCGCATCAGGGTGGCAGCCTTCACCAATGCTGGCACAGGAGAGCCTACAGAGTGGATTTACACTCAAACACTTCCAGGAAGTATGTCTAACTTTGGAACACATGCTCAAAGAAACATACAGACATACATCCAGTACATACATGCATTCAGTACATACATTAAACTGAATGGGGCTGTTGTTTACAGTGTGCCAAAATTTGATGATGAAAGGGCCCACAATGCCAAATGACTAGTTATTCTGATCAAAAGTTTTCACCACCATGTATTTCAGATCGACAGTTTTCACTATTGACAGTTTTAAAAGAATGGTGTTCAGTTCAGTTCCATATTCAATATCAGTTCCAGTTTCAATGACTTGTAGAAGATATGTTAAAGAGCAGTGAAACTGTTCTGGCAGCCTGTAGTCACTTAATACTTCACTAGGACCCTTTATATAAGTTTCCGTTTATTCTTTTTTTTTCTAATTCGTCAGATCATTTTTGTCCAGAAACTGTTTGAAAACAAATACGCACAAACACCTAATACCAGCCTGCGATGTCATATGTAATTGGATTCTTTATCTTTGCTTGTCTCTCTTTCTTTCAGACCCTGATGCTCCTCCTAATACTGTCTCTGTGGTTCCTTCCTCCTCTGGAATGAAAATTGAGTGGAACGAACCAACAATCATTTCAGGGCCCACTTCCTACCTCGTTGATGTTGTCGCTGTGAGTAAAAGTGATGACAATTAAAGCTAGATTGACCGATTAGCTCATAAAAAATTGAACGTACTCTCTCCTATTCATTTCCTTTTTCAGTTGGATGGTTCTGGCTCCAATATGAGTATCGTGAGAGGGACAGAAGAAATGAGGACAGTGGTTATTGGGAATTTGACTGCATTTACCCTGTACTCCGTTACTGTCACTGCCTTTACAGGAGATTTGGCTGATGCTCACAGTGATGGCATGGCCTCTGAGCCCATACTCATAAGAACACTGGAGGAGGGTGAGAGAGATCTAATTTGTAAGGGTTTGTGTTTGCATGAGGGTAACTGATGAGCAGACTTTTGTCTTGTCATGTCAGTTGTTTACCTATAGGGTCATCATCATTATTTTCATCTTTGACATAAAGAGTAGTAGGTAGTTGCCTAAATAAGAGTAGTTGCCTAAATAAGGATTTTCTTAAGGAGCAGGAGACTATAGAATGGGCCTGTGTGAGAATAAACAGTATAATTTAGAATTCTATTTTACATTTTCGTTTTATACTTCAGCAGTATTAGTTAAATAAATACTGAGTACTATAGGTGTCAGCTGTGAAATGTGAAAAATTAGTTCTTAGCAATCACATCTTACAATAAAAAGCGGCATAAATATTTTAAATATGATTGTATTTTTATTCAGGTTTGCTAGGTTAGCCAGTCCTACAAATGACCAATGCAGACACGTATTATCATAATTTTTTTTGTAGATAGAAGTGGAGCCTTGAGTTGTATGTATCAGTTGATATTTTTAGTAGTCTGGCTCTGCTTTATAGGGCTTTTGCTGTGGTTAGATTACTGGAGATGCAAGGGCACTGGAGAGCACTGAAAATGGGAAAAAGGTGGGGGTCTTCTAAGTTGAAAGAGTTAGCAGTCTTTCTAATATTTACCCCTGTTCAGGTGTTAAGTTGGAAGGACATTTTTAGGACACTAGGCTTCTTTGTCCCTAGACTGGATTGAACTGCATTAATAAAAATGCAATGACACATATGTGATGACACATTGACTCTGTAGGAGTGTGTCTGGGTGGGCTGGATGATGTTTTTTTCTTCATGGTGGCCATAATGTTTGAAAGACTTCACAATGACAACTGTGGCATTGTTTTCTATTAGGAATGACACAAAGGGTGTTTAAGGAAGTCATTTCTCATTTTTGCTGTCTTAGTGATGAGCTCCAGATTATTTTTAACTCATCATGTGAGGCATTGTGAGATGTGAGATGAATTACTGTAGAACACAAGCAGCTTTGAGGGGATGATGGTGTTAAATATGAAGTTCGTGAGCTTTTCTCCAGAGTTTAGGTGAAACAATGTGCTAACTATTGACAGTGCATTTATCAGTCTGCTGAATCTGTGTGTAAACTGTAAGGGATCAAAGGGAAGGTCAGAAACTGGATTAATTCCCAAGTTCTTCTTTTCCATTTTTAGAGCCAAAAGATCCACCCAAGAACATTACCCTGACGGAAGAGGTTACCCGTGTGTTTATAACATTCTTTCCTCCAAATGAGCCAAATGGGAACATTAGCGCCTACCGTGTTTCCATCTATCGCAACGGGCAGCTTGACTTCCACATAGACAGCCTACATGTCATCAGCAACCCAAACAAGACCATGACTGCTGTAATAGAAGGCCTCAAAGGAGGCTTCAACTACAGCATACGGGTAAATAACTTTACACAAATACGAGAGTATAAACAAGGCCTAAATACAAAGTATATTTTTTAGAAGCAAAATGTATTTGGCCCATCTGTTGTGTACCCATTCATCATTGGTCAGTATCTAATCACAGGACCAGTGTTTACCAGTGAATATAGTGCATACAGATAGTTTTCAGACACTTTTTATCCACAACTGCAATTGGGCTCTGCATGACAAGGTTGTGAAACAGGATAGAAATAAATTCTGCGGCAATAAATTATTCTTGTTGGATAATATTTGGAAACACCAAAAGTCTTTCTAGATCTGCTTCCTCACATAAACTTTCTGTTTGCACTGTCAATTTACATTCACAGCTATGAATTTTTACTGCATTGAAAATGATATTTTAAATGAAAACCTGTATAAAAAGGTTGGACTGTGTATTTGTTTTTGTAAATTCACAGATAGCTGCAGTGAATGGAGCTGGTTCAGGCCCCAGCTCGGAAGTTAAAGTCACCACAGGGATGAAAGGTAGTCAAAATTCTTTGTTATTTGCAAGTTCACCTGCAGTTTGAATATTTTAATTTTAATATTTAATATTTTACTGCATTACTTGTAGCATATTAACAAACTGATCTAAAGTTATGTTGATCAAGTTTTCACATGTTTAAGGGTTATTGCCACACAGGTGTATTTTGGATTTTTTTTCATCATTTTTTAACTTTCCCGAAACTAAGGAAAAAGGGCAGAAGAGGCAAAGATAGTAGCGAGGATATATTTATAATTTTTCTTTTAAACATTGCAACCAAAAGGTGCACACACACACACTGGGTACACCAGATTTTACAAAAAAGTCCTTACATACTACAACAGACCACAGCATGTATGTAAGAAATACATATATTTAAAAAATTATGCAGCCATTTGTTTCAGCTGCAGGCCTTACAATGGAGCTCAGATTGATCGCCCAGATGCAGAAAATTGGTCTGGCTCTAATTTTACGCATCGCTGCAGTCCATCAGTTTAGAACTCAACATCAAAGAAGGAATTAATGTGCATGTATTAGGGAGGACATCTGAGCTAGTTCAGTATTTTTACCCAATAGGTGGTAGTAGTATGATATTATCTTATAGTGTCTATAAGAGTCATTACATTCTGATCAACAAGAATGTTCAACAAGAATATTCACTATGAAATTTTACCTAATTAAAAATGTTTCTCTCTTGATTGATATTATACACAGACATACGCCTACAAATATTGTCACACCTAATATACATGACCAGTAGGCTGTGAAAAACATTTTTTATATTATTTTCTTTAGTGTTTTCTTTAGATCTTGCATTACAAATATTAACATAAATATGAATATAAATAGGGGCAGTGGTGGCCTAGTGGTTAGGGTGTCGGCCACGTGATCGGGGGTTCGAACCCCTTCCCAATGGGTTGCCCTGAGGTACCCTTGAGCAAGGTGCCGTCCCCGTCACGCTCCTCCCTGCGATGGGCTGGTGACCTGTCCAGGGTGCATCCCCCGTGTGTGTGCTGGGTTGGACGCCCGCGACCCCGTTTGGAACAAGTGGCAGATAATGGATGGATGGATAAATATAAATATTCTAAATAGATTCTGTGGTCAGTGAATCATTTTTGTGTTGATTTTGAGATTGTCCTGGTGGAAGATTAGACTCAGTTCCAGTTCCATAACATTACAGATCCACCACCAAAATTCACTGTGGGGATGTTTCATTTCCTGCCCCACTTAAGTACCGGTAACTTCCTGTAAACTGTTGTTGGAGACTAAAGGCAGAAAAACCTTATCATTATGTAGGTAGTGCCTATTTGTAATATGGGAGACAAAAACTACAAACTGTTCCCTATTAGATTCCCCAGTTGTGGTCATTCTCTAGTAATTTAAAAATCTTCATTGTGTCTTTTGTCAGTGTAGACATATGTCCTCCTCCGTTTTTATTAGAGCTCACAAAGTGCACACTATGTTTTTGCAGCAAGGTTCCAACATTTTGGCACACATTTATTAGCAATCTGCTGGATGTTTGTGATAAAAGCATCAGTAATATCTCTCACTTGGTGAAAGGTGGAGAAACACATGGGACAGGTCCATTTAACTGAAAATCAGACACACAAACAAACAAACTCATATACACATAGGGACAATTTAGCATGGCCAGTTGACTTGATGTCTTCGGAGCCCCCAGCAGAAGCCCACACAGACGCAAGTAGAACATTCAAAGTCCAAACAGAAAGGTCCCTCAGACCTTCTTGCATTAAGGTGACAGCACTAATGACTTCAGCTATGCCACATAGAGAATCATTACATTTCTTAAAATATACATTCTCAAACTTAAATCATTTGAACTTTGAACTTTTCTTTCTGGAAAAATATTTTGATTGAACCCATTATAGTACATGGCCTAGAGCGTAACAAGGCTAAATGATAAAGGGCTATAATTATCAGTTAATGCTAGGCAGAGAGATTCACCCTTAAGTGGAATTGTCACAGTTGCCATGACCACAGTCTGCCTTGATCCACCTCCTGTTTATTATTTCATCTTCTTGGCATCCACCAACACTGCCAAGCTCTTGCATTTCTCCTGTATCTGAATCTGTGGCAAGAACTGAGAATCCTTCAGCAAAATCATGTGGCATTAAAAAGATTTCCTGGAAGGGAAAACTCAGAATTGAATAAATGTATCTAATCAGTGCTCAGGAAACTCAGTCTTATGTAACATATGATAAAACCTTTCTGTTATAAAAATCTTTTTTATTGTTTGAAAGCATTTTTGATTGGAACGTGAAAGGCTGTCGTTTTTGAATATGGACCATCACTTGATTCTTTGGGCAAAAATATATTTGTATACTAACTGAACAAAATTCAACTCTACCAGGCAGGATTTCCAAAACCCATGTTCCACAACTGCTCTAGGTTTGTGTAGCAAGTGACACCTTGAACACTTTCTGGAAAGTTTTAACCATCTGGGGCAGGTGTTCATTTTAGCTTAATAGATTTGGTAGGCTATGTACTAGGTTATTTTGATGCTTCTCTTTATGCTCATTTTTATTTTACAAATGTCAGGACTTATTTCCTCAATTAAAAAATTGCCAAAAATGTATTTGAATGTTAAAAATAAAACAGATGGACTTACAACGGTTGGAACCCAGTTGCCTCGAGTATGACACTGTGTACTGAGATGCTTTTGAGATTATTTGGGTTCTTGTATACTATCACACAAATTAGCCTTATGCATGTTTAATCACTGGCCTGATTAGAAATCCTTAGAAGGATTTGATTGGTGGTGTTTCTCATTTATGCAAGTATGTTAAGCAGGTCACAGCTTTATATTACCTGGTTCCAAATGCAGAAATGAAAAATCCTAACATTGTCTCTTTGTGTTCTTATTGTTTTCTTTCAGCCCCACCTAAGCCATCTAAAAGACCAAAGGTAGCTTTGAACAGTGCAGGTGTTGTCATGGCAACATCCAAAACCATCACCATCGAGAAGCCTGTGTGTTTCTTCTCTGATGACAATGGTCCTATTCATAAAATTCAGGTCATTGTCTCTGAGCCTGCAGGTATATATACTTCCTTCATAATAACAGGAACATAACCTCAGCAAGACATTTACTGATCTACATTACTGTGCAAAAAGTTTACACTAATTCTATGTGTAATTGTATGTGTCAGAGCTTTTATTAAACCATTTACAAACCATACTCCATTTTCAACCCAGCTTTTGCCAGCATAAAACCAAACCTCAGACTTGGAGGTGCTGATCAACATCTTAAGCACTTCAAACTCAAACTGCCCCTAATGCTTGCTGGAGGTAAAATCATGATTAACCACATAATCTGCAAAGACCAATCCTAAAACTGCATCCTGAAGTCCTTGCAAACAGAATTGGTAACAAGGAGCAAGGCTGATGCGAATGTGGCTAAAGCTCTTACTGCGGCTTTTACTTACTGGGACTGAAAGGCTTACATTAGTGGACCTGACATCTTGAACTTTTTTAGCACTCCACACAGGACACCCAAAGGAATATAGCCTTTTCCAGATGCTCAAAACAGCTGTAGTCTGGCTTGGCAAACTCCCATGTCTCCATTTAAGGGTCAGCTTTTCTGTGTCCTGGTGGAATCTGCATTGTTCTTCCTGAATGCAAGGTTTGACAGTCTGCCAGACACCCTTGCCTAACCTTTCCCAGGGAGGCTGAGCAGGGTCATACCACCATAACCAGAGCACACTCTCTAATTCACCTCTTTAATATTTGGTGGCCACCACCCCCATTTTCCTCTCTGCAGGTACTTTCCCCAACCTTCACGCCACATTAAAGATAGATGTTGCTGGTGAACTAATGAAGTTTGCAATATCTGCTTCTACTTGTGGCTTCCCTTACTGATTGCTGTGCCACCAGATCATTGGATTGTTACCACTTCAGCACTGGAGGTTTTGAACAGGGTCAATTCAAAAGTGACTGGAGTTAGAGTCACTACAAAGTCAATCATCAGTCATTGTCCTAAGAAGCTCTGGAGCTAGGTACACTTGTGAGCTTATACTTGAGCATCAGTTCTATATACCCTGAGCTGCACAGAAGGTATAAGCTTTTCCAGCAGTCAGAGAACTTTAAGTCACTTTCAGTGAAAGCGTGAGAAAAGGGACATTCCACATGCCAAAAATCAGTTTCTGTATTTTCTGCTGGCGCCTCAACCTCAACCTCAACCTGTCACCCAAGTGACATCGCATCTGGCCCCCACCAGAGGGCAGCTCCTCATGTCTTCTTCAGGCTGAGGCTGGCCAGACCCCAATGCAGGTCTGGCACAAGCTACGGGATCCAGTATCCCTATTCTGGGCGAGGTGCCTGTGTTCCTATTTATAGTTGCTTTTATGAATAGGAGTTAAGCATTTTCAATGATATTATTTTCAATGTTTTTTTTAATAAACCAAACAATTTCAGAATTTATATTTTGTAAAATATTTAAATCATGGATGCTTCACTGCTACACACTTCTGCAATGTAACATGTTATATAGTATGCCTTTAAATAAGAACACAATTCTACATTGACTGTAACACGTGTAATTCTGGAGATTGTGAAGTGTATGCAGAAGAGGCTCATATTGAATGATCTTCTAATATAGCTATTCTGCCCATGTTTCCTCTCAGTGATGGATTACACTAATGTGTCTAACTGGAAGAGCGCATTCCTCCATCATCCTGCCCCTTATGTGACTGATGCGGGCTTTGATAACCCACAATGCCCCGAGGATCAGGCTCATATGGGCAAACAGACGATCACATATGTTATAGGAGCACAAGAAGACTGCTTTTCTGAGACTGCACAGACACTCTGCAATGGACCTCTCAAACCCAAAACTTCCTATGTGTAAGACACACACACACACACATGCACAGACACACATAAATACAAATGCACATAGCAATTTAGACTAAGGCACAATTCATTTTCTTGGTGCTCCACTAGAATTCGTTGCATTATGGCAGTGGATAAAAGGTAAAGAAGGTGCTAAAGAGTTTCATTTTCATGTCCATAGACCACCTTCATTAGACACAGTACTGTCTTTAGTAGCGCTGTCTACAATGAATCTTCTAGTGCTTCATCATATTTGACATGTATTCCATTCAAGTATGAAGTACAGCTTTTGAGAGGAGCCTTTTTATCTGTTTTAGTCATGTGATCTCATGCTTAAGCTGTCTTGTGTTTATTTAGTACATAGTTCATGCCCATGTTCTTTGTTAAAGAAAAAATCATTATTTAATGCTGGCTACTGATGCTTGCCTGTAGAGAAGGGAAAATGTTTACAGAGTACATAATAAAATAAAAACTGGTGGCATTTACTGGTTTGCCAAAATTAGGTTGATTGTCAAGTAAACTCTGGAGATTTCTGGAGAGTAGGTCTAATTTTGCGCAGCTTTTGCTTCATTTGCTTCATTCACCTCATAGACCATCAGTTTTATTAGTACAATGTTCATTATCATCAATCTTTACTTTTTTCATTTTCTTTGCCGTTTCTGTAGATTCAGATTTCGTGCGACGAATATCCTGGGTCAATACACAGACTCTTTTTACTCAGAATTGGTTCGGACTGCAGGTAAAGAGACAACTGAAATGAAAGAAAGAGAACTTGAAATACCATTCTAAATATAAAAAATATTTGAATGTCATTCTTCTCCATTTCTGTCTCTGACTCTCTCACCCACTCTTTTGCAGATGACCAACTTCTGACTCGAGATGAACAGATCATTCTGGGAGTCCTTCTGTCCTTTTTCCTGGCGCTGTTTTTCATTTTGATTATATACGCGTCTGTGCGGTAAGAGGTTGTGAAAAAAATATTGGAATGATGTCCAATAATTAGAAGTTGCTGTATAATTAATTATAAAAAGACTAGTTTTGTAAATCAAAACAGTTCTGAAAATGCAATATTCTGATGCGTGATGTATGAATTTTTGTTTAACTGCAGGATCCATCAGAGGAAGAAGGAGGGCGGAACCTATTCCCCAAGAGAAGCAGAGATCATTGAGACAAAGCTAAAGCTGGATCAGCTCATTGCAGTGGCTGACATGGAGTTGAAAGAGGAAAAAATTAAACGGTGAGTCAATTAAAATGCTCACATAAATGTCCCCACAGTAAATCAGATTACATAGGTAAATATCTGTTAAAATAGAAACCATGAGCATAACAAAACCTTTCAACCTCTTGGTGTTAATCTATTTATGAAAATATTCCTCAGCTCATATTCTGAGATTTGAAAAAGACACATATCCAGACATTTTCTTGGCTCCTTTATTCACTCCATGCCCTTTTTTCTTAGGTACTCCTCCTTTTTCTTTAGGAGGAAGGAGATATTTGTCATCCAGTAAGTGGTTGAAATAGTGCAGTTGTTTCTGTGCTCTGTCAGCATGTCTAGAATTGCATGCTCTGGTTTTTGCATCTTTAGTGTCCTCTCTCAAAGACATTACATGTTCATAACTTTTTCCTCATTTTCAATGAGGTCACTGGTGCAGTTAGGGTTCATTTTTTGATCATTGATTCATTTGGTTAAAAAGGAGTTGCATTGCCAACATCATCAGTAATGATCATTAGATGTTTCACTTACCTCTTTTTGAGTCTGAAATTTGGGGGTGAATTTTATATAGTTCAGTGTGTGTGTTTGTGTGTGTGACTTACATACTAGATGAAAAAAAAATTGTGAACCTCTCTTAGTTTTTCTAACAGAAAACATCACATGCTTTTCACAATTTCACATGATCTCTTTTATTAACAGGCTGCTCAGTTATAGGAAATCTCTCAAGTAAGTGGTGCACAAATGAATAATTTGGTCACTTGTTCCTTTTTTCTGCTTTTTTTTAACTAATGCATGCTTACTGGTCAAACCTAGTTTGCATATGATGCTCTCAGATGCTTAAGACTTTTGTATAGTGTTGTGTATAATAAGAACATATGAATTGCCCTGAATAACACTTTGAATCTCCACCGTTAAGCAGTTTTGTGGTGTTAAACTGAGGTCATAATGTTGATTTCAATAGATACACTCACTGTGGTGGAAGGGGTATGCAGAAAATTACTTTGTTTACAATTATGATAATGAAGATGGTAATCTTTAATAATGCTGTTAATCTTCTTAATCCCACTGTCTGTTTTTTCTCTTCCTTGTGCCCAATTTTAGGCCAATCAGTAAGAAGGCTTTCCTTCAGCATGTGGAAGAGCTTTGTGCAAACGACAATGCCAAGTTTCAGGAAGAATTTGCTGTAATGTCTAATAAGTCTTCTTTTGTATTTAGATGTGCTATGTGTGTATATGTGTTTGTGCGTGGTTAAGTGAAAGATTAAGTTTTATATGAGTGTTAGATGTAAGATAAGGCATGTTTGGTGTGATTTATGATTGGCAAGTGTTTGTGTTGTAGGAGCTGCCAAAGCTACTGCATGATCTGGCTACAACAGATGCTGATCTGCCATGGAATCGGTCCAAAAATCGTTTCACAAACATCAAACCCTGTATGATAAACACACATTTTGACTCCGTCTTAACTTTAAAATTACTTAAAAAACATTGCCTCTTCAGTTTAAATTTGATTCTTTTTCAGATAACAATAACAGGGTGAAGCTGTTGTCCGAGCCAGGCATTCCAGGTTCAGATTACATCAACGCTAGTTTTGTCTCTGTAAGTCCCAGAACTCTGCGGGGTCTAAACGTTACTGCTTATACTTTCCAATCATCTTTCTATACATTATCTCTCTATAGATAGCTAATCAGCATGTGCATTATGTCGAAGTGTTATCATTATTGGGCTGTTCTGAGATCATGGGTTTCAGTTCTTCTAAAACACTGAATAACTGCATTTGCAAGACTATGACTGAGATTGTTATTGATTCATCTATAATTATCAATAGTGACCATGCTATCAGTACACAGAATGGTCTTTAAAGGTTTAAATTTCATGTGTTCTGAGCTCCTACCTGCAGTCTGAAGCTCCAGTCCTGATTGCTGCATGTATGTATTTGTTTGTATGTATGTGTGCAGGGTTACCTGTGTCCTAATGAGTTCATAGCCACTCAAGGACCTCTGCCTGGAACAGTGGCTGATTTCTGGAGAATGATCTGGGAGACCAGGACCAAAACCATTGCAATGCTCACGCAGTGTTTTGAGAAGGGTCGGGTATGTGGCTTGTTCCTCAATGGTTTCTGTAAAATATCTCTGGTACTATCTTGTTAGCATCTCACATTACAAACGGCCTTTTCTTGCAGATTCGTTGTCATCAATATTGGCCAGAAGACAATAAGCCAGTCACTGTGTTTGGGGACATCATCATCACAAAGCTAACGGAGGATGTTCATCCTGACTGGACGGTCAGAGTGCTCAGAGTGGAGAGGGTAAATAAATAAACAATAGCACTCAGCTAAAACTACATCCACATCCAGTCTCTTCCTCACATGCCCTAGTTTATACTCATTCTTTGTTTTTCTCCTCAGCATGGAAACTACATGGTAGTGCATCATTTTAACTATACTTCCTGGCCAGAGCATGGTGTTCCAGAATCCAGCTCTACACTTATCCAGTTTGTCAAAGCTGTCAGGTCAAACAGAGGCCATGACAACACAACCATCTTAGTGCATTGCAGGTCAGTCTTCTGGTAGTACATTATTGTTAGTGGATGTGTGTTGTATAGACACATAGTGGTCATCCATAAAATAGGTTGATGTTGTAGGATGGATATACCAGTGCAATGGTTTTAAAATGAAACTTT
This sequence comes from Hepsetus odoe, assembly GCA_017165825.1. Taxonomy (NCBI): domain Eukaryota; kingdom Metazoa; phylum Chordata; class Actinopteri; order Characiformes; family Hepsetidae; genus Hepsetus; species Hepsetus odoe. The sequence goes on along the minus strand of CM029375.1, from coordinate 19,989,290 downwards.
GTCCAGAATACTGATAAATTTGAGGATTCATTTTAGCCTAACCATGTAAGGAAAATCAAACCTGGCAGAGCATAAACAGGGAAGATGCAATTAAATATGGTCCCCTGAACAGGTTTTAAAGTAAATCTGACTTTCAGAAGTTTAACCTCATGGCTGTCCTACTGTTTTAAATCCAAAAATCTGCCAAAATACAGAGTAAATACAGAGCCAATACATTATACCCATGCATTATATTTAATAGTTTACATATTTGATGTTCTAATTGGGAATAATATTTGATATTATAATTAATATTAATACTAATATTAAATATTAATATTAAAAATAAAAAATGTAAATATGCTGTTTTTATGCAAAGTCAGTTGAACACATTTTATTTGTAGTTAACATTTTTAGGAAAAACAATAATATAAAATGAACCATTGCTTTTGTGTTATCATGTTCGCCTGACATTTTAAATAATATAGAATAATATATTATGCATTAACACAGGTAAATGTGTGTCCTCTGTCAAGGGTTTGTGCTAATTTTCACTTTGAAAGTCAATAAAATGTCTTTCACTGCAGCTGTATATAATGTGTGTGCGCAGTGCTGGTGTTGGCAGAACTGGAGTGTTTATAGCTCTAGACCACCTGATTCAGCATGTGAGAGACCATGACTTTGTGGACGTGTATGGGCTGGTGGCAGAGCTGCGCAGTGAGAGGATGTGCATGGTGCAGAACCTGGTAAATCACACACACACACACACACACACACTGTATGTTTGTGATCTCCCACTGTTACTGTTACTATAGACTTTATTAGAAAAAAAAAACATATATTCTTTTTTTTTGTCACAGGCTCAGTATATGTTTCTGTATCAGAGCACTCTGGATCTGCTGACTAGCAAAGGAAACAGTCAGTCAATATGGTTTGTAAATTACTCAGCTCTGGAAAAGATGGACTCACTGGATGCTATGGAAGGTAACAAAATGCTTCAATAAAAAAGAAGCAGAAAAGAAAAGACATTTCTTGTTTGGTTGAATGTATGCCAAGCTGTCGTTCAGTTGAGTAAATGTGGCTCTGCTTCTGTTCCCAGGAGATGTTGAGTTGGAGTGGGAAGAGACAACAATGTAAAGGTTAACATTGATTCTTATGAACTTTGTCTGTGAAGACTTCACTGACAGCTGAGGGGCACAGAACACACGGATGGACCCTGAATGTAGACTGCTGGGACACTGTGGCCAAACACAGAGTAAACACAGGAACATCTTGTAACAGACAGTGGCACACATACAGACCATGTATGGGAGTGTGTGTGTGTGTGTATATTTTACTAATTTCATACCTTCAACAAACGTCCTTTAACCAAATCATAACCTCTCCTCTGCAGTACACACTGTTTTTCATGATGTAAAATGCGTTAGGACGGACACAAAAGGCTCACGTAGGTTTCACATATTAGTATCTATAAGTTTTTTAGCTCACGTTTTCACAAGCTTTTGTCAAAAGCACATTTCTTTGGCCAAATAATATCAACAGGAAAAAAATGGTTCTGAAATAAAACATATATCATATAATTAATGTATGACATATGCCTGCAGCATCCATTTTGGACCACCTGGATTTGTATCCCTCATCCTTTTCACCATGGAGATTTATAGCATGAGTGTAGCCAGTTCCTCTGCTCGCAGCCTTTCTGGAAGTACTGCTCTTCTCTGCCTTCTACCTCTCATAGGCCTGCTATAAAACAGCATGTTTCAATATGTTACATCATTCATTTATGTATGCATTCATTTATTGAGAAGAATCCACACATCAGCTAAGGAAGGGCCCAGCACTTGTCACCTCACTCTTTTTATTCTGTATTCATTTATTATGTTATAAATTATAAATTATTAAGCCAAATGAGTGTTCGTGTCAGGAGCTATTCAAATCTGCAAGTCTATTTTCAGATGAAGCAGTATTTGAGTTTTGAAATAAATTCGTTTTTTTCTTCTGAAGTGTTGTGTCATTCAGTAAAAAAAAATACAATGGTTTAGTTATAAAAGTCCTACTTTAAAGACTGGTGATTCTTTTAGAAAAGAAAATCACATGAAGATAGGAAGGGCATAATGGGATAAATTCACAATAAGGTACATACAGTTTTGGAACAGTGCAAATATATGGTTTCTTTTATATGTCAAGTCTGCAGGTCTGATCTATAGCTGACAATACAGAATTCTATATCAGGTGTGAGTTCAGCACATTCACATCTAGATCTGCAGAGTGAAATATTCTTGCCTAATTTGGAGGTATGTACACATTACTGGCTTTTTAATTATGCTTTTGCATATTGAAGAGATTAATTATGCAAATGCACCACTATCAGTGAACACTAATGCAAAGCATAAATGCAATTAAGACAAATCAGGACATCATAAAAGTGGTATACTCTGTTACACATAGTAAATTATGGTAATTTAAGGTGTATTGTACACTGTGGGTTTGGACATTTAATATAATAATATATATTTAATTTAAATGCATCTTTAAAAGCACTCTAGGACACAATATTGTCTCAGTTATTGGAACTATTTGTTCAGTAATTAAATAAACAATGTGTTCATAAACATCAGATCAGTTGTTATTCACCTTATAGCTTATACCTTACAAAATACATAAGCTATTCAACCTCAAATTACATTTGACACAGACTACAAAATAAATGGTGTATGGTCAATTTCATTGATCATACTGTTATGCATATATAGCATATTAGCTACTATAGCCCTTTTAAAAGTTATAACCAGTGGAAGATCAGCTGGAACTAAAACTGCATAAGTGAACTGTAGGACAAACTGGAAGTTTTAATGGTGCTAATTAATTGCTCAGAGACACAGAAAATCCCAAGCAAAGAGAATGTTCAAACTCAAACTGAGGTTATTGAAAGATGTCATCACACAGATCATATATATACAGTACTGTGCAAAAGTTTTAGGCAGGTGTGGAAAAAATGCTGTAAACAAAGAATGTTTTCAGAAATATAAATAATGATTTTTTTATTTTTATCAATTTACAAAATGCAAAGTGAACAAACAAAAGAAAAATCTAAATCAGATCAATATTTGGTGTTACTACCTTTTGCCTTCAAACCAGCATCAGTTCTTCTGGCCCCCACAGAGCCCTGATCTCAACATCATCCAGTGTGTCTGGATTACATGAAGATACAGAAGGATGTGAGGAAGCCTACATCCACAGAAGATCTGTGGTTAGTTCTCCAAGATGTTTGGAACAACCTACCAGCCGAGTTCCTTCAAAAACTGTGTGCAAGTGTACCTAGAAGAATTGATGCTGTTTTGAAGGCAAAGGGTGGTCACAACAAATATTGATTCGATTTAGATTTCTCTTTTGCTCATTCACTGCATTTTGTTGATTGATCGAAAATAAATGATTAACACTTCCATTTTTTTAAAGCATTCTTTGTTTACAGCATTTTTTCCACACCTGCCTAAAACCTTTGCACAGTACAGTATATATATTTTTAATAAACTTGTCCATCACCATTTTTATGCACAATCCAGCAGATCCATTTACATTTACGGCATTTAGCAGACGCTCTTATCCAGAGCGACTTCCAGGGCCTAACTACAGGGACAGTCCCCCTGGAGCAACTCAGGGTTAAGGGTCTTGCTCAGGGACCCAGTGGTGGTAGTGCTAGAGGTGGGATTCGAACCGGGGACCTCTTGATCCAGAGGTCCGTAGGCAAGTACCCTACCACTAGACCACCACCACCCCTGTTCTTGTTTACATGTAGTGCAGATGTTTTGGCACATCTGGCCCTCACTGCTTTGCTCCAGTTTGTGCTTTGGGTTTCAGAAGCATAAAAGAAATGGATTCTTCCATTGATACTCCTGTTTTATATAACAGTATATGGGCCTGTTAGATATCACACTGGCTCAGTCTAAGTGTACCATGCAGATTCTCCAGTCCCACTGAGAGTTACCAGTATCTTACAGAATATTACTAAGGGCCAGCTTATTGAGTGCTGATGCCAGAGCTGTGCAGCTTTATTCTTTGAAGTAAATCACTTAGAGCCTGGCATAGACATGGTATTCCAAGTGAATAATCCAGTCAAGCCTGTGTAAAACTGCTCTTCACTTTGTGATAATCCCTTACTTAATTGTATTAATGCCTAAAGTAGCACACAGGTTGACGATGATGTGCGTACCAGCAGTGCGGTTTCATTTAGCAATAGAAAATGGTGAAAGCTGCCTGTAACCTGCAACTAACACATGGAGGATTTTGTTCCCACAGAAGACTTTCAAGAATTTTCCTTGTTTCATAATATATGTTGTTGGGAGTGGGTTTTGTGCATAATGTCAATTGTTCCAATGGCATTTTATTTGAAAAATAAAACTGTTTTACATTATTATTATTATTGTTATTATTGGCTTGCAAAAGCTGCAGAGGGATTTAAAATATTCATAAAGATAGACAAGCTGACAAGCTGACTGAAGTTTTTCACATTTAGCATTACATTTTCTGGTTATTTCTGTAAAGAAAGATGGACAAAAATCTTAAAAGTATAATTCCTGTTAATGCAAACAAGCATGTAGAAAGAACACAGCAGGAAACTGAAACCACGCAGTACCACAGCTGAACATCCTGATCAGCCTTAAAGACTCTGACAGCAGTTTACCCTAACAGTGCATTTAACCAGAGGCCACAAGTCTGAGATCAGATGTTTTATTTAATATTTCATCACATATTCTTTTTTACTTTAGTGTTTCAAGTGGTTTCTAACCTGCTTTGTTCAAGAGGTACATACAGTAATGTATTTTCTGTACCAGCTTGACAAGAACATGTCTATTTTTCATCTAGCTGTTACTTATTTCTAGCTTGAGTAGCCTAAATTAGCTCTGGCTTCAAGAAGAATGAATTATCATTATATCCATTCTTTAATATCTACCACACGCAAACACACACACACACACACACACACACACACACACACACTCTCTCTTTTTTCACTTTTAATGGATACTGAGTTCTAAATTCAGTGGCATTGCATTTACAGTTTGTGCATGAGTGGTTCTTTATCAAGTGTCCATACAATATAAAATTTAATGACAGTGCTCCATACAAATATATCTTTTTTTCCGAGAACACACAGCGGAGGACATCATGGATTTGGTCAACTGAAGGCCATATTTTGACTCCACATGCAGTTTTTAATCTGAAGGTTTCATGTTTGAAAATGCTTCAGTAGAAATGCGCAAAAACAAACTAGGGAAAGTGTGTGTGTGCCTTCGGTTAGATTATGGCAAAGACGTTTTCAGATGATTCCAAGATTCTCAAGGTATGTAGCTAGAAAATGTGTAAGATTCACCAGGTAAATCTGATGGCCTGAACGTCTACAGCTTTGAGTCTTTAGAAGACAAAAATGTTGCTATGATCCTCTAAAAACAACACTGTAGCCCCACACTTCTGTTGCTTTCAACCATGAAGAGCAAAAAGTCAAAACAAAAGACATCAGGTCCATATACAGCATACAGCATCGGATAAATTTATATTCCAAATCAATAAATTCAGCTGTGCAAAAATATCACAGTAAAGCTATTCGCCCCCCTTATCCAAAAGAATAAATAGAAGATTGTACATAAAGTGTTCTTTTTTTTTTTTTTTTTTTTGCTATTTCTTTGTAATTTCTGTGTCTATGCACAGGATGACATCATTGCTAACCTCCCCATATATAAATAAAGAAAATACTTTTAAAAGCAATTGATCATTAAATATATAATATATAATTAGTCTTGATAAATTATCCCTGACCACCACCCAACAAAATAAACAGTTTGTTATCATAATGCTTCTAAAATATATTCTGTACTCTCACTTAAATCATGTGCTCATTACAGATATATAATGCATATTCAAATGCAACTCTTATTTGACATGCAATACAGAAGACATGAATGTCAAAAGGCAAAACACAAACATGTTTCACAAGAAAATTTCAAACACAAAGATATTTGCAGTGAGAAAGTAAAAATCTTTTTTTGTTTTGTTGGAAAATCAGAAACAGTTCAACTGGAAAGGATTAAAAGCGCAAATGTTACCTCAGACAAAGCCTGGCAGATTATCTTTCTGCAATGCGAAAGCCTGGTTTCCACTGGATGTTTCTATTCCAGTCCCCATCACAGAAAGCGCTACATAGGAGCCGTACAGAAACTGTCACTAGAGAGGAGCTCTCTCCAATGCCTGGCAAGAGTTGTATGGAACATAAGATGATTACTGATATTTTACATAGGTGTTAGAATAACTATCAAATGTTTTCATTAGAGGAGCTGCCAGTGGCAGCTGCAGTGTTGTCAAGGGTTTTTTATCATGCGAGAATGTGGGGGGAGAAAAGCTTCCAAACTTTTAAGATGTCTCAGGAGTTATACTTTGACGCAAACATTGTGAAACACTAACCTTAGAGCCTGTACATATAAATGTGCTGTAAAACTCCCAGCACAAGTTCTGATATAAAACACATCTAAAGAGCTCAGGGGCTCAACGGAATTCTTCTTAGACCAAAGTTCTGATCACACTAACATTGCTTGTGTTCGCCACACCATACATTAAAAGGTTATAAAGTCCAAACGTAGCACTACAGTTCAACAAAATGTGCTGTATAAACTCATAAATAAAAAGATCAAAGTTTAGGGAAAAGAACATCTGATAAAACTAACTACTCTGTATCTAAAATACTCATTTTTTGTGGCCTCAAGGCCCAGATAAACAATTCTGTGACTAATTTAGATGGAAGCAAGCTCCCCAGTAGCTGTTTAAAGTGTATAAAAGGTGAGTGCGTACTTGTGTAGGAGAAGTGTATACTGGGTTGCTTCATCGCATTTAATTGAGAGAGTGGGTAAAACGGTGAGTCAGTAAACACTGTTGTATTCATTCAGATGCACAGTATGTGTGAATATGTGTGTGAGCGCACTCACACCAAACTGCGCGTCCCACTGGAGTACCTGCGCTGGCTGAGCACATGCTGAGGAGGGGGTGGAGTTGGAGGGCAAAACTGGTGTTTGTGGTGATACGGAGGCGGAGGAGGGGGGAGAGGCGGCTGCTGGGCCCCACCATCCCTTGACCTGGTTGGTGTAGAGACTGCGGATTGGATTAAGCGCTGGGTAGGGCTGTGACTGAGGAAAGCCTCCACGCGCCCACGGCCTGCTGAGTCCACTACGATCACCTTGACAATCTGCTGGCACTGGATGAGTGTGTCGGGGGAGATGGTGAGGGCAGACCCAGGGATGGGGCTAGGCATGATGGCCAGCTGGGGTTGGGCGCTGGGTGGAGCCAGTGGGGAGCTGAGTTGGTACGTTTGGAGCCTGTTGTGAATTGACACCTAGTTTAGAAAACAGCCAGAAGCAGGAAGCGTTATCAGCCTGGCCTGCAGCACTCTCACAGCCCTCCGGTGCGGACAAGACAAAGAAAAGGCCATGCCACGGAGCATGCAGGAGCACAGACTCATACACACACACACACACACACACACACACACACACACACACACACACACACACACACACACGCACACACTCTCACATATGGTCCCTCACTTGCCAACATCTGTCTCACCCACACTGGAGAGATAACAGATACCTGTTATAATGTATAATGGATAACAATGTATGTTATAATGCTTTGCACAACATGAACTTGCATTTTCTTTCAGTAGTAATGAGCAAGATCTTTTTCAAAACTCTTCCCTATTCTTTCCCTCAGTCTCAGCCTTCAGAAAAACTTTGTATTTCAGCAACTGAAACTGTGTTTGTGTACTGTGTATAAGCAAGTGAGAACATCACTTAAGCAGCACTTAAGGATGTTTTTTTATTGACAGAATAGTTTGGCATAAAGTGAAGCCAAAGAGGGAATTTTTGAGGTGTCTGTGAAGAGTTTTGAAAAAGTAAACTGATAGATATATATGTAAATATGTATAGAAATGCTTGTTAGAAAAAAATAAGCTGTAAACTAGTTACAGAATCTACATGTAAGAGTAAGCATTCCAGCACCAAACAGCACCATAGCAAAAGCAATGGCCTGAACTTCAAATCCTGTCAGAGCTTGGATAGTGGTCTAAGGTAGTCGTTCCCAGTCTCCAAAATTTAACCTCCACCCCCGACTATCTTATTGTTGCCAATTGTTAACACACTTAACTAACTCAGGAAAGTGTCTGATTAGTTGGAGCAGGAAAAGGGTTGATTCAGGGCCTGGAAGGCAAATGACAAATTTAAGGAACAGCAGGAGTCGGACTAATCTAATTTTGTTTAGATGTCACAAAATTACTTCTTTACTTTTTTGGTGAGGGAGGGGGTGTTGGGCTGGGGAATGGACACCGAGGGCCTGGTGCCTCTGTACTCATAATATACAGACAGATCATGCTTGGAGGTAAAGGGGTCATGTGATTAGGAAAATGGGGCAGCTGGGTGTCTATAATTCAACAGCAAATCATTAGGACCTAAATAAACTTTACAAGCAATATTCATATGTTTACATGCCACTTGTTCAAGGGATACTCACACACATATACACACTCACTCACACATACTCACATACACACTGTGGTTTTGTACCTACGTACACAATAAGCTGTTGATACAAACCTCAACTGCGTTGCTTCCTGTCTTGTCAAAAAAGTCATGGTCTCCTAAAAACAATACATTTATTATTATTTATCACCAGAGGAGTGGGTGTTCATCAGTACAGTTAGAGTGGCCTGATTGCTGCACTTTATATGGATGTGTATTTGTACCTGCAGGAGAGATTGGTCTGTGGATCTCCAGTTGGCTGCCATTGTTCTTAGCAGACTGATTTCTCACTGCCTGCTGCCTCTCTAATTCCCCTGTGAAATGACAAAAACCTCAGTGAAGCCAGCAATATTATTAAAAGCATTTCTAAAGCCGACTAAGAAACACTTAATGAGACTCACATTCAATGCGTATGTGCTCCATCTCAGCTACCTCAGCAATACTCTCTCTCAGGTCCTCTACAAACTTCAGCAGCTCCTCAGAGTTTTGAGAACAAAAGCTCACCACCTGCTTCTTCTCAGAAGAGAATGGTGATAAGATCGTAATGCCATAAGGGTAATCTGAAAAAGAGATACATGTAGGCATTTTAAATTGACAGTCCAAGTCACAAGCTTTCAATCACAAATAAAAGAGCATATTTCTTTTATATATTACATATAAAGTACAGATAACATATAATATACATCATGAAAGTATGATGCCGTGCTTTTGCATTGTGTTTCAGTTTTGCAGATACTCACACTCATTTTCAAACAGGTGGAACTGCATCCCCAGCAGGCCCATGGCCTTACAGAATGTGTATGTGGCTGCACTTTTCTTCTTGGGACACAATTTCAGTATCTAACAATGAAAAAAGGCAACACTCTTACTCAAAAACAATGTGTTCATCTTCCAATTTACAAATATGTGGGTTATGGCACGCGCGTGTGTGTATTTGTGGCAGTGGGGGGGTGTGTAAGGATGCGTTTCTCACCACTATAAGGTCGTTGAAAAGAAACACTTCTCTCTGATGTGCTGCTTGTTTCTGGGGTTTATTCACATCAGTAACTTCATAGAGACGACTGCAGCACACCAGCCTCCGGTGAGGCACAGATAGGATCTGAGAGAGAATGAGTGAGAGTGGGGAAGAGAGAAAGAGAAAGGAAAAGTGGCAATAGTTCACTTTAGGACTCATCCATGTCTAAAATTATTGTGGTTCAGAGGCTCTGACTGTAGCCTGCAACATCAGCAGAATACATGGATAGGGAGGCTGTGTAGGAATTATTCTAGAATGGATTTGGAGATGCAAGGAAAATAATAAATATTTCATGCAGAAGGAAGTATGCAGTTTTGCATTTGTGTCACCTGAAAACTAAAATTAAGCCTGATGAATAATGCATACTTTCAATCATCATTCTATCTCTCACTCTGTCTCTCACTCTCTCAGTTTTGCCCATACAAACTTCAATGAACATGGTATCTTTCACACACACATACACACATAGCCGCTGAGAAAGCAAAGGCATAAATAGTTTATGAGCAGAAGTTGTAATCTCAGTTGACATGTACTGTACCTATTCATTGTTTGTGCTGCGCAAAGCTGCTTAATGTGTTTACTCCAGTCCTCTCCAGTCCCAGAGCAGACAGCAAAATCAGCAAAAACCCATCTCTCCACCACAGCAAATCAATCCACACATGTGGTAAATCAGAGGCCCTTAAACCACCTGCTGTTACAGTTTGCAGTGCAATTGATATTTAACTTTCCACACATAAGAGTCCCTTAAATCCCTTAAACGTTATAAATATTGTTCATTCATTAAGCTTAACCGTAGCTTATTCAGTAACTACTATCAATTATACAGTAACAGTTATAAAATGAACATGTTTTTGGAGTGAGTGCCACAATGGCTAATTAATCTTTGGCCTTAACTGAATGTGCCTTTTTGGATTCACTCCTTCAATGGAGTTCCATTTTAATTTTAATTGTATTGTGCGTTCACTATTATAATTTATTTGGCAATTACTAGACGCCCATCTTAGCTAAGCTCTTAAATTAAAATAGTTCATTTTAAAACATAGCAATTTTAAATAAATTATATTCATATCAGTGTAGACCAATATTCAAGGCTTAAATCTACTGGCATATGCACTGGAAAAGAAAAACTGATTCACCTCCACTTGCCATAAAGAAAACTCATAAGTATAAGTGGAGGCGTGAGCTCATATACAGGCATATACAAGCAATTCCAAGAAATTAAAACTAATTTAGTTGTAAGGAGTTTCTTGATATTATTAATCTGCAACAATACTTATCAACTTATTAAAGCTTAAATTCCTAATGCAATCAGTCAAAAATTTCCCTCTACTGTGGGAACAAGTGTTACAATCTACATAAGTTTTAGTCCAAACTGAATGGCAGTTGACTCACTGTCTTCATTCCCTGAATGCTCTGCTCCACTCTGGTGACGTAGGTTACATGATCCTCATTAGACCGCAGTTCCCGCTGCTGAATGCGTTCGTAGATTCCAGCCACCATCTCACGTGGTATATCTGCCCCATCGTCCACTCCTTAGGGAACCAGAGCAATTAGAGACAGTGTATAATTCATTGAGTATACACTGCAAGGTATTGGCCACTCCTCAACCATGAAATGCATATCTCTGTTCAGCATTAGTTTCCTGTGACTTTGTTTCATCTCTACTACTCATTCAGGAACTTCATCAAACCTGTTTTATTTTACTTATAAAACAGGTTTGATTAACTTAAATAAAAGTTTTATTATTGATAATGCTTTGCAGTCACATGGATCGGTCTGTGTTAGGCATAAGTGCTAATAAAACTAAACACACATCCATTGCTGATGACCTAATTAGTATGTGCAGCCAGTTATAATAAACAGACATATAACGATATATAGAAGATGATGAGTAGGTTTTTCTGAGGTACCCTTGAGCATGGTACTGACCCCATCACTGCTTCCTGAGCACTTTCAATAGTTGCCCCCTGTTGCTCATGTGTGTATGGGATGCAGATGGTTGAATTTTGTTGTGTCTCACAGTGTGCTGTGCTGTGCTGTGTTTCACAATGACAAGAACTTTCATAAATTTTTGTTCTGAAGAACCAAACAACTCTTAATTCTGTTTCCATGTTTTTGTGGAAAAGGTTCTATAATGTTATCCACAAAATCAGCATCTGAGGAATACAATGTAGCTAAACCATGAATGAATGAAAAACACTGGCTGTATTACTTTGTATTATTACTGATCTGCAGGCCCAGATGGATTCATGGCATCTTCCATCTCCTGTCAAATACTGTTTCATTAAACTAAAGGAATTCATTTAATCAGAAATCATCGAAATCAGAAAGCATCCTACACACACAGCGTCTTTTGATTCCCCGTGCAGAGACACATAGGATGTTCTATGATCTTGTGAGTTTGGCAGAACAGATGGCACAAGAGATTTTTAGTTAATTCACTAAATCTTTACTTTTGTTTCAAAACTACATGTTCTTTTTAGAATTTTCATTATTTATCTTACTTGAAAACAACAACTTTCATAATAATATGTAAAGTTGTGGAACTTAATAGAAAGGTTAAAAATGAACCTTAGCATTAGCATAGAACATTAGCATATACTTTCTTTAAAGTGTTTTTTGAGAAAAGTATTTAGACATTTTTCTTATTAAAGAAATCAGCTACTCTATGTTGCTCCCATTACTGACATTGTTGTGAATTGCATTTATTTCACACATCAAAGTCACCAAAGAAAAGCACTGCCAATAGAATCAAATACAAGTCACCATAGTACCATCAACTATATGAGTTGGAGTGGTTTATATTTGAATTAATTATCCAGCATCAGGACCTGACCTCATGGCTTTATGCAAATAAATCCTCACACTAATGTATCACACTGTAATGCCTTAGAAGACACGGATGATCAGGTGTACAAGCCTTTGGGCTTATGGTGTATGAGGTTTTCTTATTACAGTAACAGTAACGTTCTCTCTTGACATGACACCTAAATTAATGCGTATTGTAACTGCAGTTAATTTATACACGCACACACTGCTCACCTCGGAGGTTGCGGATGAAGTCCTCGAGAAGCATCTTGCGCTCGGGTTTGATATTGGGGCTGTACATGTCAGTGTTGAGCAGGATGATGGCGAAGGCTAGGATGAAGATGGTGTCGGGGTTATGGAACTGCTGGACCACATCTGGATTACACATACAGTACCGCTGACTGAGGGAGAGAGAAAGAGAGAGGGGAGGACAGATAGTAAGAGAGACAGACAGTGAGAGAGAAAAAGAGAATGTTGAAATGAAAATGAAAAGTAAGAGATGGATACAGAGAGAATGAGAAAACAGAGAAAATAAATGAGAGAAAGGAAAAGTAATAGTGCACTTAGTCTGTCTCTTGCCTGAGGGTTTGTATTTCATGAATTTTTTCCATTAAGAGTCTGTGGTTCAGAATAGCCCAAGGAGACCATTAACTCTCAATTGTATGCACACACACACACACACACACACACACACACACACACACACACACACACACACACACACACAAACACACACACACACACACACACACACACACTGTGGAGGTCAAAAAGTAAGCAGCAGAAAAATTCTGCTCCCAAGCAAAATATGTTTGTCTGTGATAGACATTTTTTTCAAATAGGCACATAGAAGAAAATGCTATACATCAGCCTATAAGGATGAATAAGAGTCAGTAACTGTCCATAGCCAGTTCAAAAGAGTCCAAAGCTAATTAGTTATACTGAACACTGCCTGGCTATAAAAAGTCACACACCAATATTTCATTGGAGCACCTTTCACTTTGATCACAGCATGCATTCACCATAGTATTTAATGTGACAACATTTATATTCATTGGTGATGGGTGACCACTGCATAAAGTCTTCCCCAGCACATCCTAAATATTTATAATGGGGTTGTGGTCTGGACAATTCATGGGTAAAAATGATGTCTCATGCTTCTTGATCCACTCTTCCACACTTTGATCCAAATGAATCCTGACATTGTCATCTTGGAATATGCCCATGCCATCAAGGAAGAAAATATCTATTGATGGAAAAGCCTTGTCATTCAGTTTAAACAGACAGTCAGCTGACCTAATTTTTGGACACATAACGTTACCGAACCCAGGCCTGACCATCTGTAGCAAACCTAGATCATAACACTTTCCTCACAGGCCCGTATGTTAAGCACGTATGTTAAGTAAGATGGGTGTAAAACTTCAGCCTCTCTTCTTACCCCGTTACATTTATCACTCTAAAACATGATATCATTATTCTAGCGCATGATGTTTTTCCTCTGCTCCAGATTCCAATCTATATGCTCCCAAGCAAACAGAATTTTTTTTTTTTGCCGACTAGCCTAATCGATAAGTGGTTTCCTTAAGGCTACAGAGCTGAGTAGCCCCAACACCTTGAGTTCTTTTCATATTGTGCATGCGGAAATCCTTTCATTTTCTATATGAAACATAGAAGTGACTTTGATTTGATTTTATCAACCCTGCGATGGACAGGCGACCTGTCCAAGGCATGTCTCTACACTTCAACGTTTAAAAGCTGTGATGGGCTCCAGCTCCACCCATGACCGAAATCTGGATGGTTAGGATGAGTGAGTTAGAGTGAGAGTGATTTCACCAAATGTTTGCCATTCTTTGATCACAATCATTCAAGTTTTTTCAGACCACATTTCTTCCTCAAATAAGACAGTTCACTGCTTACCTCAAACTTTAATCATTGTTGGATTTTTTCACATTTTTTACAAGTTTCAGCAATTTCCATAGCTGCTTTCTTTGACTAATGCAGGCCAATAATGTATACCTTCTGAAACAGCGTAATATCTTTTCCACAACCCACAGGAAACATCCTCAGTATGATTGTTTAGAAACTACTCAGTTCATCGGTTAGGTTAAATAACTTGTTGCCAACTGAAACATATGAATCACTGCAGTGCTCATCCAATGGCTCTTGCCTATCCATCCATCCATCCATTATCTGCCGCTTGTCCCAAACGGGGTCGCGGGGGAGTGCACGTGTCCAACCCAGCGCACACAGGGCGAGGACGGGGGACGCACCCTGGACAGGTCGCCAGCCCATCGCAGGGAGCTCTTGCCTATCTGTTTAGTTAAATCCAGGTGGTGACTTTTTGGACAGGCACTGCATGTATTCAAGCTTTGTAAAGTGTGACTGCACAACAGAAGTAAAGAGGTGAACTTCTTCAGGTAGTTATAACACTAAGCAACACTTTGACCTTGAATAGAATCTGTAGTCAGCAGACAGATCAGTAGAGGGCTGTAACTGAAAAAATAATGTTTATTTATGTGTCCATACTGTAATAAGACTTGTCCTTGAGGGTGTTTCTCACCTGAATGCCTCAATGAGTCTTTCCACCTTCTGAGCCTCTCCCTGCACGCGCACATGAGCCTGAAACTTCCGTAGAGCCTCATCCAACTCCAGCATGGAGAAATCCATCTCGTCCACCACACAGCTGAAAGGAATGAAAGTCATACCATGTGTTTTATTATTCCTGCATGATTTATTTGGTATTAAATTGCAATTCACATCATCAAGGCCAGGGATGACAACATCAGATCTCCTGTGAGTGTGTTGAAGCATTTAGATATGCTCTGGGACCAATGCAGACTGAATCAATGCTCAGACAACCCTTGTCTACTCAGACCCTCTGATAAACACTACTGTAGTAAGTTCTCCCTCATATTATACCTCCATTCACATTGTTCTAGACTGTTCTATTCATTCATGCTGTCCTTGGATGTTCTCCCTATTCAGACTGGTCTGTTGTTCTTCATTATCTACATTGTTCTGAAATAATATCCCCTTTCAAATTGAAAATCTTTTAAAATTATTTTCCATTTAAACTGTTCAAGAAAGTTATCACCAATTACACTGTTTTAGAACGTTCCCTAATGGTATCCCCCAAGTAAGACTACTTCACAATGCCCTGTACTAATATTTTCCCATTTCATAAAGTTCTACTGTGCTTTCCTTCAAAGTCCCACATAATTCAAACTATTTAATAATCTTCACCCCTTTTAACTCTGTTCTACAGTGTTTTGTTCCATTCATTATTTTATATATTTCAGACTGTTCTACATACTTTCTTTTCCAGTCCTCCACTAATAATCTCTGCCTTTATCCTTTTCTCAATGGGTTCATCTGGTTTGTAAGGTCTTCTCTTGGATCAAGATAAAGTTGACTGCCATCATCAAACAGCTGATGAATGAACAGCTGAAGAATGCTGGGTTAGTTTGTGATAAGTTGCCATGAAAATCTTTGTACACCTCAGAGAGTGCAGGTACAGCTTAGTAAAGTGAGGGAGGAAAACGAGTTACAAATGAACATGCAACTCACTCCAGAACGTCTCTGTTGAATTGCCTCTTACTGTTGCCAAGAAACTCTCCAATCATCTGGCGACTTAAGCCCTTCCTCTGCAGCAGGAAGTGAGCCACACCTATAGGTGTGTCCGGAATGAATCCGCGGGAGATGAGGAACTGGATGCCTTTGTCAGGGTTTCTGCAAAGGAGGAAAAATGCGTCAAACCACTATGAGCACTACTGTATGGCTGGATTTTGTTGAGCTGAAAACCATGAACCTTTGGCTTTCTAAAAGGTTTCTGTGTGTGTTTGTGTGTAGATTTGTGTTAGGTGAGATTTAGGCTGCAAGCATGCATCATGAATATTCTGTCAACATTACTTAGCATTCCTGTTCCACCAGTGAGGCGAAAAAGCCTCATGTGCAACTTTCATCATTAACCATACATGAGAATAGAGCACAGAGGCAAAACACTCACACACACACACACACACACACACACATAGCACATGTATACACAAATAGACACCAAATGTTACAGACATTACATGAACAGGGCTGGCGACCTGTCCTGGGTGTGTCCCCCGTCCTCGCCCTGTGTGCGCTGGGTTGGACACCAGCACCCCCCCGCGACCCCGTTTGGGACAAGCGGCAGAAAATGGATGGATTACATGAACAAAAACACATCAATATTACTGTTGTAAACTTTCACACCTCAGGGTTCCACTGTTTTGAAAGTGAAAATGACTACTCTTGTCACAGTGAGAACACAGTCACAACAAACTACAACAAAATTGGACTTCTGCATTTAACCCATGCACACACCGTGCAGCAGGGGGCAGCTATGAAAGCACCTGAGGAGCAGTGACACAGACGGTACCTTGCTCAAGGGTACTTCAGAGCAACCTACTGGTAAGGTGACACAATTTTGCGATCCTATGGCCAACTCCCTAACCACTAGACCACCGCTGCCCCCAGACAAACTTACACAAGCAGGAAAAATAAATCCATGTAATTCTGCAACCCATCAACACATGCTTAGCGGAAGCAAATAAATATATTTATATGCCTTTATTTAATTTGTGTGGTATTTATAGTTCTGCGGAAACGACGCAAGCTTGACGATGTCGACTCCCAACACAGGACCCATTAGCAGAGGCTTTACATAACACACACACACACACACACACACACACACACACACACACACACACACACACACACACATACAGAAGCACAGAGCTTATGTAATCTGCGTCAGGTTTAAAAGGACACGGCGGTTGGATCAGCTGTCCTACAGAGTGCTGTAGTCTCTAACGTCCCTAAACATCTGGACACTGCAGAGAAACATCTGCCTCTCCTTGCACCCTGCCACAACTCCACAGTGAAGCCTTCCTGAGCACAGCTCCACATGCAGTCTCTACTGCACCCATCCCACAACACAGCCCCCTGCTGCGTAAAACTTCACAACCACAGTGCTTGCACGTATTTGAATTTCGCTCTCCAAATCAAACTGACTCTGCAAAATCCTGTATTAGCTCATGTTTAGTGCCCCAACTGTCACTAGTCCAACCTCAACAGAATTATTTCTGAAAATATAATATTTTACATTAAAATTAAAAGAACCGTATTCTACATTTTATTGTATTTAATGTTTTGTCCTGAATACCAATTAAAATATTTGGCTGGTTTAATGTTTCATAACAAATTTTTTTCATAAGTCATAATTTTTATGACCATTTTCCTAATATTTTTATGTTTTTGCAACTAATTGTGCCCTAAACACTGATATAGGCAGATAATATGTACTAAATAGTAATGCAGTATAGTGCCTTGTACAAAAGAATATTGCTTATAATACAAATCATTATGTTTGGAATGTCTTCAGTGAAGTCTTCAAAGATGTTGCACAAAATATAATTAAGTCACCTCTTTCACTGAAAGACATTTGCTTCAATTAATACAATAACCAAAAAGAAATTTTTTTCACTTTCCACCCACCATCTCTCACTTCAATAACTGTGCTAAAGATCAGCAGAAACAACAGTCATAACCATTCAAATGGGAGGAACTGTCGCTTGAGTACAGTGAAAATCAGTCATCAGCAGGAGACAACACAACCACAACAAATAAAAAAATAAGTTGTTTTTTCAGCATTAATTTCCATACACAGATTGTATCTTCTTTTTCTTTCAGCTGCTCCCATTTAGGGGTCACCACAGCAGATCAACCATCTCCATTTCTTCCGGTCCTCTGCATTTTCCTCCTTCAAACCAACCACCTGCATGTCCTCTCTCACCACATCCATAAACCTCCTCTTTGGTCTTCCTCTTTTCCTCTTTCCTGGCAGCTCCATCTTCAACATCCTCCTTCTAAAATAATCCTCAACTCTCCTCTGGAAATGTCCACCTCCTGTCTTTTCATCAGTGCCACCGTCTCAATTCCACACAACATAGCTGGTCTCACTACTGTCCTGTAAACCTTCCCTTTTACTCTTGCTGGTACCCATCTGTCACAAATCATACAGCCACTCTTCTCCACCCGTTCCAACCTGCCTGCACTCTCTTCTTCAGCTCTCTTCCACACTCTCCGTTACTCTGAACTGTTGATCCCAAGTATTTAAACTCCTCCACCCTAACCACTCCACTTTCCTCCCTTTCATTCACACTCACGTATTCTGTCTTTGACCTACTCACTGTCATTCCTCTCATCTCTAAAGCAGATCTCCAGCTCTCCAGGTTCACCTCAAGCTGCTCCTTACTCTCACTGCAGATAAAAATATCAGCAAACATCATCGTCCACAGAGACTCCTGTCTAACCTCGTCCGTCAACTGTCCATTACTATTGCAAACAAGAATGGGCTCAGCACTTGATGTAATCCAACCTCTACCTTAAATGCATCCATCACTCCCACTACAGATCTCACCACTGTCACACTGCCATCGTACATATTCTGAACTACTCTCACTTACTTCTCTGTAACACCTGACTTCCTCATACAAAACCACAACTCCTCTCTAGGCACTCTGTCATATGCTTTCTCCAAGTCCACAAAGGCAAAATACAACTCCTTCTAATCTTCTTTGTACTTCTCCATCAACACCCTCAGAGCAATCATTGCATCTGTAGTGCTCTTTCTCAGCCATGAGAAAACCATACTGCTGTTCATTAATCCTCACCTCTTTTCTTAAACTCGCTTCCACTGCTCTTTCCTAAAACTTCATGCTGTGGCTGATCAACTTTATCCCTCTATCATTACTACAGCTCTGTGCATCACCCTTATTCTTGAATATCGGTACCAGTACACTTTGTCTCCCCTCCTCAGAAATCCTCTCACTTTCTAAGATTGTGTTAAACAATCTGGTCAGAAACTCGACTGCCATCTCCACTAAACATCTCCATGCTTCCACTGGTATGTCATCCGGACCAACAGCCTTTCCATTCTTCATCCTCTTCATTGCTGCCCTTACTTTCATCTTGCTTATTTGATGCACTTCCTGATTCACCATCCTCACATCATCCCATACACAGACTGTATGAAAAGTAAAAAATGAGGAACATATTTACAAAGTAAAAATGTAGAAAAGTAATGTAAATGTAATGTAATGTAATGTAAATGTAAAAAAGTTAGTTACAGAGAAAGATACAGGCTTTTAAATGTACAATATGAAAGTGACTATTTGTCACTGAAAAGCACACCATAGCACACAGTGAAACACAACCTCTGCTTTTTCCCATTCATGCACATGTGGCAGGTGGCAGCCATGTCTAGCACCCAGGGTGCAGTCATGGGAACAGTACCTTGCTCAAGGGCACCCCAGGGCAACCTACTGGTCGAGGATTCAAACTCCTGACTTTCCAATACAAGGGTCTATCCCATAACCACTAGGCCACCACTGTCTCAATGTGCGCTCAAACTGCCTTTGGTTTTTAAAATCCAGCCACCCTGCTAATCAATCTAACCAATCTTCTTCCATGACAGTGAACACCCACACCTACACACAAATGGCTGCATGCCTTCACACACCAATGTCTCCTCCTTAAACACAACCACCGGACACGGTTCATCATGAGCTTCTGGACCCCAAAAAGTACACAGTGCAAACGTATGACTGTGACTGGAGGGCTCACCTGGTTACCATGGTAACCAAAGGACTGCTCACATCAACCATGTCAAAGGGAGTCTGATCAGAGCTTTCTTATGAGTGTTGAAATGCGCTGCTGCTTCAACACAATGAGTTATCTTTGAGTGAGTGAGCCTGTGTATATAGAGCATTAGACACACACACACACACACACACCTACACACACACACACACACACACACACACACACACACAAACACACACACACTCACATACACACACACACGCCTCAGGGGAATATTACCCTTATCCACTTGCCTTTGTGTGTGTATATGTGTGTATCTGTGTTAGTGCTCCATGAGTGAGCAGAGCGTAAAGGAACTCTGCTCTTTACTCTTGGTAAAGGGAGATAAACCTGAGTGGAGGAAGCAGTTTCATAGATGAGTGGGAGGATAGAACGCGTGAGATATTTTTATCAACCATGAGTGTGGCACACAAATAAACGCTGTGAAATGGCACATGTTGCCGTGAAAACAAACCAGTCATGTCATTCAGTGGATTCGTCTTGGTGGTCCAGTACTCACATGTTGAAGAGATTGAGTCCAACACGGTATAAACGTTTGCGTGCAATATCTGTGGAGAGTGTCCCACAGTGTGTGTCTGGGCAGTGAGTGCGTGGCAGAGAGAGGATCATGGTTTCACACGCTGATGTTGATGTGCTGCTGCTGCTGATTGGGTCTGAGCTGTTTTCAGCTGCCTCAGACACATTTTGTTTGGCCTGTGGCTTCTCCTGGCCAGCCTGGGCAGAATCCACCTCATCTCCTATTCGCTGGTCCAGCCCTATCTCCTCGCTAGTGGGTGGGGCAGGGAACTCAGGCTCGGCCGTGACAGAAGATTCTGACTGTCCAATTTTCTGCCCTCCTGCTTGAGACTCTGAGCAGGTTTCCTTGGAGATGCCGTTGCCTAGGGAAACAGACTCTAGCACGGAGGAGGACAGGCGGAAGTTGTGGTTGTCAATTTGGACGGTCACATCTCTGAAGGCCATCATGAGCTTGCTTGCACTGCGAGGCATGCCTTCTGCACAGACATTCTGCGTGGTCTCCTGAAAGGAAGTGGTGTCCATCAACAGGCCCTCCGTAGCAGGACCCGGGGGTTGAGTCCCTGAAGCTCCCTCTGGTTCCCCATCCCTCACAGAACTCCAACTGCTCAAGGCTTCATCTATAGATCGTGCTAATGACTGTACCTAGAATAGAATAGAATAAAAATCTATATTTAAGAAAAGATGCATCATCTGCTGTGACAAAAAAAACTAAAATTGTTAGATTTTTAAATTCATCACATGACCCCTCCATGGTCAGAATTATAACTAAAATAAACATTCCAATAAACCTTCTTCTAATTTTAAATTAGACCAGAACAAGTACACAAGAGTGGATCAGTCCACACTGTGTTGTAGCAGTACCTGTTCATTAAAGGTGTCCTCCAGGTGTGTGAGTGTATTTGAAGTGCCTGTGGGCAGTGAGGTGGAGTGTGTGAGTGGGATGCCCATAAGAGAACACCCCTCCATTAGTGCACGTTCAGCAGAGAAGCCGTCCCTCTGCACACGCACCCTGCGCACAGACATGCGACGTGGAATTCCACTCTCTAGCACAGAGTTACGGATCTTCTGGAAGTTCTTACTGAGCTGATACTGTCGGAATGCTGTCTGGATCTTACAGGCAGCACGCCGAGAGATGAGCGGACCACCATACTTCTGCTCCAATTCCTCTATCTGCAGACAGACATGGCGAGAGAGAGAGAGAGAGAGAGAGAGAGATTAAAGGAAAGACTAAGGGAGGAATGTCTTAGTAAGAGCATGCTGCAGAACCTAATGATATATTCACAGGTCTACAGGAAAAGGTTATTTAGGCTTCATCTCCATCTGTTACCATGGAAACATACATTATAACCAACCTTTTTTTAAATGGAATCATCCCATTTTTACATGCATGCATGCAGATGCACACACATGCACACATATAACCTCGCACAAACACAAACATACAGTCTTGTGAAAAAATTAGAACACAGATCTTTATTAAGAAATGTTCACATATCAATATATAAACTTTTTTTTGTTTTTATTTATCTCTGGGAAAGAAAGTAATTTAATTGCAGGTAAACAACACAAATTAACCATGATTTATTTATTAAACAAAATATATCAACAAAATAATATGTATTCTAACTGAAGAAAGTTAGGACACCCTACCCCCTTTGGCTGAAATAACTGCAGTGAGACACTTCTTTTAGCATCTACTTCAGTCTGGCCTTGATGTTTCTCTTAGAGAGCAAAGGTTTCTTACTTGAACACTCCCATGCAAGTTAAAGTTGTGCAGTCTCTTTCTGATTGTAGAGGCACTTTCAAATTAACAGTAGCAAGAGCCTGCTGTAGCTCCTGTGACAACATTTTAGGGGTTTTGGGAACTTCTTTTACCTTCTTGCTGTCTGCTCTCGGGGTGAATTTGCTCGGACGACCAGACCTATTCATGTTGGCAGCTGTTTTGGAAGTCCACCACTTTTAGACTATTTTCTGGACAGTGGATTGGCTGATTGCAAATTCTTTGGAGATCTTTTTAAATACCTTACCAGACTTATAAGCTGCTACAATCTTCTTTCTGAAGGCCTCAGACAGCTCTTTTGATCTCACCATGGTGTTCACTCTCACCTCAACAGTCAGGACTAAATAAACTAAATGTCTGAGGTTTAAAAAGGGCAAACCTCCTTCAAAATGTAACAATGTTCTAATCATGTGCGCCTGCTGTGCTACACCTGTGTGTAATTTGATCCATTTTAATTGGGAATAAAGGTGGGGTTGTCCTAATTTATTTCCTCACTGGAAATCGCATTTTAGAATTACATTTTACAGAAGATTTTGAAAAGTCTTTTCTTCAGTTTTAATTGTTTAGTTATATGACTTGAACCTCCCAGTATTGTTAAAATTGAGATTAAATATCCATCTGTCCAAGAATGTTACAAAAACACAAAGGATTTCATAGTTTTTTTAATTTTTAACATGACTGTACATGATTTTTTCACATGACTGTACAGCTGTTTATAGGGACAAACCTGTTTTTGCTTGAGGTCAGGAGAGAGCTTGTATTCAGGAGTGTGTGAACAGGGGGGGGGGCTCAGTTGAGCAGCTTTCTTCTCATCTTTCTCTACCTCTCCTTCGATTGCACGGAGTGAACTGCATAAGGTAAAAAAATACTTTTGCACAGAATAATACAGGAAGTAGGAAAGGCAGTGAAAAGATCAGATGATAAAGAAGTCAAAGCCTGGAGGGCAAATACACTTTCATGTTTAAATGCTCAGTTGCTGTTCTGTCCTCTGAACTTCAGAAAATGCTCTTTGTAAAGTTAAAGTTCTGCAATAATGTTGCAATAAAAATGCAATGAAATATTAAACACAGCATAAATGAAATCATCCCTTGCTTGTAAATAACTGTGTTCTTAAATTTACCTGCAGGCTTTCACTCCTATTATGTTCCAACTGAAGCTCTAGTTGTTTTCTACTAATACACTGTCCTGTCCTGTGGAAGGGATGCATGAAATCTCTTTTTTTCACAGTGAGGATCCGAAAAACATCACAGGATCCACAACCAAATGCTGCCTCCTAAATTCATGCCTTCAAAGGTTTGCCAACAAAACTTCAAAGCTCTGGAATCACAGTTTTCAATAAAATCAATAAAAATACTGCAGGCATTTGTATAAAATTATTGTGAGGCTTTAACATCATCTCAGATTTCTCTCTTTCTCTCTCTCTCTCTCTGTCGTATAAGTACCCCAGGGTCTGTGTTTGTCTTTGCTGGATCCCTGTTGTTTTGTTTGCTGTTGTATGTTTCCGTGGTCATATTATGTAAGTGAAAGTGACTATTCTTGTCATTGTGAAACGCAGCACAGCCCATACACACACATGCAGCAGGGGGCAGCTATTGAAAGCGCCCGGGGAGCAGTGATGGCATACAGTATTTTGATGGCATCCCATTTTTTGGGAGAAAAAAATCTTGACATTTCAGTTTGGGAATCTTATTTCCTTTTCCAGCGAAGTTACCATTTTTAAGATACAATGTTGAACATATTGGATATTTTTCTTACATTCCCCCTCCTTTCATAAATTTTTTATGTCTTTCTAATAATATACATATTTGAAATTGCTCTAGTTGAATGTTCAGACTGCAGTGGTGACTATGGTGTTCAAAATGCTGACAACGTATTTTAAACAAGGAGGAACTCATGGAACAAGACACTGCCTGAAAGCTAAGAAACCAGAGAAGAGCCAAACGGAGGAAGAGCATAAAAATAGCGGACTGATGCAGCCGTTACCAAATCCGTGCATTATTGACTTCATCTAGATTTAGAAACCTTTTGGAACCAAAGCCAGTGTTCAAAAACACATGACCCATATCAATGAACAGAAAATGCATCAAATATAGAGCAGTAGAGGAAAGTAATGACGAGCTGACTATTAATCCTCTTTCTATATCAGGATGTGTTTTTGAGAAAGCCAAGAAAGCCCACACTGCCTGCTCCCAAACGTTCATCATGCTAGTGGGTCTAGCTTTGTGAAGAATGGTCCATTCAAAACAGCACTCCAAGACAACCAAACCAAGCAAACGTGTGTGTGTGTGTGTGTCAGTCTGCCCCAAGCCTTACATCATTTGAGCACAATTGGTTAGTTTAAAAAGCTTGCACACTCTTTTCCCCCTTCTTCATTTTTAATGCCACTAGTTACAGGCCCAGGGCATCACGGTGGCACAGTGGGTAGTGATGTTGCTTCACAGCAAGAAGGTTCTGGGTTCATTTCCAGGTGGATTGGAGATGCTAAGTGATGTCTGTCCTGAGATGAACTGGAGAACTCTCTGGGGTTTTTCTCTGCCTTTTGCATAATGAGCACTGGAATATGCTCTAGCACCAAGGGAAACCTTTGGTGTTTCCTATAATTAATTAAATATAATGATCATTTTGATATTTTCTGTGTTGATTTATAATAATATGTATTCATACAACAAATTCAGTAGTAGTTTATTTTAGAAAGGTAGTTTAGGTAGTTTAGAAAATGCCATTTAAACTATGTTTACACAGTTAACTCAATGTGATGAAGAACAACACATGAAATCATGTAGGTTGTCAGTCAGAAAATCAAATACAAAAAATACTTTTTCATACTTCTTTCTACTGAAATGATTTAGTATTTTTGCTGATCTCTGACTGAATCACAGCTAATTATGATAAGGTTCAGCTTAACATGCTGTGAAGACTTGCAGGATTCATAGGTGCTTCATCTTCACATTAATACAAAGGATTATTTTAAACTGGAACCTGTTAGTAAACTCAACAAGTATATCTACCAACTGTAATCACTCCTCCAGAGAAAATAAGGGCTGTTGCATTTGCTGAGTTTGCCTGAGCTCCAGCAGTTAAAGTGCGGTTTAAAACCCAGCCCTTCTCCATCAAGGTACACACAGAGGCACCATTAGCCATAAAATTATCGAGTAACCTGCCAACACTGAACCTACAAACCCCCTACTAAAGTTAATTAGAGTTAATGTAGTCTGCTACAGAACAACCCACCACCACAGATTCTCAGCGGCAGTGCCACACTTCACATCTGAGAAGTGACTGACCTACATTTACAGTCTTTTAATCTAAACTGAATCAGAATCCTGTGCATCCTCAGAGCTAATTAACACTGCTTAATTACTGTATGCCGTGCTGTTCAGCTCCTCTGTTAGTTCAAGAAGATCACCCCAGAAACAGTCTGACTGATTATTTCTGTTATTTTTCTGAATTTCAGGTGCAAATGACACACAGTATAAAGCGACAATTTCCACAAAAAGAAATAAGAAAAATAAATAATAATACTACTTATTATTTTTATTGCTGTTGTTATCATAGTAATAATAATAGCAGAGGTGTGGCTATTATTAGGTGCTCCCTAAATGGGAGCAGCCGAAAGAAAAAGAAGAAAGAAGAAGAAGACTATAGAAATAATATTAATATTAATATTAATAACAACAACAATAATAAAGAATTTATATTCTAACAAAGGGTAAATGTAAAAAAATTAAGACTAAAAATATAAAATTGTCGAGATTTTGATTATAAAGATCTCTTGTATACTTAGTTTAAATATACTGTGTATATACATATTTTTTTTGTAATAGACATTATTGAGTATCAGGAAATGTTCACAATGAATATCATTGCTATCCATCCATCTGTTATCTACCGCTTGTCCCAAACGGGGTCACGGGGGAGTGCTGGTGTCCAACCCAGCGCACACAGGGCGAGTACGGGGGACGCGCCCTGGACAGGTCGCCAGCCCATCGCAGGGAAGAGCAGGACGGGGACGGTACCTTGCTCAAGGGTACCTCAGGGCAACCTATTGGGAAGGGGTTCGAACCCCCGATCCTCCTGATCATAGGGCCAACGCCCTAACCACTAGGCCACCGCTGCCCTTATCATTGCTATATAAACTGTATTACTGTATTGTGGCTAGTAAGTTCACCTGTGGCCAGTGCCTTAGCTTGTGACTAATACATTATATTATTGCAAATATATTATATGTTATAAATTAAATCAAATTCTGAAACAGTTTGTTCATACTTTTGAATAGTAGTTTTTCACCAGTCCATCTATCCAATCTCTAAGCTGCTTAAACTAACCAGGGAGGTGAGTAGTGCTGGAGCCTATCCTAACACTCAAAATGGCAGCAACAGGAGAAACAACCTGGACAGGTTGCCAATCCATCACAAGACAGACATACAGACAGGTATGGCTATACAAGTATCATGCTATGAAGTTATATTGTTTTTCCATGTTGTCCACCACTGTGGGCTTATTAG
This sequence comes from Hepsetus odoe, assembly GCA_017165825.1. Taxonomy (NCBI): domain Eukaryota; kingdom Metazoa; phylum Chordata; class Actinopteri; order Characiformes; family Hepsetidae; genus Hepsetus; species Hepsetus odoe. The sequence continues at coordinate 19,962,428 of CM029375.1, read as the reverse complement.
AGGACATTAGAAACCACAGCTTCTGTTTTTAATTCACATGCTGCTGAAAAAACTGCCTGAACAGATTAGGTTGTTCCAAAATCTCACATTTTTGGCAACAAAAACAGTTTTACTACTAATACTAATAATAAAATCAACATTAACAATGATGAAAATAACATCTACATACGTTTGACTCATTAACAGATGATGCCTCATGGCTGTGAAAATATGCCACTGTCTTTTTTGGGTAACAGTGGTGTTTTATCACCAAAGGCGGTGCGACTGCATAATGAGTGTCTAAAGTGTCTGTTTGTGTTTGTATGAAGACAGGAGCAAGCTGAGCTAAAACAATTCACTGTTCACTGGCAAAATCCTGCAAACTAGAAACAGAAGAGTGTAATTCACACACACACACACTGCTTCCCCACATATGCACACTTACATAACTCCCTACATCATAAAGCCATTGTGGGAGTGTCATGAGAGTAAATGTCTAAGTACTAAGTTGAGAATACATGTTTAAATCACAACAGATTATCTCTGCACACTTTTCTCAACTAAACAACTCCTAAACACTTTATTTTTCCTGAGGACTTTCTGCTATTTTATAACACAGAAACACACATACACATGCTGTGCTGACTGGGCACTCAGTCAGCACAATTGTCAGGGAGCAGGTCACTCTAATATCTTAAACTCATACAGAAGAGGTAGAGAATGGAACACAGCAAGAGCTGCCCTTCACACACCACGTCCTCCCTGGCACCAAGCTTTTACTGCAGAATGCCTTATGCAACTAAAAGGCCATAGCTGTATATTATAGACCATATGCTAGTGCCATCCATAAGATCTATGAAGGACACTGTACTGCATGTTTTCATTTTTAAAAAACTACAGCTGAGCCATAAAACAGGCTTTTCAAGGATGCCCTGCAGAGAAATGATTACAGCAAGAGCACAATAGCAGCAGCTTTCAAATTAAAGGCAAAAACATACCTTTTCATCATGTAAACACACCTGACTCAACTCATCACCAGTTAGCAAGCCCTTAATTCAATTAATCCAGAGGGCAAGATGGGGGAAACTTCAAATTTCCACATTGCTGTCAGTCGGTAGAGTTTTATATGTGTGCCAACTTTTGGTTCTCAAAAGAATTTCTTTTAAAATTCAGCGAATATCAATTTTATGCAAATGAATGAGAGTTCTTCTGAAATGACAAGTGCCTGCCAAAAATTATTCAGGAACTGTTATTTTTAATGCACATGCTAATTTGACTTGGAAAAGCAGACCCCATGTCTGAATCCAAAATACAGAAATGTTCATTAAGCTGTTTTCAATCAAGGAAACGTTCAAACCGTGTTTTGTTTTTGTTGTTTTTGCCTGTGCAATGTTAAACCAATACTATTGCATATTTGATACTGTGCATTATGATTCTCATATTTTATTGGTATCTAAATCATAATTCTGCTACTGGAACAATCTAAGGGTCCTTTTTGAACTGTCCTATCAGAAACTACAAGCACAATGACTGTCATATTGCATTTCACAACATCCATTTCAGCAGGTGAGTCATAAGGAACCACAGCACAGTCATAAATGTGCAGTTTTGTAAACATATTTGACATCTACACCGCTTAGCAGCCTTTTTTACATTTTAAACATGCAGTGATTCCTGATCTTGAAAACACCTAATGTTTTCAATCATGACTTGATTTATAAGATCACAACACTGTCCCTCCTATAAACCAAGGACCTGACATTAATTGGCAAATCAAAAAGTCAGTGTAAAATTTTGTAAGGGCTTTTCACATGAAATAAAACTTATCTCTAATAACAGTGCTAAATGAGAGAGATACAGAAGGAGATTTGGATAGAATATATATTGCAATAACTCACTTTGAAAAGCCTTTTATGATCTTCCATGTTCTATTTCAGGAGCTGTAATATTGCTCTTATCGTTGTCAGACAGAGGATTGTGTGGAGTGGATTGTTTGGTGAGAGTTGCTATGATGCAGTTACTCTGAATAGATGACTTAACATAAACAGAATGTACATTTTCTTTTAGGAACCTGGGGATCGGTACAGGCTGTTTTTCTCACAAAGGGTGACACTTTGCAAAATCTAAAAAATGAGTAGTTTGAATGCATTTGAAAAAGCTAAAATTAGCCAGCCTGATGTTAGCCAGCTAAATGGACTCATTCATAAATAATCAGAGTAGGCCAAGTAGGCCAGGACAAGTATTTTCACACTCATTTTCCGTGCTTTGCTGCTGCCATGGTGATATTAACATGTTCATTTAAATTGCTCGATTACATTTACAGCACATTTCTGTAGAGGAATTTGTGTCCCAGTGATTGTGTATTTTTGCATCCCTGACAATTTTGTGGTTTTAATCACAGAAAAAGGCAATTATTCATTGTTTAACCATTTCTAGCCTCACTATTCTTTAGAATTAAACAGGCATTTTTGCTATTGTGCCTTTAATGTAATGATTAATGATTCAATTATTTATGTAAATTAGTTCTGTACTGCTTAGCTGCCTTGTATTGCATGATACTTAAAACATAGTACAGGATAAATGTTTTGAAAAACGTTTTGAAACTTAAAATATTTAAGTAGCACAGCAAATTATTTTTTTAAATTAAATATTTTTTAATGATATGGGCAGCAAAAATTTAGACTATGGGATATTTAGGCTCTATTTCATGGATATCTGTGTAAAGTGATTAAGAAGCAGCAGAAGATCCAGAAAGACAGCGTCTATAAATATAACTCAGTGTCCTATACCACCCAACACCATCCCAAGAGAATCACACTCTCTCTGCATTCACAATCTCTCAGCAAGTGCTTCAGGGCCTCATTCAGGCTTTTTCTACACTTGAACAATGTTTTTCTATCCCTTGAACCTACACTCATACTCTCATACACACTCTCACCTTAGCATGCACTCCTCCTCTTCACCTGAGTACTACTGTTGTCCCTTCGCCTCAGAGACTTTTACAGTCTGTCAGACAGAGGCTGCCAGACGGGCTGCAATGTAACACACTCACATCCTTAACTGACCCTTACTGTTCTCTTTCCTACTCCCTGCCTTTCCTACCCCCCCTCCCAAAAATCACACACACACACACACACACACACACACACACACACACTTTATTTTTGTTTCTCTTAATCTTTAATAAAGTCCACTGGTATACTGAATTACATTTAAGAAAAAGCCTCCTGTCACGCCCTCACCTGGAGCAGCCAATGGAATCTCCCTCAGGAGCTTCGGGGGCGGGGCAGCAAAATTGGTGCAGGACAGTCTGGCTCCTGTAGGAGAAAAGTGAATATGTAAATTGATCCAGGCCATTTATAGTACATTAACTACACCAGCACACAGATTCATTTTACAACACAAAGCCCTTCTGATTCATTATTCACTTTTTCCAGAAAATGCTACAATGCAGTCGCCAGAAGCTGATGTCAAAAATCCTGCTATACTGTAAATAAGACTGCAAACACATTCTTTCAGTTTACCCAGGTTTGTAAATCAAAATATCATTGCTTGGCTCCACACACAATTGGATATTTTATACTTTTGTCCAACAAAGCCCTGTTGTATGTGAAATCTGGGTCTGTGCAAAGATGTTGTTTCAATATAATGATAAAAAAAATAATTCTGCAAAAGCAGTAAAATTCATTTTTGTTCATGAAAAGCATTAACAAACAAGAAGCCCAAAGCTGTCACTGAGAGATTGATTATGATTAAGGCAGATAAACCCTAAGACTAAGACTTTAACATCAGCCTGACAAATTGCAGGCCTGGCACAACCCAATCACTACAGCTCAAATCCAACTGGAGAAAAACACACACACACGCACACACACATCACACACACATACACACACATACACACACAAACACAAAATAAAATAAAATGTTGGCTTATGGGACTTAATAAAGCAAAACCTACTTTTCCAGTTTGAAAGAAAACAATTTACAAACAAATGCTGACACACTGAGGGAAACAGCATAAAATGTAGTGTGAGAGGTGCACTGGAGAACTGGTGAGTGGTTCTAAGAGAGGTAGCATTTGTCTCTGACGTGTGCACCCCCCCCACACACACACACACACATGCAAATGCACACAACGATGGTATTCCTGTCATAGTGGGGTACTTCCATAGATTTAATCGATCCATAATGGTACAAAAACTGCCCATTAAATGAATTTACATATATTACCTAATTCAGTCCACAGCAGTCTTTAGAGCAGTCTTTAGTATGTGGCACAAAGGGTCTTTTGAGGGATGTCACTGAAGAACGACATGTAGTTCCATAAAGAACCATTTAAAAATGGGATGTGTGTTAGGGAGGAACCTTTAACAGGTTTAAAGAAGAATCGCATAATGCAGAGGAGTCCAGTCTTATGCATAATGTTCAGGTTTAAATTTCATTTCAAAATTGCAGGAGCTCATTTATAGTGATGTTATAGAAATTGTTTCAGTCTGGACTACTTTATCAGAACAGAGGTGATTTACATATGTCAGTCTCAAGGTACAGTAAAATTAGTCCTATTTATTCTTCGTAAAGAGGGATAGAGAGAGATCGGTACATTGGTATAAAACTTTTGTTTATCAAAAGATTTTAGATTTTTTGTAACAAACCACAGACAATCAAATTAATTAATTGTGCTGACCAGCCAAATTTTCATCCTTTAAAACCATAGCTAGTCCTCCTACAAAGCTAAATACACACACATACACACACACACACACACACACACACACACACTCAATCTCTGTAGAGTGGATTAGGATGCAGCTGGCGGATCAGCTCAACATGCTCTATGGGAATTTCACTTAATGCTCTACTTTTATGCACAATGTGCTGCAGTGTATGCTTGTATGTCAGTATGTGCACGTGTGCGAGCGCTCATGTGTATTTTAATATGTCTGCATGTGCACCTGGTTATGTCTAAGCAGAAGTAGCTCTTTTCTGAAGCTTCAAATTAAAGTGACTGTCTTTGAAGCTCGGGGTCAGGCTGCATTCAAGCCCTAATCAGGAGTCACTCCATCTGGCAGGCCGGGTTTTACAACTGCAACAAATACGCCTTTCCAATCAAATCAACACCTCACTAAAAGACAAGATATCTGTGCGTAAAATCATCCTTCCTGTTCCTAAACTTCTGCTGGATAGGCTGGAATATCCATGCTGGATAACAGAGATGATGTGCAGTAAATCAAGGCTGATAACTAACTGGTAACTGGTAAGAAAACAACAGAAAAAACAAGAGGGAAAGAGATGTATGGAGGAATGATGAATGCTGTGTAAAGAGATTAAAATGCTTACTAAGAGTTTTTTTTTAAAAAATGTGTATTCATAACCAATGCAGCAGCTATACCAGTGGAGCTGGGAGTCTCCAGACACTCATCAGTTCAGCTACAGGACAGTATTAGAGCAAAGGGTACTGAGGACACACACACACACACACACACACACACACACACACACATGCCAGCATTATTACAAAGTTGAGGGTAGGGTTATGAACCTTAGACAATACAGTGATTTCAGTTTGGCAATGGGGTTTAGAGGTTTTTAGATTAAATCATCTCCCAACTATATTTTTTCTCATGAATATACAGTATTTCCCATATGGGCAATATTTCATATTTTCATTTTCACTACAAAAAACTCTTCCACACTCCAAAACATTACATTTAGGAAGCCTTGTTTGCATGAGAACCTCCAAAAAACAGGCATTTTCTTCAGCTTGACCAGTAACTTTGACCACCAGTTAACAGCACTTTGTGAGTTATTATTAAAGTTTTGGCTTTCTGAGGTGAACACAGACATTAACAGATCATCTGGGACAGTGTGTGTTGTGGTGCCTCGCGCATGTCATTAAATGATAAAATGATAGTGTAAATGACATTGAAATGACTGCTCATTCAGAAAGAATACACTAGTGTTATGGAGAGACTCTAGCAGTGCTCCCACTCTCCCTCCCAGCGCACTGAACTGATCAGATCATCTCTCACATCCTTTACACATAACGCTGATGCAGCCCTGCTCTAAAGCCTGGGCAAAGAAGAGGCAGGGCAGCTTTAGTGGAGGACCAGCTGAGCTTTGATGGCAGAAAGCAGTGCAGGAGGGAAAATTCAGCGGTGATTGAATTATTGATTAGGAGCTTCACATCCGCGCGCCCGGTAACTGCTCTGTTATGTAACGTCGGCGGCGCGTGCTGTACCTCACGGTTTAAGGAGGTGACTCGAGTCACACCTCAGTTCTTCACTTACTCGGAGCTGCGCGGGATGCCGGCGGTTCTGCACACGGTGCTCTGCGGGACGAGCGCGCGGCAGCAGGGCTCCGGCGCGTCCTCGGGGCTGCAGTCCTCGCTGCCGCTGGCGGGCACGGCGGGCACCAGCTGCATGTCCTGCGGGGAGAGCGGCTGTCGCGCAGGGGCGGAGGGTGCCGGAGCTGGGCTCGTCCCGCGGTGCTGGGACGCGCGGGGCAGGCTGGAGGTGCGCGGGGGCGGTGGGGGGTGATGGCGCGCGGGATGTCGATGCGCCGCGTCCCGGAGCTGCCGGTTCTCCACGAGCAGATCCCCGAGCCTGCGCTCCAGCGCGTCGATCCGGTGCCGCTGCGTCTGGATCAGGCTCTGCTGGTTCTGCACGATCGTAGTAAGCTCCTTGAGGTAAAGCACGGCCTGCAGGGGGTTCTCCAACAGGCTCGACATGGCGAGGAGCGCGCGAACCGCCGGGAGAACCGAGCGGACCAGCGAGGAGAGACAAGAGTGATGTACTTAACGGAGAGAGAGAGGGAGAGAGAGAGAGAGAGAGAGAGAGAGAGAGAGAGAGAGAAGATGATGATGGAGAGAGCCTCCCTCCTCCTCCTCCTCCTCCTCCTCCTCTTCTCGGAGCGCGCGCTCACGGCGCTGACGCGAGGATGTCAAAACAGAGGAATACGGGGAGGAGCCGATTCTGAAGTGACGTCACGACACACACAGTAACGCAGTAGCGCAAAGGAAAGGTCAAATTCCCGCCGAAAAAATAAATAAATAAATACATACATACATGCATATTTTTTCTTTCTTTTTACAAAATCATGTAACATTATGATGGAGATTTGACGGAGTGAGTCAAATTTCTAAAACCACTTAAGCATTCAAGCTACCCCTGTTTCACTGCAGCATAAATATGAGGCGACACAGAGGCCAAATTCCCTTAATCATTCCCTTAATCAAAACCAAGATCATAGAATATACTGTAATCCTCTGGAGACTGCTGATTATAAAGGTGTTCTTCCTCTTAGCGTTGCCTGGGGTTCACCAGACAGTTCTAGAACTTTTGACTGGGACTTGATCTGAAGGATAAAGACTCAGAAAAGATACATTGTTACAGAAACTGGAGGAAGTGTGAACTGGAATCACAGACACCATCCAGTGCCCTGACATTTCAGATCAAAATTAAATTAAATTTTGCCAAAAAGCAACAGCTGGGTAGTAAGTGGACAATGGTTTAAAACTGATGTCCCCACCAACATAAAAATGTTTCTTTTTATTATCTTAGACTGCCATTATCTTAATTGCAAGTTAGTTTTTTTGCAGGGAAATTCTCATTTGATGAGTGTGAGGTTTTATTCTAATAATATATTTCAAAACTTTGTTTTTTTTTTACTACTAGTAATAATAATAATAATAATAATAATAATAAAACGATAATTAAATAAGAATAATGTCTGACAAGGTGACAAGTAAAAGATCTGAGTGACCGTTGATGTTTTTGCAAGGAGTTTTAATAACAAGAAACTGCTAAACTGGCTGGAACATCAATTGGAAATGTAACTAAAGTAACAGCTGTGTTCAGATCCTTTGAGAAAAAAAAAAACATTTTATGTTTTTATGTTTTATGTGATTTGAAGGAAAAAAAAAGGAGCAGAGGAGCAGTTGTTCCTCAGGTGACTTTCAATGTGGATGTGGTACAGCAGAAAAAATACTCCGAAGCCAGTGTTTCACTAGGTTCGTACTTACAAATGCATACAGTACTGTGCAAAAGTTTTAGGCAGGTGTTGAAAAAATGCTGTAAACAAAGAATGCTTTCAAAAATGGAAGTGTTCATCATTTATTTTCATCAATCAACAAAATGCAGTGAATGAACTAAAGAGAATCTAAATCAAATCAATATTTGGTGTGACCACCCTTTGCCTTCAAAACAGCATCAATTCTTCTAGGTACACTTGCACACAGTTTTTGAAGGATCTCGGCTGGTCAGTTGTTCCAAACATGACTGTGTTTCAACCTCCGTGTGACATTGATGATCATCAGCACCTGTTTGGTAAAACTGGTTGATCAAACACCGACTATAATCCTACAAAATCCCTGACTTTGTGCAAGTGTACCTAGAAGAACTGATGCTGGTTTGAAGGCAAAAGGTAGTAACACCAAATATTGATTTGATTTAGATTTTTCTTTTGTTCACTCACTTTGCATTTTGCAAATTGATCAAAATAAACAATCATTATTTACATTTCTGAAAGCATTCCCTGTTTACAGCATTTTTTCACACCTGCCTAAAACTTTTGCAAAGTACTGTACATACATAAACTCTCACACACACACACACACACACACACATCATGTAATGGATTAGACAAAATAAATGTTGCAATAAAAATACTTTTACCTTTAAAAAGGTAGATTAAAATCACAGTTTTTGAAACTGTATCTGAAGGTGACTATTCAGTGTGAGAACACACAGCATAGCACAAAGGGAACCACAACGAAATTGGACTTCTGCATTTAACCCATGCACATACCGTGCAGCAGGGGGCAGCTATGAATGAGGAGCAATGATGGGGACGGTACCTTGCTCAAGGGTACCTCAGAGCAACCTAGTGGTAAGGGGTTTAAACCCACAATTTTTCGATCCTGTGACAAACTCCCTAACCACTAGGCCACCGCTGCCCTTTGAAAGCATTTGAAAGTATTTGAATACTACACACACACACACACACACACACAGTTGTAGGCTTTTTGAGGAGAGATTGCTCAGTTTCATCCACGTTCACAATACTAAAAGCAAAAGTTTTTTTTGACATTTTTTTTTAATAAAGCTCATTGTTTTTGTGTGAAGTGACATTCAAAGAAAGTGGGTCCTCATTTACAGCCTAGTTACATGTGCAAGTGCTTTCTTCTTTGTTTTCTGTTCACACTAAAGAGATGTCGATGGCTGTAGATCAATAGTTAAAGCCCATAGCAGTGCTACTGACAGATGTAAGGCCATCCAACAGAACAGTCTTAACAAATTATTTATATTTAACCCTCTCTCCATACCTATGATCTTTTCACTGGTGATGTTTTTATATTTCAGTTAATTAAAAAAAAATAAAATCAAGTTAAGCAAATCAAAAAACTTGAATGTTTTCCTATTTTTTTATATTGAAAAGGTCATATAAAATAGATATTAAATATGATATCTAAATATAATACATGTGGTGATCTAGTGGTAGGATACTTGCCTATAGAACAAGCGGTAACAGGTTCAAATCCCACCTCTAGCACTACCACCTTTGGGTACCTGAGCAAAACCCTTAAAACACTGAGATGCTCCAGGGGGACAGTCCCTGTAGTTTGGAATGGAAGTCACTCTGGATATGATATGATTTTTTTTTAAAGTTATTATAAATGACCGGAAACAAGTAGCAGTCATTGAGAAGCTTTCAAAGTTTCTCAGGGACACCATTAAACAACATCCAAACAGAAAAGGTTACAGCTTCAGCAAACACTTTAAACATCTCAGTAGGACACATTGGCAGTAGACATTGGCAGTAGGAGAGTAGAAAGTTTCTGGAACCACAACTAGCCAAAATAATTCAAGACTTATTCTGACTTGGTTCAAGATCTTTTTACAGGACTAGGGGCAGCAGTGGCCTAGTGGTGAGGGAGTTGCCCCCACAAAAGAAGTTCGATCAGTTTGATTCCCTCACCAGTAGGTTGACCTGAGGTACCCTTGAGCAAGGTACTGTCCCCGTCACTGCTCCCTGGGCGCTTTCAATAGCTGCCCCCTGCTGCATGGTGTTTGAGTGCATGGGTTAAATGCAGAGGTCCAATTTCATTGGGGTTCACTGTGTGCTGTGCTGTGACCTCCCAATAACAAGGGTTGTCACTTTCATTTAAAAAGATCCATGTTTTAGTACCGGGACAGAGGCCTTGCTGTTGCCTCAGAGCAAAATAACAATAATTTTTTAAAAAAGGATTGTATCTCATCTCTGCTTAAGGTCTGGTTCAGTTAAATGCATTGTATGTTCAAAAAGTATCAAGACGGCCCTTCAAATGAATGAATACAGATTGTTAAGTAGGATAGTTAATGTGGAATGAATCGATGTGCTGTGTGTGTGTGTGTGTGTGTGTGTGTGTGTGTGTGTGTGTGTGTGTGTGTGTGAAACCCTGGTGGTTTCGTGACTTGGGTTTGATTCCGTGTCAAGGCTCACCCTTTGGGACAGTAACAGCTTAATGATTAGGGACTAGGCTCCATGATCAGCCTCTCTGGGTGCAGGTATTGCAGAACTGCTCTTGGTGTGTGTGCTCACTACCAGCATGAATGCTTAGATAAGGTAAATGCAGAAGACAAATTCACTACTCTGTGTGTGTGTGTGTATATGTGTTTGCCATTTCATTTAATCCAAAATTAAAGGCCCTGATTGTGATGGTTAAGGACAAGGCCCCATAAATGAAAGCCCAGTAGGTTGCCCCGAGTTACCCTTGAGCAAGGTACTGTCCCCATCACTGCTCTCCGGACGTTAGATGGATGGCTTTATCCATGTTGCACAGTGTGTATGTGCTAATTCAAGGAAGCATTTGTTGTGGTGCAATGCTGTATAAATTTAACGACAAACGGCCATTTTCATTCCACTTAAATATTATGTGTTAATTTCAGGGTCTGGAATCTTATGGCGCTTTTGGTTGAATACAATCAAATCCTTGAATCTCACATCCAGTACTGGTGTCCCACAAGAGCAGACACACAATTCTTAAATAACCCTGATTTAAGGACTACCGAAGAACAGGCGTCCGCAAACTTGTGGACACGTGACGCAAGTGACATCACGAGCCTTTCGAGCGCTCCGGTATCCTCAGGTCACGTGACACGCAGATGCGGAAGTTTTGATGTGGAGACTCCGTGCAGCGGGTTTCTGATGCTGGCAGATGAATAAAAATTGGGCTTTAAGCAGTTCTCAGCTGTTTTCAGCGAATGGTCAGGTAAATGTGTCCTAGTCGACATTTTCCTGTGTTTCTGTCGCTTCACAAAATGTGTCGGTTTGTTTTCTTGGTGACGTAAATCCGGCCTGTTCTGTGTGTTTGGAGAAGAAACAGCGGGATGTTCATGGAGGGGAGCGGACACTGTCCTCCCAGAAGCAAAGGCCTTTTAGCAGCAGGATACTTTCCTTTCTGCGCTGCTTGTTTAGGTCTTGTAGCGGTCGGGCAGGTTGTAGAGCCGTTTCCACGAAACCTCCGCGGCTCGTCATGTGACTCACTCAGTTCCCAGCAGCGAGTGGAGGGAGAGAGACTCCTCAGTGTTAGCTCATCAAAATCACTAATAAACCTCAATGTTGATCATCGGAATACAAACAACTCCCTCCTGTAGATTAGCCTATTAGATGCTGTCTGTCTGTATAATGTCGTATTTTGAACCGTGTCCATAGCACCCTGTTTACCTCCTGGAACTGTTTTTCATGAGCATGTTTCTGTGGAGTTATTCATTGTGTGTGTGTGTGTGTGTGTGTGTGTGTAGGATGACTCAGAAGTATCATTTGGAGGGGCAGGTGTATTCTGTCCCTCTGATCCAGCAGGACCTGAGGAGAGAAGAGGCTGTGCACCAAATCGCTGATGCTCTGCAGTACCTGGAAAATATCTCCACTGACATCTTCACCAGGTACACCTTCTGCTGCCAACAGAAGATATAGGTAGATTCAGGGGGGACATTGTGAACACTTATTTGGTGGAAATGCCCCTCCTAATATATATTACATTTACATTTTCGAGGGGCAGCGGTTGGCCCCAGGATTGGAAGGTAATGGGTTTGAATCATAGACCAGTAGGTTGCCCTGAGGTACCCTTGAGCAAGGTACCATTCCCAGCACTACTACCCGGGCACTTTAAATAGCTGCCCGCTGCTGCACGTGTGTGTATGGGTTAAATGCAGAGGCTGTATTTTATTGTGGTTCACTGTGTGCTGTGCTGTGCTGTGTTTCACAGTGACAAGTTGTCCCTTTCACTTCATTTACAGCATTTAGCAGATGCTCTTATTCACAGCGATGTAATCTTGTTTGAGGTCTGAGGCACAGGGCATTTGCCTTTTTTTTTTTTTTTTTTTTTGTTTGTTTCTGCTCCGAATTCCAACAGAGACCTCTATGAAGGTTAAAAAAAAATTAAACTGTGTTTTGAAGCTGTCCATATATTACTGAAGGATAACTGGGAAATGAATTGTAAGACAGACATTTCAGTTGGCTTCACGCATAAATTAAACTCTGTTTTCAGATTGTTTTAGAGGTTGACCAGACATGTTTTTAACATTCATATCTTTCAGCATTCTGGTGCTGATGATTTAAATTTGTTGAAAAAGTCTTTTGGGATTAACATTTCAGTGCGTTAAGAATATATTAGAGTTAATATATTATAAAATAGATAATTATAAAATAGATAAATAAATGACTAATGGTGTTGATCAAAAATAGCTATCATTCCAAAGGCAGTACATTATTTTTCCAATGATCTGCATGTACCAATAGGGCTTAATGATAACATCAGGCACAACTACTTTATTAAGCTATTGCAAGACAGTCTGTATCAGGAAAAAATGTTACATATGATACCATCTGAATTAAGGGATTCAAATGCAGCATTTTAAATTTTAGAGATTATTTCAGTGTAGCTCTGTGCAGCAGAACTCTTTTATCTTCTTTTGTCTTCATTGAATATATAACTATAAATTAATGTTTGAAACACCCATCAAAATGACCAGTCAGAGTGAATATTTTCCTAACATTTAGATTTTATTTAATTTTAATTCAGAAAGGTCAAGAGGTCAATGTCAAATGTCAGATGCAATTAGAATTTTAATGTGGCATTCTAATGTATGTATGTACATGTGTATGAATACCGAAGAAATTATTTTCTATACTACTGTTATTTACATGGGATTGATTAAACATCTTTAGAATCATATTTAGTTCAGCAAAGAGCAATTTTAAAGGTTTGCTATGAAGAGGTCTGGGCAGTTTCATAATTAATTCATTTGACTTTCCAACTGTGTAAGTTATTTAAATTAAAGATCGTTTGGTTTTCTGAGCTAATATTTTTTAAATGTATTATTTATTTATTTATTTATTTAAATACAGCTACTGTTTGCAAAGGCCTGAGAGACAGAAGAAAAGATGAAGAGATAGGGAGGGGAAATGGGGAGGAAATGGCCTATGCATTTTATGCATAAAATTGTATGTAGCTGTGAGCGCTTTTTGTTTGTTCCATGCGCGCGTGTGTGTATGTGTGTGTCTGAGAGAGTGCTCAGATATGCTAATATCAGCTCCAGTTGAAGGGACAGAAAAACCATCCACAGCGTTGCCATGACAACCTAGTGGAAGGGAGACCAGGGAACATGTTCGCCTGGTGTGTGTATGTGTATGTGCGCGTGTGTGGAGATAACCGCTGGTTTTCTGGGTCAGCTCCATTAGGATGTACTCTCATTCTTTTCTTTTTTCTCTCTCTTTTTCTCCTGCTTTCAGTCTCTTTTCCCCTTTCTCGAGAGCAGGGAGTACCCCAGGCTACACATTATTATTTGTGAGCATGTGTGGTGTGTGTTTGTGGGAGCCTGTGTCTGTATGTTACACATAGCTTGCACACTGATTGAGCAAAAGGCCTTATAATGATGTAGGGACAAATATTTACATGTTGAAATGAACAAATGCGCAAAGACCCAGTGAAGGCTGTGATTTGCAGGGTGTCGCAGAGTGTGGAAAAGAACCGCACTTACCTCCAGGCTGTCACAGACCGTATCAAACTGGCTCAAGCTCGAGTCCACAAGATCAAAGGAAGCAAGAAAGCCACCAAGGTGATGCACACACTTCGCACATTTACCAACGCAAAGCTTTTGTGTATCACTCCCTCCTGGTTTAGGACTGCATTGTATATGTAATGCAGTCCGGAAGGCAGCATCTTGCCTGCACACTATTTGTGTGTTGTGCCTCTCTGTTTAAAACTTGTGTATGTGTTAAGGTTTTTTCCAGTGCTAAATATCCTGCTCCAGAGAAGCTGGAAGACTATTCCTCCATCTTTATGGGTGCTGCTGACCCAGCATCTCAGAAGCGGCCACGCTACAAAGTTCAGGGCAAGCTCCGCCCCCTGGATGACAAGGCCTTACAGGTTAATGCCATATTTCTCCTCCTTTTCCTGTGTTTTTAATATTCCTGAAAATTTTATTTTTAAACATTTTCCCACATTAACAAGGTGACCAAAAAAAAAACTCAATTTTTTTCTACCCAAAACCAAAATGAAATGTTTTGACTATGACTCCTTAAATGAAAATGTTGCTGGAAAACACGATGCCCTTATTTGGAGCCAATATGATGACTGTAATGCACTGCTTGCTGGCGTCTAGAGAAAAAAAAACACAGTGAAACCTCATTCAATAATGTTAGCTCCTTTCAATTTCACTTTTATTTTTTTATGCTCATTCTAAACTCTGCAGCTAACAAGAACCTAATTGAGAGAGCACATAGTCCAGTTTCAGCTGCTCTGCACTGTAACTTGTTAAGCTGACTTTAAGGTCATCCTCATACACAAAGCCCTTTAGGAGCTAGGACCAAACTACAATGCTTACTCCCTTGTTAACTCTAGATCTTCAACAATGTTTTGGTTTGTTTATTTGGACTTTTAAGGATAGTTTTATACCTTTTTATGTTTGTGTTGTAGGAGAAAACAATGTATTTTCCAGTATTAGTGAACACTAAGAAACGCTCTGAAGATGAAACGGAGGAAGGGCTGGGCAGCCTGCCCAGAAACATCAGCTCAGTCAGCTCTTTACTGCTGTTCAACACTACTGAGAACCTGTGCGTACACACACATTCACACTCACCCACACAAAAAAGACTACCATAAATAACCCAATCATATTCATGTTTCTCACTTATGTTTTTTGTTGTGTGCAGGTATAAAAAGTATGTGTTCCTGGATCCTCTGGCAGGGGCTGTCACAAAAACTCACACCACACTTGAGACGGAGAAAGATGAAAAGCCTTTTGATGCACCACTTTCTATCACTAAGCGAGAGCAACTAGAAAGACAGGTGAGGGTCAGGAGTAATAGATGTGAGATTTTCTTTAACAACACTGATATTCTGTAACTAGAAACGGAAGTTTTTTAAATTAGCTTGACAAAGCCAGCTGATCCTTCTAGAGCTTTGCAGGGTTTGGATGTATCTTTAATGCCCTAAATTCAGTAAAGTCAATGATCAGTTAAAAACAAAGAACAATAAGTTGGTTTTGTCAGGCCAGCTTATTAAATAGTGTTGCACATTTGCTACCAAAATGTTCACCAACTCTTGTATTTGATTTCTGTGCCCATGTTAGACTGCAGAAAATTATTTCTATGTGCCAGACCTGGGCCAGGTCCCTGAGATTGATGTGCCCTCATATCTACCTGACCTGCCGGGCATTGCAGATGACCTTATGTACAGTGCTGACCTTGGTCCAGGGTTTGCTCCCTCTGGTCCTGCCAGTGCAACTATTCCTGAGCTGCCCTCATTTGGTACAGATCATGAAGAACCCAATGGACCGGGTGAGTCCACCTCCAAAAGGACTCTAATCTGCTGTTTCTACATCCTCATAGTCAACATCCTTAATCACAAGGAATGATTTATGTTTTGATTATTGTTCACATCATATTTCAGGTTCCCATTTTCGACCTGAAGTTCCTCCCCCACCTCCTCCGCCGCCACCTCCTCCTCCTCCTCCTGAACCTACTCATGTTCCAGCTCCTCCTCCTGGAGCTCCTCCAGCTCCACCACCTCCTCCCCCACCTCCTCCTGTTATAACAGATGGCACAGGAGGTGGTGATGCATCCAGTCAAGGCCAGCCCACAGGTATGACACATTTGACTAATTGGAATTGAAGAAATATCTTTGCAAGTCTGCTTTTGATATGTTTGTGTGTAATAGGTGCAGTGAAAGGTGCCCCTACAGAAGTCCTGCAGCCATCAGATGGGCGAGCTAGCTTGCTTGAGTCTATTAGAAACGCTGGTGGAATCGGCAAAGCCAAACTCCGGAATGTTAAAGAGCGCAAGATGGAGAAGAAGAAACAGAAAGAGCAAGAGCAAGGTTAGAATGAGAGTATGAGCATACATGCGGCATTTGACAGGAATTATGGTTAATTAATTAATACCTTTTCTTACAAGGTCTTACTCTAATCTGCAAGACTGAAAGATGTTAGATTGACAGAGCCTTAGCAGCAGTTCCAAGAAGTCAGCTTTTTGTACAGTTAACTTATAGGTACTAATTTGAACATGGCTGTAAAAGAACTAACACTGCTGCACAGTAATTTTTTAGAAAGGTCAGGAGTTGTAATGAGAGATATTTTAAATAATTCACTAAGCAGCAGTAAAATTATTCCAAGTTCCCTAATTTGCCCAATAGCAAAGTGTGATCCATTGAGATTTAAAATAAATTTAAGCTGCATTCTTTTGTCATGCACTTGGAATGATGTCCTTCTTTTAGCAAATATTATCTGTTTCCCCCTCAGTTGGAGCAACAGCCAGTGGTGGAGATTTTATGTCTGATCTCTTTAATAAACTGGCCATGCGAAGGAAAGGTAAGCCTCATCTCTTAGTGGTTGGGGAACTCGGGTTGAGGTGCTAGACATCAGTTCTCATTTCCCCATTCCTGAGAAAATTTCCTAAAAATTATTTCTGAACATTCGTTATCATTTTGGTAACTGTATGTTGCTGTGCGATTGGTAGGCATCTCCGGTAAAGGCCCAGCGGGCGGAGACTCCACAGAGGCACCGGCCAGTTCGGGTAGTGCATTTGCCAGGATGTCTGATGTGATCCCACCCCTTCCTGCACCACAGCAGCCAACTGCAGATGATGACGATGACTGGGAGGCATAGTGAATCTGGACTTTGCTCTGCACTTGTTGGATAAAGGATGAGCAAAAAATTGAGACTTACGAATGTAGTGAACAAATGTGAACTGAATGCAGTGTTTGAAGTTGAAGAATTTGGCCCAGCCTCTTTAGCAGTTTGTGGTATGAAATAAGCTGTTAGGAGGTATTGTCCTGCTTGTAGTGTGCAACAGAGAGAGCTGAAAAGGATGCTACTTGGAGACAACAGGCTGTCATGGCAAATCAGTTAAAGGCGGATCCTGTTCACTTGACTTAACATGATATTTTATGTGAGTTGATTTGCTAAAATGTTTCTACCAGATGTTTTATATGTGTTCTATTTGAAAATATGGTGGCATTTGTGTAGCCTTCAGCTGAAATCTAGGGCCCAACTTACAAAGCTTCACATCTCTTACATGACTGTTAGGATTGAATCAATCCCAGTTAGGACCCAGTATAATGACCCATTCTCAAAGTACAAACATTGTTCTAGCTGTGTGTGAGTTTCACACAGTTAATATAACAAAGTGCCAAAATCTTCTTTTCCCACCTAATACAGAGCTGTGCAGTGGTACTCAATTAGAAATACTTAACAGAATAATGAAACCATTATTGCAGCCCTGTCGTGAAATCTAAGCAGGAAATCCTGGCTTCAGAAAAGCACTTGATTGTGGCATTTGTGTAATTGCCTTTTTTACACACTTATTACTTACAATGGACTATTCAGCCATTTTATCTTAAATAGAGGCTCGACGCAAGCAGGCATCCAAGAGGTCCTACATGCGTAAAGTACTCTTTGTACTGCAGCTCCTCTTACAACCACAAATAAATGCTTATCAATCAGTTGACTGCCAGTTTATTACAAAAGGTCTATATATATATATTGCACATACTTCATATTTTCAAAATCCATTGCTTTTGTGGAATTTATCCAAAATAAGAAACATTCTCAGTTGAACAAGGATAAATAAAGCTAATGAAATCCAGAAGCTGGGGCACTAAGAAAAAAACACCTGCAGGAACATGCTTCAATTATTAACATGGCTTTTAACACAACTACATGCACTTTATATACACAGCAAGACGAGCTTGTGAAAAAGCTCGCACTCAGATGAGAGATGTCTTCAGGTATTCTGCTCAGATCTGCTGTGTTTGTCGCTTCTCCAGGAAAAACTGTAGAATCAGACAAATATTCAGAGTTCATATTATTTTCACATCTGTTCCAGCCAGGGTGGCTTTCTATAATTGATGGAACAATGAATTCTGAATAATATCAGCTAATTCTAGAGGAAATATGTCAGGACATGTTGGTGTGAACCGAAGGATAGAGAAAAAGGACTAAAAGTTCTCTTAGCCAATGAGAAGGTGTGAATAAATGTTTACTGACAATGTTTAGGATGCATAAGAGGGGTCAAACCAAAAAGAAAAAAGGTTCACATACTTTTGCCAATCTCATTCGTTATGATGATTTTCCTTAACAAATGGCCAAATGTTTGCGAATTATTTAACGGCGTTCTCTTTTCCACACGCATACATGCATCAACAGTCGGAGACATGCTTTTACAGCTTTCTTGCAGAAAAATAAAAAAAATCTAGGACAGGTTTGGTGCACGGCCCAAACTAGGGAGCTGTAACTGTTTAAATGCTTGTTCAATGCATACAGAATTTTTTCAGATCCCTTAACGTTTTCCATTTTATCTTCAGAGACTCATCTTAAAACGGATTCAATTCAGCAATTCAAAGTAAAACAGGTTAATATATATTAAAAGTTGAAAATTTAAATTTCTGATATTTCAGAAATATCTTTTATTCAGTAAAGCCACACTAGCAGTGAAGCGACAAGCTTGTACCATCTTTCTTCATTAGGTTTCTGCCATTACTTTTACATTGGTTATGCTCAACCAGATTGAATGGGGAGTGTTTATGCACAGGCTTTCTGTGGTTTCTCCAAAAATCCTCTACTAGATTCAGTTTAGAAGCCTCTCCTGAGCATTTTGGAAAAGGTTATATTATTGAGGTAATGCTCTGTGATTGGTTTCCTCCCCACATGCCATTGGACAGAAGATTTTGCTTCTCATAGTCTGAGAGTTGGTCACACGCCTTTTAGTGAAGAATGGTTGGGTTTGGGATTTTGGTCACCTGCCTGAACAAAGCCCTTAGCTATCCCCATCAGTCAGTCTGGGTGGGTGTCCATATCTAGATGGACGTTTGGTGCTTCCAAATATCTTCCATGAATGATGGAGGTAACCATGTAATTTTAAATGCTGCATAAATGCTTTAGTTTCCTTCTTCCGATCTGCATCTCGATACAAGCCTGCCTCGCAGGTCTACAGTCGGTTCTATCAACATGGCTTGGTTTTCATTCTGATATACAATATTGACTGTGAAACCTTATAGACAGGTGAGCACCTTACAAAAAAGTATGTCTATGATGACTAATTATGCACAGGTGTACTCCAGTCAAGTTGTAGAAGCAACTCATGGAACACTGACTAAAGTATGACGCACCAGATTCAACTGCAAGTGTTAACAAAATTGAATTTTTTTGTTAATTTTAATAAATTATAATAAAAACTATGTAACTTTTTTTTTTTATTGGACCTTACAAGGTTGTTTATTCATTTTCATTTGGTTCTCCAAGACAGTTTTGCAGAACTTACCCTTCTGATGCTCGCAAAGGCAGGGCCAAAAGTGCTGTGAGTGTTTGTGCTTGTTCTGATCCACTCTGGAAGCTTCTGCAATGTGCCTGTTCGTAAGTAGCGCCGATCACAAAGTACAATGCAAGCATAATCACCTCTGTGCCGAATAGCCCGTCCTGCAGTGAACAGGAAGACTCATGAGGTGGTGGGGGCCAGTGATTATAGTTCCAGTTTGGTAAACATTACCCATAATAATAGTCATACATGCATACATACAAGCACAATTCATCATACCTATTGACTGATTAACAGCCTTCATGCAAAGATTTTCAATTAAAGCTTTCCCAGGACTTCTGCCATCCACATGAGGCTGAAAGAGAGAATAAGCAAAAAATAAAACATTCAAACACAGTGTTTTCATTGTGGTTACAAAACGTGTCATTCGCTTCAGTACAAACCATGTTTTTATCCAAGTATGCCATCTTCTCCTGCAGCTCAGGGGACTTAATGTTAGGATAAGGCATTCCAACCATCATAATACACCTAAACAGAAAACCCACATGAAAAGAAAAAGGTGAAGCCACACATTCCAGAGACTTAATCAGAGCTAGAGTTGGTTAACCTCTACCTCATCTGAGAAGAGAACACTAGTGCATGAGTTAGAAAGGAGCTAATCTGACAAAGATAGTTTCTAGTCCTTCGTGCGTAATGTTCTTTTTGAGGGGGCAGTAATAAATGTAGTACAGTAGTAATGTTATTCCAGCTTGTCCATAAGAAACCTTTGTGTGTGTCTTAAGTAAAACTCTCCGCATTTACGTACTTATTTTCAATTATGAGCCATACCTTCCCAGGTCATCAGAGAAGTTGATCCCTTCGCTCATCTTCCCCCCAACTACAGAAAATAACAGTGCCCCTGACTGGCCTCCTCCAGTGCTGCTACAGCGCTACAAACAAAATAATGAATCAATACATGCAAGAGTCAAGTGGCTCTTGTAAAGTATTTCATTTTATCCTGTTTAAAGCATAAGGACACATGACATGAACAACCAAGATACAATCAGCTACAGACCTGGATACATTTGGTGTACTCAGACAGCACCTGCTCTACCTGACTTGCTTTCTTTGGCTCCTGGAAAACCTGAAATTTATGCAAAATTCACAGACTGTTCTGAACAAAACATATTAGTCTGATGGAAAAAAACAACAACATTGATTTGCTCAAAAAAAGGTGTTAACTGTGCCTTTGCATTTAAACACTGACCTTCTTTTTGGCTGCCAGGCGTTGGAGGACTCCATTACTCTCCCAGTGTCCCAGAATTCTCCTCTCATACTCGTAGGAGGGAAAGAAACAGACCACACCTCCTGGAACCACGTTACACAGGTTAGACAGAACTCTGCCAGTCTCCTCCATCTGACAAACACATACACAGAAAGAAACAGGGTAGTTCACACAAAAAACAGGCAAGAATCAAGAATTAGCAGGAAAAGACACTGTGTGATATTGTTATTACATGCATATTAATTGTCTACAAATGAATTCAGATTATCAGCTTTTAGAGGCACAAATATGATTTTTGTGCTCCATGTAACATTGATCTGATCGTGTCAAATCAGACATTATTCACTTTCAAATGCGGCTGAATATGTGAGTACATACTGCAGAAACACTGAAGTAGCTTTTCCCCCCACATCCCCTCCCTCAGTTATTAGACTGATCAGAGCGATTTATCTTTGTAATGAAGACCTGCGCTGCTATTTCATTATTTTTAACAGTTGTTCATGACGCATGTAGGTCATTTATATTGTAATATAAACCATAACCTCAAATTGACCCCTGGTTGAAAACAGGGACAGTAATGAATAATAAAACATGAAAATGATTTGTATTCATTTTTTCTTTGCAGCTGTAAAGTGTTATGGGAGACGTGTATTAAAGAGCAGGTTTTTGAATTCCATTTTGCTTTTGCACCAAGTGTAATAGATTCTGATGTGTAGCCTAACGCATTTGCTTGTTGTTTTACCATTTGTGGTGTGTCTCTGGTCTGGAAGGTAAATTCTAACTCCTGTCCAGAGGGCCCAGCACAGAGGACTATGGGTAGAATATTCTCTGGAGGTATGACATGACCTGAAACAAAATTTCATAAACATGAAGTTTTGCACATATACTTCAGGCACCCCCCCCCAACCTACACAAACACAACTCACCACATGAGAACTCTGCAATGCGTTCCTCGGAGACCCCTGCTGAAAACAGAAGCTGCTCCTTAAAATCTGCAACCTGCAACACAAATAAACGGCAAGTTTTTCTTCCAATCTGTTGGATGGGACTATGGCCCATGTGAGTTAGAATGTGTGTGTGTGTGTGTGTTTTTATGCTTACAGGCTGCATAGTTCCCCCTGCGATTATGACAGCCCTGCATTCTTGGACAACCTGTGCAAAATGAACTGCTGCATTCAGCATCAGGAACTTTAGACTGCTCTGAGCCAGACAGACTGTGCAGGGAGAGCAAAAAAATCAACCAAGAGATACTTTTACATTTACGGCATTTAGCAGACGCTCTTATATAGAGTGACTTCCATGTCCTAATTACAGGGGCAGTCCCCCCTGGAACAACTCAGGGTTAAGGGTCTTGGGACCCAGTGGTGGTAGTAGCTGGAGGTGGGATTTGAACCTGGGATCTCTTGATCCAGAGGTCTGCAAGCAAGTACCCTACCACTGGACCACCACCACCCCGATAAAAGACACCAGTGCAAATGTGAATGAAATGCAAGTGTTTGTACGTATGTGAAAATCACCTTGCTTGTCAATCACCACTCTCCCATCTTTGTTGGCATTGGTGAGAGCAAAAAGAAAACTTTCAACCAGCATCATGGGAGATGCCATAGGGGGCCTGTCCTCTCCTGTCCCTTGCTGCTCTGGAAGAGCTACAAGACAAGTTTGACATTTCAAAAAAAAGAATAGAAGTAGTTAATGTGTCAATATTTTATTGTTGTCGTGATAAATAAGGTCAAAGTGTGCTATCTTTATTAATATTAAACAATATTAACAAACACCTAACATCTTCAGGTTCAGTGCTTCATTGGATTTGCAGTAAAGCAGGGTTGGAACCAAGACACCTGACTAGCAAGCATTAGTCACAAGGCTTGAGCCAAGTCCCAAAGTCATGTCTGATTTTTTAATTTATTTTTTTTTTAAACAATAAAACACCTTTCTATCAAAGAATAAATGATACATTATGGCAGGAGACCCAAGTCCAATCCTGGAGGGCCAGTGTAAAGCACGGTTTGACAAATACGTCTGATTCAACCTGTTAATAGCCAGCTTTAGTGAGTGTGCATGAGAAGGGGAAACCACTAGACTGTCCTGGGAACTGGTCCTCCAGGACCGTATTTGTGCACCCCTCTTTTAGGGCACACAAGTTTTTAAAGCACACAAACACAGATGGTTTAAGGAAATGGTTAGAAATACAGCTCATGGTGATCTACATTTCTGCTAACTGCAATTCCAACACTAAACAGCCAGAGCTATTCTACTGGAATATTTAAAGTGGATAAGTTGTTTATTTTTTGTTTGTTTTCAGGAATGCTGACCAAAGCTGAAAGGCAGACCTCAGGGATAAGGATAGGTGACATCTGGTTTAAAGATGTCTGGTGCAAAGTAAAAGAGCATTATCAAATGGTGTGGTTATGGCAATATTACCTGCAGGTTTGTTTTGAAGACTCTGGAGGAATTGTCCAAGCCCTTCAATGTGGCGATTCTCTTTGTTCACTGAACTTGAGTGTGTACGTACACCATTCCCTTCATACTTCTCTACAAAACCACACAACTACACACATACGCACACAAGCACACGCCACAGAATTCAATGGTTTGTCTTCACTTTTCCATGCATGATGCTTAATTATCATACTGCTCGACTCACTTTCCTGCTGATCATGCTCTTTTCAAAATATTTCTGAACCTGCATTAGGGAGAGATCAGAGAATATCAGAAGTTATTCTACATAGAGCAAGCTTTGTCTTTCAGTTTAAGACAAAATATATAATTATGACTATTGTTTATCATAAGCATAATCAATGTATGCGTGAGTGTTGTACCTTGAATAGGTTTATATTATCAATCTTAGCTCTGAATAGGAAGTCGTTGATGGTTAGTAGTTCAGATCCTATGGAGAAAGGTATGTTTGAAATGCTTTTTTAAATGTTTTTTAAAAAAAAAAAGAATGAATGTCGCAAATTAAAAATGTATGTGCTGTTACCCGACTGAGTGCTCTGAGTGGCAGGATTCAGACCCACTTTCCCTGCAGTCAGAAACCATAAGTATTAGGATAAAAACAAAAACAAGCCAACAAATTCTCTCTCTCGTGTCCTGCACAGCTGACCTCCAAGTGTTCGTACAAGTCCCTCAAGCACAAACAGGATCTGCTTGATATACATCAGATTTTTGGCCTTGAGGCGACTCCTATAAAAGACAACACCAAAATGCAGCTGCTTTAATTTTTTATTTTTATTTGTAAGCCACCATTGAATCTACATCTAAGAATTATGTCTAATTAGTGTCCTGATGTCCCTATTCCCTATTTACAAGCATATGAATGCGTCAACACTGCTGAAGTGGGAAATAAAGTGAACCCAATTTTATTTTACCTGTAGCGGTCACAGTACTGAGACAGCTGGGAGTGAGCCCTGCAGAGCTGAAGAGAGGACAAAGCAGATTTTACAGATTTAACAGTGTTGGGTATTTTTTGCTTATTGGGCTGAAGTGAATATTGAAATAAAGGACTGTGACCACAATACACCTTAACATGTATTAAAGGGTACTGGTAAATAAATATGTATCGTCATTATTTTAAAATAGCAACGAACTTCTGTCAGATTACATGTATATTCTGATTCATCAAAAGCCCACAGCAACATTTATCTGGAGCTGTGACTGATCAAGGTCTATGCAGCACACGGTAAAAAAAACAGGCTCACGCTAAGAGATGTGTTGAAGCCTCAACTGTATATTGAAGCCTACAATATCAGCATTGTCAAGACCGATATTGCAATAAAAAAAATAAACCATTTATTGTGCAGCCTTACTGCTTATGAGCTTACTTGTTATGGTAGTTTTGTATAAGGTGTTTGTGCACATCTATACCTGTGCTCCGCTGACCTCAGCGCTGTGTAGCGCTGTCATTGTATCAGTCAAGTTGTGAGCCTCATCAATTATGACAATCTGGTCCTTCAGTTTGATTCCTGATGCCTTGCGAGTAGCCGCATGCAGCAGCGACTGATATGGCAACACCACCACCTGAGACAAAGAAACAAGCATATCCAACGCAAACAGATGCTCAGCTTTCAGAAGACAACCCTACATTTGATAAAAAGTTTTTAAAAATCCTAAGGCCACAGTGCTCCTGATAAGTAATGTATTATAAAAAGCAACTTATGAACATGTCAAAGACATTTCTGTGAGCTTTCATAGAAACAAAAACAGGGTTCCAAACAGAATAATTAAATGTAAAAATTGAACTGATGTCAGATTTGTGCAACAGTGTGCGGCAAATGCTAGTGCATACGCCTGTATGTGTTTGTGTACCTGAGCTGCAGGAATAGCCACTCTCGTGCTGTAATAAGGGCAAGTATGCGTTTCTCTGCCGTGCTGCAGGAGCTGTTCAATATCTCGCACTTTCACCAGCACCTCATCACGCATTGCCATCAACTTCTCAAAGCCTGAAAAAGCGCAGGTTGCCTTGGCGACACCACGGCGACGCTTTGGCTCCAAGTCTGACTTTTCCTGCTTTTCTGGAGACAGAGGTCTCAGGTCATCATTTCTTGCTGTGCAGTTACCCTTCTGAACACAGCATTTTTCTTTCTGGACAAGTATGAACCATTTTTGCTTTTAACGATGGCACGATTTGCTTTTTATGCTTTGTGGGAGTTTGGCAGTGTAAGCTAATGATGTTGTCCTTTGTCACCAAAGCTAAGCTGTTAAACACCATCGATCTGAAGTATATGTACATTTTGAAAAAATGAAAAGAAAAAAAACAAACAAAAAAAAACAAACCATTTGACAGCTTTGGAAATTGATTAATAGGAAGCACATCAATAACAATAAAAGTCAACAAAAAGCACTTATGTTCTGACTCAAATATGAAGAGCACACATTAAAATCAGAAAGAATAAGCTATGGAGCAGGGCTATGATAAATGTGATCAAGATTGTGGATGTGTTAAGGAAGGAAGTTTACTTTGAATACCTTTATCTAAATCTCAACTGGAGTGTCCTCCAAAATTAGAAATGTAACAGTAGTTGGTCATTTTATCCACTAGGTGTCACTGAGGTGTACTGGTTTCAAAGTAATGAGTATCTTTCAAGTCCATTTAAAGGCATCCTAAACTGCCCCAGGAAGCTTTGTTTTACCCTCACTTGTGATAGTGTCTGCATTTGTCTGTGTTTCTGACCATGTTTGTTTTTTTGCAGCTCCATACAGCGATCGTTGATGAGCTGAAGACTCCCGAGTCGTGCTACATCTGGGTTAATGCACAGATTCTAGAGACACAGAGAATAAATGAGTTATTAATGTAATTAATGTGTTAAGTGCATAAACATACTGATACAAATGTTAAGAAACAAAAATCCTGCAACAAATATACAAAGTGTTACATTTTCTAGCTAACATGATAAATTATTTATGTTTTAGGGTCATTTATACATCTTTCTACTTTGACCATTCAAACACCTGAATTAGTTCATCATAGACCTACGACTGAGCCAGACTCTGAGCTTAACCCTCTAGAAAGATTCCACCTCAATCAGTCATTTATCGTGTCATCAAGAACTTAATGCAGAGAGGTTGAATTGTTGTGAAGAGCCTTCAGGACACCCAAGAAAGTCCAGCAAGCGCCATGAATTTCTCCTAAAGTGGATTCAGCTGCGGGATCAGGGCACCACCCATGCAGAGCTTGCTCAGAAGTGACAGCAGGCAGGTGTGAGTGCAACAGTGAGCCGAAGACTTTTGGAGGACGGCCTGGTGTCAAGAACGGCAGCAAAGAAGCCAATTTCTCTGCAAGTTAAACACCTTTCCCCCCCCCAGTCTGTTCTGCTTACTGTTACACTAATACATATTTTACTTTCAGTTTTCTCATAATGTTCATGAAGCAGGTTAAACTGCAACATGTGACACAGCAGCACATCCATTTTGAGCCGGCATAGTCAGCAGTGAGTATCCTCCAGTGTTTTTACTAATCTAACAGCATACCTAGTAGCCATTAAAAATAAATATATCACGCAGACAGTGTGTGTGTGCGCGCATGTGGGTGCACCTGTCTAGACCCCAAATTGACCAAGCTGACTGTGGACCCATATGGGCTCTTCTGCACTTCATGCACAAACTGGGCAAGCTGGGAGTGTGTGCGGCTGCAGTAATATATCTGGGGGAGAAAAAAACAAAAAAAAAAAACAAACATGTGACACAGGAAAATACACAGGATGTTGCAATCGCTCCATTAATTTTACTAAAATGATGATGTATTAGACATTTTCAAAAACAATTACATTACACACACAACAAAAACACACCTTAGTGATATGTTCTTCCTCCAGATCATCATCATCATCTTCACAGAACCTGAAAGAGAGCGATCATTAATATTAAAGGGTAGAGAAGTCATAACACATGTATGTAGATGGAAAACCACACACACCTGGTTTTGGGTGCTGCTTCATCATCACTTTCATAATCTGCAACTATGAGCCCCTCTTCTTCCTCTGCTTGGGGTCTTTCCTCTGAGCTCAACTCCTGTTTACTGAGCTGCAGCAACTTTTCCACCTCACTGTCCTCCTGATTCTTCATCCACAAACACACACATTGTCATTACGCTCATACAGACACGTGCATTCAGTCAGAAACACTGGAACACCACACAGACAAACTTACTCTTCTTTTCATGGCATATTTAAGCTGAGCATTGTGTCTGATCATCTCCAGCCTGTCTTCTCTCCTCTTCCGCTTAATCTCCTCATCCTAGGACAGGGACAAATCAGCGCCGTGCATAACAGACAATCTACACAGATGTGTCTGAACATGACCTGGAGAGGTTTTCCTTTCACATAAATCACCTTTAACTTGTTCACCATCTCTCTCTCTGCTCTTTTTTGCACAAATTCAGACACCCAGTCTGGCTCGGTTCCAGCTCCGCCGCTCCCTCTCTCCTCCTCCTGGCTGCTCTTCTGGACCCCATTATACTCCTTTTCCTCTCCTCCTACGTTCTTCTCCATCTCCCCACCTTGCAGAAGTCTGGCAGCATCCTCTTTCTTCTTTTCCTCATAGTCCTTCAGCCATGTCAAAGCCCCACAAATCAGACTCAGAGATTTGCCCTGCAAAGGAGAAAACAGAACAACATCAGTGCGACACCAATACCGTCCGCCTACACTTACAGGAGGAATTATTCCTTGGGCCTCATTTTGTGCACTTTTCCTGAGCTGATTCAACTCAATGATGAATAAAGTTATTTATATGCAGGGTCAGTTGCGTTAGAGTAGGATAAAAACAAATAAACACAGAAAAGATGGGTTTTTACAGACTTTAACTTGCTGGAATTGCTCCTGGGCGGAACGCCCCCTGCTGGCCGCTAGACAACGTGCAGCGCCATCTATTCCACATTAGACAGTAACATTTCATAATATTTTAATAAACCAATCCAAGACATTTGGTGACTCAACATTATAAACAACTGTTATTATGAATGTTTTCTCAAAATAAACTAAATAACCTAAACTAAACTAAAACCTAACGGCGTTACTCATTTTAGGTCTAATTGTACCTTATATTGAAATGAATCGATAAAAATAATTTGCATTCGCAGAATTACATTACATTTACAGCAGTGGTGTTTGTAAAATGCTTCAGAAATGTTATAGTTTTCACTGATTTTATATTTTACAAACTTTTCTTTACGGTGAAATGACTAGCGATTCGATACCGAACACCGCCAGCAGGTGGCGCAGTTCCGCTCTTTTCTCTGCGCGGACTCACCGTGCCGGTGGGACTCTCGAAAATGCCCACTTTGCGCTGCTCCAGCGCCTCGTACAGCGCCTCCATGAAGTGCTCCTGGATCTGGTAGGGTTTAAAAGGGAACGGAAATCGGCTGAAGCGGTCCCCGCTCTCCATCGCAAATAAACCGCTGAGACAGATGAGCAACTGGAGAGAGCTAAGCGATCAGAAACAGTCGCCCGTTTGGTGTTTTTTATTTTAAACAACACTGACCGTTCACTCTAGACGAGACTGCAGTATGTTAGAGTCTGTATTAAGTCATGCTAAACTCTTCACAGCGGTGCGATCATGGCCTCACGACGAGTCAGCTAGTTTCTCACCAACAAAATCTTCCTTAAAGAGTCCCGCCACTGATACCTCAGAGCCAATGGCAATGAGAATGGGTTTGCTATATTTTAGGGAATGTCATCAAATAACAACCCAGCGTGTGCTATAAAAATGAAGCCCTGCCTCTCATCTCGTATAGCAATTATCCATACGTTACAGTCCATCATTCTGCAAACATACTACATTTTGTCGATTGACTTCGTTCGCAAAGGTTGATCACAGTGCCTTTCATTTCTAGTTTGCCCTTTTTTGACGGTGCCTGGCTTGTCCCCGCCCAAATTAATTTAGTCACCGCCTCTCTTCGGGTGAGCTGCCAATCGCGTAAAATAATGGCGAACACGCCGGCGGCAATTGGACGGTTGGAAAACCGCCCCCTGCCCCGCGTTAGGAAACGCCTACGGCCACTACCCACTCTTTGAGTCGCTCTGGAAAGTTCGCTGCCCTTCCTCCGGAATCGACTGGAAAGCCGTGCTCGCGTTAAATCCTGACGCGCGCGTGTTCAGAGTTCGTGCTCGGAGTTCAGCGCAAAACAAGAGGCAGTTGCGTCGGTCAGACAGCACGAAAGCGCTGGGTTTATATCCACACGGCTATCCAGTCCATCACATCATTTAATCTAGCCGCCGAAAGGAGCAAGGCACGAGGAGGAGAGCCGCCACTGACTGAGCAGCACTTAGGTCCGGGTTTACATTAGCTCGTTGTGGAGGCGGCCTGCGGTCTCACGTCTATCTGTTGACGACAGTTTTCCAAACATGACCGCTGAAGAAGTTACACACGATGCACAAAGCATCCCCATCGAGGGAGAGGACATCACTCCAAAGAAAGACGGAGGAGTGCTGAAGGTACTGAGGTGTAGAGAACACCTGGGTGTCGTTTCTGAACGGATGAGTTGATTGGTGAGGCTGCTGAAGGAGAAGATCGGTCCGGCAGTGTAGCGTTAGCTCGATGGCTAACGAGTGGCTGCACGCCAGGCCCGCAGGGAGGGAAAGGCGAGCCATATGACAGTTCTGGGGATCTCCTACTGTCCCCCACCAGCATACAGGCTGGGAAGCAGAGCTAGCTGAACCCTGTTAATGTAACTGACCGTCAGTTAAGCCCGAGCAGATGGCTAGGCGTGCGAGCTAGTTAGCTGTGCTAGCCCTCACCTGCAGGTGGGATTAGCTGGTCCAGGGAGGACTCTGCAGGCTGGCCCGCTCTTGCTGATACTGTTTAAAAATCCAAACACAGTGGTTTCTCTTATGTGGAGGAATAATCTAGTTCGCTCGGGGAGCCTAGCTAAGCTAGCAGTAAAAGTCTAATGTAATAAACTAATCCGGGTGTTTTTAGATATAAAAACCTCATCTACACTGCTCAGACATTCTTCAGCATTTTGATTTGTATTAATAGCTGTGGTTTGTGTAAGTGAGCCAGCACGTTGCTTGGGTATCAGTTTCATGCTTCCAGAAATTTCTAGACAGCTGAATTCTTCCCGATCAGTATCTTCAACGAGAGTTTAACTAGAGCTTATCAAAACTTTAATCCAACTGCTGCCTGGAAACATTTCAATGTGTTCATCTAGTGGGGCTCCGTTATTTATTTATTTGATTGTTTATTAAGCTTATGCAGGTATGATGAGGCTTTTTCCGTATCTTTTCTCCTCAGTTGGTGAAAAAGGAAGGCACAGGTACGGAGCTTCCTATGATGGGCGACAAGGTGTTTGTGCACTATGTTGGTACACTCTTGGATGGCACACAGTTTGACTCCAGTCGTGACCGTGGAGAGAAGTTCT
The DNA here is from genome assembly GCA_017165825.1 of Hepsetus odoe. Lineage (NCBI taxonomy): Eukaryota > Metazoa > Chordata > Actinopteri > Characiformes > Hepsetidae > Hepsetus > Hepsetus odoe. The sequence goes on along the minus strand of CM029375.1, from coordinate 19,931,538 downwards.
CCTTCGAATTGGGCAAAGGTGGGTTGATATGTAGACTTTCCTGGCCAGGCAAAAAAAAAAAAAAAGTCACTGTCTTCTGTACATAAAACAATCATCCCTGCTCAGTTTCAGTTTTCTGATGTTTCTTGTATCTGCTCTGCAGGTCAGGTGATTAAAGCATGGGATATTGGTGTTGCAACAATGCGCATCGGGGAGATCTGCCAGTTGATCTGCAAACCTGAGTATGCCTATGGAGCTGCTGGCAGCCCGCCCAAAATTCCACCCAACGCTACTCTCGTCTTTCAGGTGCATTTCAGATAATGTTTATTGGGTTTATAAAGTGTAGAAAATTGTTTTTAATTTTTGTTATTTTACTTGCCTGTTTCTATGCATGACAGGTAGAGTTGTTTGAGTTTCATGGGGAAGACATCACTGAGGCTGAAGATGGTGGAATCATCCGTAGAATCATCACTAAAGGAGAAGGCTACTCTAAACCCAATGAGGGGGCTTCTGTAGAAAGTAAGTCTGCTGCTGTGCTGAAGTGAGATGCAATAGCTGAAAGTGCCCGTTGCTTTCTTAACCCAATACATTCTCTCTTTCTCTGTCTCTCTATCAGTACACGTGGAGGGTAAGCATGAGGATCGTGTATTTGATGATCGGGACCTAAAGTTTGAAGTTGGAGATGGAGAAAGTCTTGATCTGCCGCCTGGTGTGGAGAGAGCACTGCAAGCTATGGAACAGGGAGAGGAGTCTCTCTTCACAATTAAGCCAAAGTAATTGCACCCTCTAACACACATGAATGCATATTTGTCTGACACTTTCATTCAGAACAGAGATTCCCTTTTACTACTAGTCATGAGCACAAATTTTGTTTAGACATGTTGAAATCATTCAGAACTGCATTTATCCCCCTGATTTATTAATTTATTTTATATTCTTTTTTTTTTAAAATGCATTCGTTTGTAGATATGGGTTTGGGAATGCTGGCTGTTCCCAATTCAACATTCCTCCTAATGCAGTGTTGCAATACACAATCAAATTGGCTGCCTTTGAGAAGGTGAGTCTGCCTGAGAACTTGTGTGTCATTACAACTTCTGAGATAAGACCTCCAAGTCTGGCGCGGATTTGAGAACATCTTTAAAATTAAGGCAAATATCTCATAGCTTTTAAACACGCTTTTAGTAATGCATATTTGTAGTCTGGTCTTGCAAAAAGTTTCATAATTGTATATTTAAACCTTCACAAGTTGTTTATTTTTCCACTGGATATGTTTGAAATTGTACTAAGCATCCAAGATGCTTTACAAAACATTTCAGAATTCTGCATGATGCTTTCTGGTTTTAACATCTATCATGCTGTACAGGCAAAAGAATCTTGGGAGATGAACACTACTGAGAAAGTGGAGCAGAGCGCTATAGTTAAAGAAAAAGGAACACAGTACTTCAAAGTAAGGAAATGGTAGAAGCATCCAGTAGGGTGCAAAATGAACATTATGATTCTGAGGTTCTTGTAGCTTTTGATGTAGTTGTTTATTCACAAACTTGACAAACTGTTTGTGTGTAGGATGGCAAGTACAAGCAGGCAGCAGTGCAATACAAGCGCATTGTGTCTTGGCTAGAGCACGAGTCCAGTCTGCTGGGGGAGGAGGAAGAGAAAGCCAAAGTCCTGCGGTTAGCAGCTCACCTCAACCTGTCTATGTGCTACCTAAAACTACAGGATCCCAACCCAGCCCTCGAGAACTGTGACAAGGTCTAGAACCATTTACAGAATCTATCTTTTTCACGTTCTCATATTACACTTTATATGGTACACTAAATATGGTGTTTCTTTAAATTGTCAAGTACTTTCACTCACAACATCCAGAAGTGTTTTTAAAGACAAAATATGTATACAAAATAAATTTAAAACATGAATTAATCCAAAGGCTGAACTGGAATAGTTGTGAGGATGTTTAGATTCTAGAAAGCCCCTCCATGGGACAGCAAAAAATTAGAAATTTGGTAAAACATTCTTGTTTTATTTTTCTTTCATTCTTTAAGCAGCTGTATTCTCGATATACTTTGTTTTCACCCTGTTGTCTTTTACAGGCACTGGAATTGGATGCCAATAATGAGAAGGCTTTGTTTAGGCGAGGAGAAGCACTTTTTGTGATGAAGGAATTTGAAAGAGCAAAAGATGATTTCCAACATGTCGTACAACTCTATCCAGCCAATAAGGCAGCGAAGAGTCAAGTGTTGCTGTGCCAGAAACACATCAAGGAGCAGCACGAAAAGGACAAACGCCTCTATGCTAACATGTTCCAGAAGTTTGCAGAGAGAGATGCTAAAGTAAGTGCCTGTGTATAGATCCAGCGATGCTCAGTTCTAGTGTTGATTGGCTCTAGTGTTAATAGGCTGTCTGCGATTGTCTTGTACTGTTTCTCTCCTTTTCACACACAGAAGGAAGCAGATCAGGCAAAAAAAGAGACTGACAGTGCAATGGAAATTGAGGAAAATGGAGCCCAAGAGCAGACAGCAGCATAAAAGCATTACCCTGCGTTTGTGTGTATAATTAATTTTTTATTATTTTTTTGTACCTGCTATGTTCCTCTGAAATGAGTGCGAGAATGTGTGTGTGAAACCAAAAGCCAGATCCAGATGTAGAAAATTGTTCGCTTTTGTCCCTTCCTTTATGCCTTGCTAGCAGTGTCTGCATTATAGTTGTTTGTGTGGCAGCTGGCTCATCTGTGTTCTTTGCTGCTACTCTGTGTGGCATGAGAAAGATTGAAGGTTGTTAATGCTGATTGCAACCCTTCTCGGCCAATAGCCAATACTGCAGCGTCTGATATGGGCCTGAAGCCCATACTGATACTAAACTGTAACTCTGAGCGCCACTGTGTAGCTCCCATCTATTGTTCAATTCTGTTCTGCTGGAAGATCTAAGATGCATGGAAGCCGTTGTCAGGGCGACAGGACTGTTTTGGTATTATCTTTATGGTTTATACCTTTTTGAAAGCAGTTTTTTCTACGTCTTTTGCTGTTGACTGTCCATAGAATTGTTCAAGTGTTTTGTTTTGTTTTGTTTTGTTTTTCCTCTGTTGGAAATCTGGTGGAATCATTTCTTTACATGTTACTCTGAATAGCATGTTTACATTTAGTTTTTAGGCAAGCAAGGAAAAGCCTAACCAAACTCTCTTGTCTAAACATTTTGTGTCAGTCCATGTTTTGAACTATTTCAGTGTTTAAAATCAACTTGGATTTAAATCCTGGGTTCATAGCACTTTTTTTTGTTTGTTTTTTTTCTGGAAAAAAGACAAGTGTATGAATCAGACTGGAAATGACAACATGACTCTTAGCAGCTCTGTGTGACTTCCCTACTGGCACCGCATATCTCAAAGGCATGAGGAAGAGAATCAGAACTAGAATTGTTCCATTCAAGTGACATGAATGCTTCACTGATGTTGAAATAAAAAAGAAAATACAAACTTAATTTTTGAGTCTCTATTTTGCATTCATATTCATTTGATGCTGTAGTGGAACCTTTCTTGTGTGGGGTTTTTTGTTGGGGGTGTAGACCAATAGCCTGTAAAGGGAAGTCCTGGAAGGATTAACTGGTTAAAAAAACAGTTGGAGAGTTGTGGTTTGGTTTTTTTTTTTTTTTTTTTTTTTTTTTTGCTTGAAAAACTGGTTCTGCATGCCTCATTGGCTGTAAAGAAACAAGGTGATTTATCTTTCAATGTGCATCAAATGAATAAAAAAAATTTAAAAAAAAAGAAATGCAGAACAATACTGTGGGTGTGTGGGGCTGACTTAAATATACACCTGTCAGCACCACACTGGCTTTCCTTGAAAGCACACAGGCATCAGTAAGGCTTGAGTGTCCCTGGTTCTTCCTCTGACCTCTTAACCAGGCATTAACCACTGCAGTCCAGGAATAGTCACAACTAAACCACTACTGAAACAAAGAGTTCAAGATTGATGAGTGTGTATGCAGTCTACTGTTGACAGCTTTCATATTCCTGCTGTGCAAAACCTCTTTCTTATGACAAAATGATCAGCTGCCTGTTAGCTGTTTCATCTTCTTTGATATTTATTTTGCCTTTTTATAAATGCTTACATGGTCATTTTGCATTTAGCCTATCAGTTTTCCTTTATTTGAGTTTAAATTTCTCCAATTTTAATTATTGGAAGTGGCCATTAATTAAGATTAGATTAAGAGCCATTTTGTAGTTAATAACTTCCGTCTCACTGTAACTGGGAAACTGAAATAACCACTATGTAGATGTATATACCATTTTATATATTTTTTTTTTTTTCTCCTCTTACATTTCATGAGTTATGTAGAACTCCTTAGTCCGTAAATATAGATGTCTGCAGCCTCAGTGTGCATGGATGAAAAACTGGTCTTTAGTCATGTCCTGTGGGCAAACTGAAACAAATGTTTAAAGCAGGGACAAATAAAAAATGTAGGCAACAGAAAAAAACATGAAATAACGCCACCTTGCGGAGCTCTCTGCTGCTGCATGGGAAGAATGAACGCCTGAGTCCACCTGTCGCTGTCCCACAGGGGGCAGAGAAGATGATATTTTGTAGAATATCATGTGCCTCTGGTTCAAAACAACATCTGCATCCTGCAGCTCCACAAACATAGTAATGCCTGTCAGCACAGAGTATAACACACTATAATTTTATGTACTGCATGTTATATTGAAGAGCAATGTCAAGACGGAGCAAATACATTTCTGTGCATTTCAGGCCTGCAGTCACCTGTACTAAAACATCTTTTTGGATTAACTTAACTTTTAACTTTTTTGTTTTTTGGTGAAATTAGTGCAGTTTTTTCATGACCGTTTCATGTCCTGAGTAGTTTGGAGGTGATGCGCTTTAGGAATTTCCAGTGTTAGTCATTCATGAGGGACTTGAGGTTTCATTTGATTGGTTATCTTGTTGTCTAGGCCATGTGAACATATAGAAGTAATCAGATGCTTCATCATCAGCTACCATTAACTGTCTTTCTCATGAGAAGGAAACACGTAGTCTTTACTTTCAGCATCACACCTTGCAGGACACTACAAGATCTGGGGATTAAACTGATTATTAGAATTCACAAAAAATGAAATTCAGTGTTGAATTACACAAAATAAAAGCTATTCATTAAGTTAACTAATGCACAATTAAGACTATGCAGCTGAACAGTTCTGCATGTTAACTTTCCTGAGATATTGCTTTGCCTGTTTGCTTTCCTCTCACACCTGCTGCAGCCTAATGCAGCAGACGTAGCAGAGCAACAGGTCCCGTGGCAACAGGCAACAGCAGAAGCTCTCCAGATAAAATTACACACACACACACACACACACACAGCCAGAGTGAGACAAACAACTTCCCTTTAAGGACAAATGAATTCTCCCATGTTTTTATAACTATTTCCTTCAATCTCTATTAGTCCTTCCTGATTCAAATCTTTGCCAACATACATATGTATGTACTTTGCATAGGCAAAATATATTTGTTCAGTCTTGCTTATGTAAAATATCTATGTAGAGAGGATTTGACTGCACAAGCCCAGACCTATGATTAGTTCAAATAAACACATTGTAAAATAGCACAATGGTAAATCAAGGAAAAGTTTCCAAAGGCTACTTCTACAGTAGGCCATCCCTGGCAAGCAAAAAAAAAAGGGGTGACTCTGTAGACTCCTATGATGCTTTGGGAGCCTTTATTGAACTGTGGCCGAAATGACACAAACACCAGATTGTAACACTGAATTCATTTTCCCCATTTTTAACTACGCTACTGTATGTGTGTTTTTCATTTTAACTTGTTGGCTACCCCAACATCATTATGATAAAAAGCCTGACTGTGCATTTATAACACAGCTGTGGCAAATTATCCAATATATTCACACGTCCAGTCTTATAGCAGCCATTCTGATGGCAAACATTCTTTCAGCACATGTTTGAGGCTCATGGCTCTGTCTAACCAATCACTGTTGCTGAAGAACACCTCTCAACAACATGTCTACCATTTAAACTTGAGCAACATGCCTGAAACGTGTAATCAACCACGTTTAATGTGTCCACCTTGCCTGTCTCTCCTTCAAAAATGTATACATGAGGGGATGATGGGTATTCATGTTTCACCGAGTGAGTTGGGCCTGAAATGGCTAAGCACATCAAATCCCCCGTGTGTGTCCTCAAGAGAGGGCTGTTTACTTTCCTTGCTGACTTTTCTGCTGCACTAACTGTCAGTGCTGATTTAATATACTGAAAATAGTGCTGACAAGTGCTGTCTACAGTCAACAGTACGAGACACACTGCACAAACTCTGGCTGAAGGTCAGCCAGATGTTCGATGATGTTCAGCGACACACAGTGAACCACAACAAAATGCAGCCCCCGCTTTTCACCCATACATGCACTCACAGCAGGGGGCAGGTATTGAAAGTGCCCAGGCAGCAGTGATGGGGACGGTACCTTGCTCAAGGGTACCGATTAAAAAATTGACTTAAAGATTCAGATGTTTAATAAAATATCACTGAACTGGCTTCATCCTGGTGTTTCTTAAGCAAGCAAGTTCCAACATACGTTTATCGTTTTATTCTATTTATGAAAATGTTTCTAAGCCTGGTTTATGAGTCAGTCTCACGTGTTTAGCACCCTGAAGACTTCAAAAATGTTTTCTGTTCATGATGCCCAAAACATAAAAAGACTGTTTAGTTAATTTTCAAAGCTATAGTCACTGTATAACTAAACATTTTCATGTTTTCACATCACTGTGTCCATTTTATTATCACACTTTACATGCTGGGTGGTTTAGGTTTCCTGCTCTCACACAACTATTCAGACTCTGACGTTCTGATCTATATCTCACACTCACACAAGAAATCTCACGTCACCTCTGTGCAACCTGTAACATTATATAGTGATTCATTGATATATGTTGTTAATATGTAATAACGCTATGACGTTGCTAGATAAAATACTAGCAGACATATTCACACAATATTAAACATTAGCTAAATTTTAAAAGGGCAGCTCTAAGGTTAGCTAACAAGCAAACAAGGCTAAATATATTCTTTTTGTTCGCTGTTATATTTGTACAGCAAGCTTTCTTTTCCATTGGCAGCATGTGCTACAGTTTCACAGAAGTGTTGATATCATGCCCATAAACTAAGAAACTAAAAAAAAGAAAGTGGAGGTGTAAAAAATATCAGCTAAATGCACAAGCTAAGGTTAGCTAACAAGCTAATGAGTGATTAGCCACCTGCATAAATGTTGGATAATTAATGAAGTACTCTGTAATACTTTATAAAACAGGGCAGATGATTGTGTGAGGGTTGAAACTAGCACCAAAAGAAACACATTTTCATGAGTTTTATGAGTAACACTGGGCATTTCTCTTCAGCTCTTCTGTTCATCATTGAGATGGGGCTCTCTCAGAATTCACATTGTGTGAATTTACACTGTGGTGATCTTTTACATTTAAATGTGCAGGTTCAGCCTGAATGGCTGTGATAAATGTAAAAATAAGGTGATGTTAAACTTGACTAACTGGTCCTGTAAGGATCCCAGTTTAGGTCAAAAGGTTCTATTTTACCGACACTGTTCTTCAGTGGAACAGTTTCCTACTGGATTTTCACTGAAACTTCTGAAACTCTGAGGGTTGTTAACATCGGCAGATTGTTTTTGAGATTTTGGAGAGAGAGGAAGTCTGATATGTATACATACAAAGATCAAATTAAAGCTATGTAACTTTTTCTTTTAGATTTAGTATTTAAAAAAACATCTTTTTGAGTTTGCTGATAATTCTGTCAAAAAACATTAAATATTTTAGAAAGACAAACAAAGAGTTTTGGAATAAATTGATCTGTTTATTTGGGCAAATCAGACACACCAGAGCTGAAAAATCACCTGTTTTGGTGTAAAGACTCTAAAAGACTGTGTGCTGAACCTCACCAGGCTGGACTGAACCTCACCAGGCTGGACTGAACCTCACCAGACTGGACTGAACCTCACCAGACTGGACTGATCCTCACCAGGATGGACTGATCCTCACCAGGATGGACTGATCCTCACCAGACTGGACTGATCCTCACCAGGATGGACTGAACCTCACCAGGATGGACTGATCCTCACCAGACTGGACTGAACCTCACCAGGATGGACTGATCCTCACCAGGCTGGACTGATCCTCACCAGGATGGACTGATCCTCACCAGGATGGACTGAGGCTGAAGGTACAGAATCAGAAAAAATCTTTTTTGTTGATCTAGAAGGAAATTACTGCACAGATACATACAGATAGAAAATCTCAAATCTGGCCGTGCTCTCCGGAAAAACAGAGCTTGGATATATTTGTTTGTTTGTTTGCTTGCTTGTGTAATGTGGAAAAACTTTAAAGTGGCATGTCGTGGAAAGTGTAACGCGCCGAGCGTCTGTGTCTTTAACTACCTGGACTGGTGACGTTTCTCCGGAGGGCTGAGACTCCCGCCTGGGAAGACGCCTCCCGCTCCTTCACCTCCCAGTCTCGGCGCCCCAGCGCGTCGGTGTGTGCAGCTCAGGATGCCGCGGCTCTCTCGCCTTTGTGCTCGAGTTGATGGACGCGGCTTCTCTCTGGAGAGTGCGTGACTCGTCCGGCCGGCCGCTCGGGATGCTGCGGCCCCTGGTTCCGCTCAGGAAGCTCCGGAGGAACGGAGCCTACCTGCTGTTCGGAGCCGTGCTGCTGGTCGCAGCTTTCGCCGCCTATCTGGAGTTTGTTGCCACGAACACATGGAGCAACGAGGGTGAGTCCAGACCAGTCCCTCCTGCAGCCTGAAGCCTGACACACACTCACACTCTAACACACACACACTCACACACACTCTAACTCTAACACACACACACTCACACACTAACACACACACTCACACACACTCTAACTCTAACACACACACACTCACACACACTCTAACTCTAACACACACACACTCACACACTAACACACACACTCACACACACTCTAACTTTAACACACACACACACTCACACTCTAACACACACTCACACACACACTCTAACACACACACTCACACTAACACACACACTCACACACTCTAACACACACACACTCACACACACTCTAACTCTAACACACACACTCACACACACGCTAACACACACACACTCACACTCTAACACACACACAAACGCTCACACACACTCTCACTCTAACACACACACACACACTGTTCATGTCAACAGGTTCCACAAATGTCCATTAGAACATTGACTTCATTAAAAAAAAACATTTCATAGAACATTTCAAATCAGCAAATACGTTTTTTTTAACATTTAAAGTTGAAACTGCAATCCTTCAAAAAATTATAGAAAATTACTGTCACACATTTACCTGACACACTCAAAAAAGCTAAAACGTTTGATATATAATAAGTTAGTTATATTTATTTTGTCAACAGGCTCCACTAACTTGCGTCGATTGAGTTAAGGCTACAGTAACATTGATCTTATTAGAAATCAACAAGTAGTTTTTTTTAAGTTTGTGTAAAAACATACATCTTAATGGAATAATTCACCTGATTCACTTTGTGAGTGAATACACATGCTGTGACACGGTTCAAACAGATTTATGGAGCTGTGGGGAAATGTAATGAGCACATTCTGAAGGCTGACTTCCAGAGTTTAGTCCGCAGGTGAGTCTCTCCTGCCACGCCCAGGAGGACAGGCTAGCTCACCATGTCCTGCTTTCACATGCACGCTGCATTTCTGCTCCCCAGAGCCCTGGGGTTGCAGGGGGACAGAGATGGGACAGTGGTGGTTAGGACCACCATGACTTTGTTCTTTCAGTCACCAGGTTACTCTCTGCCCATCAGCCCTGAACATAAACACTGCTAATCAGTCATGAAGCACATGGTCTCATAACCAGCGCTGAGTCAGACTGCTTTGAAATCAGTTATGGAGGACAAATGACAAGGCCATTACTGAAAGAAGCAACATGATCCAAATATAGTCTTAATTGGAATACCTCAGGATTACCTAGGAATCAAAGGCATTTTAATTTTATCCCTTCACTATCTCAAGGCACCTTGACTGAAAAAAGCACACATTCGTGCAGGCATTCATAAATAAATGATCATTAAAAAAATATATATATATATAATAGGGTTTTCCATATATAATAAATATTGGCTCTGCTCCTTACCCCTCCCCTCCACTATTGTGTTCCCAGGAGTTAAGACCAACACACTTACATACTTGTGTACAGAGGGTGGAGGGAGTACTGCTATTTCCCACCTTGACTAAACATGATTTTCTGAATTCTGAATAAATAATAGCAACACGTATTATTATTATTATTATTATTATTGTTAATATTATTATTATTATTATTATTACAACAGCAAAAATAATAACAACAATACTACTACTACTACTACTACTACTACTACTACTACTAATAATAATAATACAAAAATAATAATATTAATAAATAAGCACAACATTAATAAGCACAAAACTGCCACATATTACACACAATCAACAGACACAATCAAAAATGTAAGTCAGTAACCCTTAACAAGTAATTATAAGTAAATGCATGTAGTAATATTATGGTTATAATTTAATTACACATTTTTTCCAATGTAATCTTTGCTGTTTCTATTTTTAAAACCCAACCATGCTCATAACTACAACCACTGAGCTGAGTCACTGAGGGACTGCTAAAGCTCTGGAGCTTTGCTTCTGCACAATGCTTGCTTGCTACTCAATGAATCTAGCATTTCTTCATTGTAGCTATAGATTTACGGTACTGTGCAAAAGTTTGAGGCAGGTGTGGAAAAATGCTGTAAACAAAGAATGCTTTCAAAAATGGAAGTGTTAATCATTTATTTTCATCAATCAACAAAATGCAGTGAATGAACTAAAGAGAAATCTAAATCAAATCAATATTTGGTGTGACCACCCTTTGCCTTCAAACCAGCATCAATTCTTCTAGGTACACTTGCACACAGTTTTTGAAGCAACTCTGCTGGCAGGTTGTTCTAAACATGACTGTGTTTCAACCTCCGTGTGACATTGATGATCATCAGCACCTGTTTGGTAAAACTGGTTGATCATACTCCGACTATAATCCTTCAGAATCCCTGACTTTGTGCAAGTGTACCTAGAAGAACTGATGCTGGTTTGAAGGCAAAAGGTAGTAACAACAACGAGGCCAGTATTCTGTTAAAATGGTCAAAAGCATATCTTCTTTGCATGTCAGATAGGCTTGATGTTTCACTCTCAGTTGATATGTGTGGGTCGCTGAAACAGGAGAGAGATGTAGCAAGGTGTAAATTGGAGCTGGAGTCTACCTCCCTTCCTCACCCCCATTCAGGTCTGGTCTGACCTGCCAAACAACCTGAGTGTTTACAGCTTTGCAAGTTTTGCTGCGAGTTCCTGGTTTCAGAGGATTAGGTATCATGATTAAAGGGTACTGGTATAAAACTCTTGCTGAGTTTGTAAACAATCATTTAGGTGAAAAGTGATTCTATAGAAATTGTTCACAGTTCTGTTGAGAGTAACAAGACACCCAGATTATTTGATGCCTTAAACGTTACCTTGCAGAAAAATATTGCATGAAGTGATAAGAAATATACTGTCAGAAGCTTCAGACAGTAGTTTATGATCATATTTGCAAAAGAATAAAAAGTAAAATTTTTATTTTATTTTAAAAATGTAGAGCAGTGTATGTAGGGTGTTATAAGAAACTAGTATATAATTATTTAACATTACTATTAACTAACATTACTAGTATACAATACTTTTTTCTAGGTTTACCACTATTTTGCCATTTTCGGTTTTACACATATGACTGTTTTTAAGTTGGTCATAATTCTTACATAACTACCAAATCATAGTTATTTAAGATAATGGCAATTATTTACACTGACCAAGATCATTTTTGATTGCTAGATTGTGTCACAATAAGCACACTGTGTACAAAAGTGTAAATTAAACAAGAAACACTCACTTAGATTCATCACCTACATCCTGTTTAGAGGGTAGTATCAGGTGATGCTTTGTAGCTTCTGCAAACATGTATGCTTGCACAACAAGGGTTTAGGTATAGAAATTTGTGGACTTTTTTGTGTTCACACACTGTCATGAAGTACCTTTTGCTGGAAGATAGCTCTGGTGCAAGGTAGTGCAACAGAAACTGAAGTTTTAATTGAAGCTATTAAGGGTACATGATTATGATAGCTGTGCTGTAGCCATTATTACCTTGGTTTTTACTCTATACTATACTAATATACTAAACTATACTGAGCATGTTTTCTTGGAATTGAATTGCTGGAGTGCTCCTTCAACTGCGCTTTAGCAATAAATATTCAATACATTTTCAAAGCCGTTGCTCCATTGGAGAGACAGCCACAGGGAGAGTATTATTTGACAAATTTCAGTTGATGTGGTTTATCCAGTATGGTAAAGCATTCCAGTGCCTTGAGTCAGCATGTGTGCTTTATAGTAGGACAGGACCTGACTGCACTGATGAAACAGATACCACATGTCACTGTGACTGTTCTTGTCCGGGTGAATCACACAGCGTCATCTGGAAAGTTAAGAACGTTTTGAATTGTGTCCCAAGTCTCTAGTTTATTTGCCTTTTTAGAGGCATTGGAGTCCTGAGGTGTGTCTGCCATGTTTGGGTTGGTTTAACAGAACAGCCAGTGAACACTGTACTTTGCACCCATCCAGCCAACCCGTGTATTCGTCGTTTCTCTTCTCTTCTTGCTCCAGCTTGCCTCGCTTCTGCTTGCATACTGTGTTTATTGTAGGCCTTTGTTCTGTGTCATTATTCTGTCACTGGAGTGAGTGTGTGCATTTGTGTGTTTTAAAAAAAAATAATAATAAAAATTAATGAGGACTTGAGTGAACCAGTGTACACATTCTGTGGTTAATGAGCTTTGTTGATTTGTAAATTTTGTCTTCTTTGTGTGAAACAGTCCAATCTCACGGTATTTTTAAATGCATGTATTATCATATTGATTTCTGAGAACAGATATACCACTTCTTTTCTAAAAAACAGTCATAGTAAAACCAGACACATCACATAGACTTTATGTAGGACTTCCGTGGCATTGGTTATGAACTCCCAAACAGTGACTCACTTAAAAGTTCACAAATCAGAGGTTGGAGTGATTTGAGGGTTATCTCAATGGTATGCCTGCAAGGACCAGACAGAATAATGGAAACAAACAGTAATGAACGCTTTTGTAGCCTTTAGTCTACAGAGAGAATTTGCACCTCCTGGAAAGCTGTTAGAGGCAGTTCTGTTAGAGTTCTACTGGGATTTTAAGGCTGTTATTCAGGAAGAATAGAGCCGCTACAGTATTGTGTAGACAATGTGGGTAGGCTTCGTTTGGCATGCTGAAAAGGATATACAGAAGGAGGAATAAACTCATGTCAAGAAGGAAGGAGGAAGGCGACTCATGTCAAGTACTTGGTTTTTTAAAGTTGCTTTTATTTTAATGGTACTTTTGTGTTTATTAAACTGATGCACTATAAGTATCAGTTCCCTTTAGTGAATGACTGTTTTGGTGCAAACTGGTTTGAACATTGTTCCATTTAAGAGGTAGGGTCTATAGTGTCAGTGGGGCCAAACTTCTCTTAGGTATGTCTTTTTTAGTAAACCTGATCTTCTTCTGTCAAGCACAGGAAGTGCCAGTAACCTTAACAGGCTGCTCTTTACAGTCTGATGTGAATCAGCATGTTCTTGTGATCCCAGCCCCCGTCTCATTGTAAGTCTAGGAGAGCCTAGTCTCGCAAGCCTGGCCATAAAATAGGACTGTCAACACACAGTTTGCACAAAAATCCAACAAGCACTCAGTAAAGCAGACAATATTCTCTGTAAATTCTTGAAGGGAAAAAATTTGTAATTTTTGGCACTAAAAATATTTGAGAATGAGATCAAAAGAGATGAGTCTAGACGTACAGGATTTTATTTTAATTTTTAGTGTTAAAGTACACATAATAGAATTAATATTTGGTTTCTGCGATGGGCTGGCGACCTGTCCACGGTGCGTCCCCCGTCCTCGCCCTGTGTGCGCTGGGTTGGACACCAGCACTCCCCCGCGACCCCGTTTGGGACAAGCGGCAGATAATGAATGAATATTTGGTTTCATGTCCCTTGCTTCCAAAACTGTGAGATTGCAAACCATTGAATTTACAAAATGTTTGGTTTCTAAATTCCATCATAATTTATGACACTTCCTTTACCCCGCTTCACAAAAGAGCATGCATGTTTAAGAGCACAAGCATATCCTTACTTTCCCCACACCTTTGCCTTTCCATCACTTTAGTCAAAATTAAAGTCTGATCAGAACTTTGAGGCTCATCCAGGTTTTGATTTGATCTGTAATGAGTGGTTTGTATGTAGTGTATTTGCTCAGTTTTTCAGCTTTCTGTATTTCTTCTTCAAAAGGATTGTGGCCCTTCTAACCCTGCCCTGTGGTAGTTTTTCATTAATGTTTAGGAATTTTTCAATACTTTTCTTACAATTTATCTGTCATCTGTTGTTGTTTCCCTTATAGAACATTAATAAATAATTCAACTGGCTATGTCCAGTGTTTGTGAAATGCTTCTAATGGATTTTCTCTCTTTTTTCAGCTTCAAAATGGCATGCTTTTCCTCCATAGACAGGTCCCTGCCCTTCATATTGTTTTTTATTTTCCAGTTTTAAAGACAGGTGAAATCCAAGGCTTCAACTGAAAGTAAACATCAAGAGCTATTTATACTTTAAGCAGCCATTCTGACAGGAAACACATATGTAACAGCAAACATCACGACTTCTCATGTTCCAATACAATACGTTGAAAAACTGTGTGACAGATACAAAAGATCCTATGTTTTATGTAATTTAGCATTTTCGGAAAATGAGATAAAATTGCTGGTTTCAAAACCAAATATCTTCAGCATAGCAAACAACAGTGTTAAAGAACTGAATATTTAATCAGTGAGCTCTAGCATTTCAGTTAGTATATGTTGTTCAGAGCTTTTTTTGTCAGTGTACTGAAATGGGTACTATATGATGTTTATGTGTGTGTTGACTTTTTTTTAACTAAAGCACACATTTGATAGAGAAGCATCTTGTTGTATGGAGAGTTCTGACTGGTGCATAAGACCAGTCAAGGATAGAGAAAGCAGACACTCCACATCAACCCTAAAATCATAGCTATGTCTGCTGGAAGAAATACACCCTGTCTCTGCCTGCCAGTGTGGCCAATATGGAGTGGGTTTCATGGCACAAGATTTGGGGTGGAACAGAATGGCATTGATGTGAAATTGCTCATTCAGCTCATTCATTCATGTTCATGATCATATCAAATCAAAATGATTTTTTAATTTTTTGTGTGGCCATAAATCTCTATAGTCCTAATTTTGGAATGTTTTGTGATCGACCTCATACACATACACTTTGCATATTTGATCACATACTTTGCTTCCTGCAGTATTACACTACTGAGTAGTATTCCGAAGCAGAGCAGATCAGGATATTAGTTATGGAAATAAAGAAAGGTGCCTACAAAGAAAAAAAACCCTGTGTGCTGTGTTGTATTGTGTTGTATAAGACTGCCTTGTATTGACAATTCTACAGCTTTCAATGACCCCTATTGTCTCTCTCTCTCTCCACCCACTTTAGTGCACACACACACACACACACACACACACACACACACACACACTCAGACAACTGGTCTCATGGGTGTGGTGATCAGTCAAGGTTTGTTGTCCGATCACCACATATGTCTATGCTCCATAGTTGGGAAGTTACAACACAAGCCTTTGGTTAGACAATGACTACTAAACAAACATGTGAGTCTTGATGGATTTTTGCAATGACAGCATTGTTAACTTTAACACTCTTTCCTCTTAAAATATGTACATGGAGTGCCCCATATTGCAAAGGAAGTGAGTTTACTGTTACCATTGCTCTGATACACACCAGCACATGTAAAAAATAAACAAACAGAAACTCCCAATTTCAAGCCTACTTTGTGATATTTGTGTGTGTGTGTGTGTGTGTGTGTGTGTGTGTGTGTGTACGTGTGTGTATCTATCTGTCCCATTGGCAAGGGTCCATAGCCTTTGACTGAGTGTGTGATTTGCATGCACACACAAATTACATCTTCAATTTCTTCTACTAAGGAACATGATATGATGCACTTTTAGTGTTGAATAGGAAACGAAGGCCGTTTGGCTTTTTAAAGCTTTGTTTTAGGATGTCATTCTGCAGGTGGTGGTAATTCAGTGCTTCCTGTTAAAGATTTATTTTCAAATGCAAACAGTTTCAGTCCATCTAGAGAAAGCTTACACTATCAGTAGTAATCAAATGCTGCTGCTACTCTCTCTCTCCTTCTCTCTTTTTCTTTCTCTCTGTTGTCTCCACATACACTACATAGATCAGGTGATGGTGAAAGATATCCTGATAATACAGACCCTGATGTTTTAATATTAAATGTCTTTTTTGTCTCTTTCTCTTCAGATGACAGTCATCAAAACGGCAAAATAATCTACAAAATATCATCTACGAGGAGAGAGGTGAGAACACACACACAATGACTTTATACTGATTAACAAGAGAGCTAACCTCATAGAGAAGCAATACTTTTTCTAAGCTTCAAATTTTACTGGTTAGTATCTTAGTGTGCAAATTTATTATGCCACAGTCAGAATTTGCATCATTTTTTGGATGGGCTGATATATTGTCCTCCCACTCCCACATCCATAGGGAATACCCCATTGACCCACCCATCTCTCAGCATGTAACAAAATGAAAAAAAAACTGTTTTGGTGAAAGCGTATGCTAGCCTTCACCTTCGCAGTTTGGTAGCGCCATGTGATGGGGAAGAACTGGCTTATGAGGAGAATAGTTCACACCTAAATAGAGAACAAAATTTGGCCTAAAAAAGGAAAACCCAAAGAATATAGTGAATATCTTATAGAATTTGAACATTGTATAAACCTTTAACAACGGCACAGGTTTGTGAATGAGTCAATGAGACAGAGGTCCTAATTGGCTGGTCATTTTAGGTGTCAATGAAAGCAAATCATTATAAGCTAGGAAAATGGTCATTGTACTACTGTCATCAAGAGCGCCATCAAAAAAATGTATATGAGTAGGAATTTTGTCACCACAGTTGTATTTAGAAGAGTCAAAGTACATGAAGGCTGTGCTTAAATAAATATAGTCAGTATGTCATGCTGGTTTATAAAAGACCCCATTCTTAGTTCCACAGCAGGATATATTGTCTGCCTTCATCTTGTTAAATAGGTAGACATGTTTATCTATTGGAGGCCTGTGTTGATTATTCAGAATTTACTTTGAGGCTAAAATTGAGCCTGTTATAGGTTCACAGAGGACATGCTTTTGAAGGCTATCAAGAACAAGAAGATGGCACCTGGGCTGTTACATACATTCTTCAGCCCTGGAGGCCTGAGGTGAGCAATTAAAATAACATTTTCTAATATCTTACTGGAACAATCTAGGACTACACAGTATTTGATTTATGACAAAATACTTTGGCCTCTTTAGTTATTGCATATTAGAAGGTAACAGTAGGCAATTGAGGCTCTAATCTATTTTCAGTCCTATACTGTGTGGTACGACAATTCTAACCAATCATAACTGTCCCTTCATGACTTTTTGTCTGTGTTAGGAAAGTGTTCAAGCAAATAGAAATCATTTGTTTTAAAAATGTCTTAACATTTAACAGTTGTGTCAAATATATATTACAGTACAGCTCTATAACAATATCAGAAATTAAGCAGCACTTCATTTTATTTACTTTATTAAGTGGAAGCAATACAAATTCAGGCCAGTGAAAGGTATACTGGATTGTTCTTGTTAGATTAGATGAGGTTGCTAATTAGGCTCATTAGTAAGGGTTAGGTACTGTGCCAAACACTCAGGAAATCAGTCTGTAACGTAATACTTTTTTGGAAGTCAGCCCTCCCAGCCTTGAAGGTAAATACGGAGGACAGGATCCTGCCAATGTCGATGTAAACACAGAGTTAATGCATTATTCTATTTTTTTAGCATTAGGATTTAAGTGCTAGAGAGAAAAAACAGCTCCTACAAACAATGAGTGCTCTGTGTAAACATGCCAAATGATTTGTATAGACAGTCTTTTACAACTTTAATACATTTAAATCGAAATAATATGTTTGTTAAGGAAAATCCCATTCAAAGCTAAACCTTGCACTTCATCTCAAGAGTAACACTTTTATGAAAGAATCTGAGTTACAAACTACAGCACTGTTTATAAAGCTACATGACAGATGACTAAGACTTAAATTACAACTTAACGTACTTACAGAGCATTACAGCATGCCTCAGTTGTGATAACACTTTCTGGGGAAGTATTTTTAAAATAGTCCTTTCAATGTAGGTGTGTACCATTTGCCACTAAAGACGTATGTTTGTGTCATGTAGACTTATGAATGCTGCTCTTTATAACCCTGTTTTCTTAATTTCAGTATAAAGGGCAGGCTAATCTTCATGTCTTTGAGGACTGGTGTGGCAGCTCCATTGCAAAACTTAGGAAAAACCTGCACTATCCCCTATACCCACATGTAAGTGCATGTCTGCACTGGCCACACAGATACATATGTGTTCTCAGCACATCCAGCACACCCTTAATTGTTTTCTGTCTCACTCTTTCTGCACGCAGTCACGCAGTACAGTGAAGAAACTGGCTGTGTCCCCCAGCTGGACTAACTATGGCCTCAGGATCTTTGGCTATATCCACCCCTACACTGATGGTTAGTGAAACACTTTTACTTATTAATACTTTTTTTCTTCACTGCTCATTGAAGTAGTTTTTTTTTTCATGTGTTCTCTATATTTTCCAGGAGAGTTTCTTTTTGCAGTGGCATCTGATGATAACTCTGAGTTCTGGCTTAGCCAGGATGAGAATCCAAATAACCTGAAACTTCGTGCCTATGTTGGCAAGGTGGGCATTGAGGATTGATCTAGAATTGCTCTGGATGCACATATTCAATGATGAGCAATGTTTATATAAAGGATTGTATGTTCTCTTTGATTTTCAGACTGGTAAAGAATGGACTGTACCAGGGGAATATGGGAAATATGCTAGCCAGATATCTCAGCCACTCTTGTATGTATGAGCGCATAATATGGGCGACGTCCATATTAACACATTAGCAGAACTCTTATATTATTAAAAGAACATAACCCACTGACCCACAGAAGAGAAATTATTTTTAGTTCATGGTAGTATATGTGCATGTATGTGCATATGAATGTGCATGTGTGTGTAATTAATTTTTTACTATTAAAACATATTAACTTTAATCTGATCTACAGAATCCAGCAAAGGCTGTTTTTTACATGGAGCAAATAAGTTGGGCACATATATTTTTTCATTTAAAGCATTAAATCAAGTGAAAGCTTCATTAAGGGCAGCGGTGACCTATTGGTTAGGGCACAGGATAGGAAGATTGTGGGTTCAAACCCCTTACTAGTAGGTTGCCCTGAGGTACTCTTGAGCAAGGTATCATCCCCGTCACTGCTCCCTGGGCGCTTTCATAGCTGCTCCCTGCTGCACGGTGTGTGTTTGTGTGCATGGGTTAAATGCAGAAGACCAATGTCGTTGTGGTTCACTGCGTGCTGTGCTGTGTGTACTCATAAAGACAAGAATAGTCACTTTAACTTTCTTTTTTCACTTTCTGGGGTAGAAATACTGGATCAATGTTTTTATCAATTTAGGCATTAACTCTCAGAACACTCACAACTTTTAACAGCACTGCGTTCATACTGTGACAAAACCTCACATTAATTGTTTCAGGCCTTACTAAAGCCTAAAAAAAGCTTCTTTGAATAAGATGAATTTTTTAAATGATTTCTCTTTGTTTCTTCAAAGAAAATTGTGCATACCCAACCTTCTGTTTAACAGAAATTATCAATTATAACAACATTAATGGTGAATGATGTCTCCCTCTGTTTCCTTTAGACTGGAGCAGAAGAAGAGGTATTACTTTGAGCTGATTCATAAACAGAATGATCATGGAACAGACCATGTTGAGGTTGCGGTGAGTGGTGGTGGTGGTTCCTTTGTAATCCGAGTGTATGTGTAAGTGTGTGTGTTGTAAAATGTTGTCAATTTGTATTGTTTCTTTTTCCACAGTGGCAGCTCAATCAGGCCAGTAAGAAGTTTGCAATTATCGACTCCCAATCTCTTTCTCTTTATACCAGTAGGTTTGATCATAACTTGTAGCTTTGTATGCCTGTCTGTCCATCTGCTTTTCCATCCATCTGCAGACATAAGTGTTATTTTGGGCAGTGGTTAGCTGTAGTGTGTAATGCTGGAATAGACATCCCTGCCCACACCCCATGCGGTGCTTGCACCCTGAAATAGCTGAAATGATAGGTTAGAATGTCTTTAAGTGTGTGTGTTTATGCGTGTGTGTGTGTATGTAGACTTGCATCACGGGTGTGTTTCTCATTTGTGAACTCATGTTGGGGTTATAAGCAGACACGAAAGTAGTTGGGTATGTGGTGTGTGTTTGGGACAGGAGGAGGGGGCAACATGCACTCGTGTGTCGAAGGGCTTGGAAGGAGAGAAAGAGGTTGTGTGTGTGCCCGTGTGTGTGTGTGTGTGTGTGTGTGTGCTGGGATATTTTTAGCTACAGTATGTGAGCACATTGATCTCAAAGAGGCTTAAGAGTAGCGCCTAACACAACTTTACACAAGGTTTCTTTCACTGCAGTTAGTGTTTTTTTACCAACTTTACTTGGCTGCAGTTTATAATAATCATACAAAGAATTTCAGAAACTGTAATATTTGTTATAATAAACATATTATTACAAACTTAATATTAGTTTCATAAACATATTTTCATAAATATATGAAACTTATAAGTGAATATGAAATCTGTTAAATGCAAATATGTAAACACCACATATTTCATGTGTTTATATGCATGTGTGTGTGTGTTTGTTTGTCTATACCTGCCAGATGAATCTTCCCTGAGGATGAATTATGTGAGTCACATTCCTCAGACTGCTGCCAGCCATGTAGCCCTATTGCAGGACGCTGCTCCGTCTCTTGCTCATGGGGCAGACATGCTGAGAGAGGACCCTCGCGATACCTTTTATCAGAGTGAGGACCCTCAGTCATGTGCTCAGACATACCTTTCATTAATGATGTACTAAAACCACTTTCCTCTTCTGACACCAGTGATCTTTATACATCTGCCAGCACTGCATACTGATACAGATCCTAACTCTTTCTATTATTGAAATAAATGTCAACTTAATGCAGGGTTCTGTATCAAGAATAAAACATACTAAGCTTGAACAAATGGCATTTTCCGTTGGAATACCTTCACTTTTGAACATGAAGATCCAGTGAAATGCTTTTGCCACTGTTTGACTTTAAAAACTTAATGCAATATAATTTATTTAACCTTAAATTTTAGTTATTTAAGCCTTAATTTTTTGTAATTATTTACAATAGTTACAATAGTGAACTGTTTTTCACTCTTAGTGAACTGTTTTTTAACTCTTAAAACACAAGAGAGACTCAATGTATAGAGACGATATTTGTAAATATAAGATATAAGTAAATAATATAATCAAATGAGCACATAAAGTAACATTCATGAAGTTTAAAAAGTAGATCAGTTGCAAAGAAATTATTATTTTTTTAACACATTTTACATCACACAAGTGCATGTGTGTGTTGTTCTGTTTGACAGTTAAGCAATGTAAGAAGATAACTAAGGATAAAGGTGTGTGTGTGTGTGTGTGTGTGTGTGTGCGCGCATGTGTGTGTGTGTGTGTTTGTTTTTCTATAGTTCCATTGCTGGACAGCTCACTCTTACGGGGGGTTTTGCCAGAATGTCCATATAAACCCAGTTATGTTGTTAAGGGCATCCCTTTGCTCCGCTATCAAGGCCTGCAGTTTGTAAGTAACTGTATATGTATTACAAATGTCTGTTCAATGGAACACACAAACTCTCATATCCTTCCTTCTCTGAAGTGGTTTCTTAACATTATGGAACAAGAGTCATTCGGGGTGTTTTTCTACTGATGAAACCAACATTATTGTTTAAGCTGGGCATTTCTTCATTTACTCTGTTCTCTGCTCATTCTGTTCCTGCCTCTGAATAATTATCAGCTTTTTTTGTTTGAATGTGTTGATTAAATTGTATTCACATTGCAGGTGCGTCTACTATACGTTTACCCAAATGACCACACTCGCCTTACTCATATGGAGAATGATAACAAATGCTTCTATCAGGAGAAGCCCTACTACTTGGAGAGGTAACTGAGTGTGCACATGGTACACTGCAGAGCACACATACGCTATGTCAAGTTGTCATTTCAAACTGTGCAAACATGTGCAAACAGATGCAATGCTGGTAAGTCAAGGAAAGCAAAATAATCTTTTCATCTTTCCATAAAAACACACTTCCAAATTGTTTGACATAATGTCACACTGCACAAATTCTGTGTGCAGAAAA
Source organism: Hepsetus odoe (assembly GCA_017165825.1). Lineage (NCBI taxonomy): Eukaryota > Metazoa > Chordata > Actinopteri > Characiformes > Hepsetidae > Hepsetus > Hepsetus odoe. The sequence goes on along the minus strand of CM029375.1, from coordinate 19,909,057 downwards.
AAAATAAAATTCAAATAACAACATTTGTTCTCTTTCACTTTGGAAGAGACCACAAATAATAAATTCACAGTTTGGAGTCTTGTTTCAGTGGTGTGGTGGATCCTCCAGGAGTCCTCCTGGAACTTAGTACTTAGTACTTAGTCCTGGAACTACTTGACACTTGGAAACGTTTTGTTTGATACACTGTTCCTGCAGCAGGGGGCAGTGTTTCTCAATAAATGTAAATGAATAACTCAATTCTTCCAAAATTCAGTCAAAACTCACTTCAGACATTACAAGATATTAACAAAAATAGCAGGGTGAGGGCTAGCACCGACTGCAGATTTGAGTGCCTTAGGATTGGAAGAGCATTGATCAGATCAAGACAAGATCTTGGCAACTGAAGCTCAAGTCAAAATCTTAAAATCTGTCATGTTCCTCAGTCCAATGACAGATCATTTTTATAGTGGTGATCATTGCCATTAAGGGGTGTTCTGGGTCCGAAACACTGTTTAGATAGGTGGCAAATATCAATTTGAGTGCCCGGACCCAAAGTTTCCCAAAAGGTCGTTGGCCAGAGCATCATCTTCCATTTCCTGCTTCCAACATATCAACCCTAAGATCTGACTGTTCACTTACAACCTAATAAATCCCACCCTGTGATGGGTGCCAATGAAACATGATAATCAACATTATGCACCTTACGTATCAGTGGTTTAATATGGCTAAAAGATTTTCTTTTGCCTTTTATTGGTCATATCTTTTGATTTATTGTGTAAAACTGTAAATGTTTCCTCTTCAGGTATGGCTTCTCTATGTATATGAAACTTGACCAGCCAGGGAACGAGGACGTAGACTTCCGTTACAGAGGTATTGGAATTACTTTTATGGGTTGTGATATAAGATGGACTGCTGTTATCCCTAGAAAATGTTGAATAGTATATCAAATAACTAAAAGCACTAATGTATTGCTAGCTGCATGTATTGCTAGCATCAGCTGAAATGTTCGGGTAAGAGGATACAAATGATGAACATGGTCCGGACTGTCTTGGTGTTAGCTTTGTATTTTTGCATGTGGGTTAGAAAACATTTTGAAACGTTTAAGCTTGGATGCATATTACAGCTTAAGTAATGTGAAATGAGGTGCTGCAATTATTATTATTTTTTCTTTAAGAGCTATTAGACTTTCAGTCACATTAAATATTGGGCAGTTTTCAAGGTTTCAATATTAGGTCTGATATATGGAAAAGAAAAAGCAGTGTTCAGCTTGACAAAGGCTTTTAGATACATATTCTAGCTGAATGACTACACTCAATGCAAAAGTGCGATCATATGAATTCAGTCTTTTGTTGCCAGACTTTCTTTAATACTGTTGGCAAAGAAACCTGCTCTGTTAATGCATAACATTTCCCTTAACCAGCATTTCAGCGAATTGCTTTTAAGCCTGCTTTGCGGACCTTCTCCTAAGCTCCCTTTCTCCACTTCCCTTCAGGTGATGTCAGGATGGGATGGAAGCAGAGGCAGGATTGGGGGGACTATGAAGGGCTGGAACGAGCAGTAGGGGCAGATGACATAAAGAACAATGAAGAAGCTGAGGGTCTCCCAGGGGATGGTTACAATGACTACATAGTACCAAAGGAGAGGAAACTGTTTTCTAACTCATTGAGCAAAAAGAGGAGGAGAGTTCAAGGAGTGATACAAAGGAGGTCACAGCAAGAGAATCCACCAGTAAATGAAACTGTTCATCTGATAAGTATGGCAACAGAGAACCAACAAGAACCAGCTGAACTCCAATTTCAAAACAAAATACCAGAAAAATCAGACCAGCGGTCCCAAAAGATAAAGGCCAAAGGTTCAGGTGTGAAAGTTGATCGATCTCTCAGAAGCAAACATAAAAATGATTTCCAAGGACACCCACTTAGCAATTACAGCCAAAGAGATGCACAGACTTCTGCAGTTAAAACAAAGGACTTTACTCTTGTATTGGATGGGGTGAAAAAAGAATCTGTTAAAGAAACAGCATATGCTCATTTTGGACATAACAGAGAAAATGATGGCAATTCTATGTGGTCGAGGAACAAATCAAAAGAAATTACCAAACCGTCAGCATTGGATAACCCTATTGATCAACCATCCCATGAAGATACTACTATGGACAAGGATGCTGTTTTTGTTACTTCCAACAGAAAGCCAGAAGGTCCTAATGCGGAAGTAAGCCTGCTTCATGGCCCTAAGCAAAGCTCATTGGATCAGGAGAATGTCCGAGGTCCTGAGAATAGTCTCAAATTGGCTAATTTAGGCCGACAAAATACTAAGAAGGTAAATGTGGATAAGGACGATGCTTTTCAATCTTCCAAGTCAAATTTTAAAAGCTCTTTGCTGAATAAAGTAAATGACTCTTTTCCTGAGCAGAAGGAGACTGATATTGTCGCTCCACCCTTTGAGGAAAATAACCACTCATGGAGGAGAGCTGGAACAGTCGAGGAGGATGATAAACATGAACCAGAAGGGGATTGGATACAGAGCAAACACAAACAAGAAAGCGACAATGACCAATGGGAACTCTATGGTGACTTAGAGTCTGACGATGACTTCATCAACAGGATTAGGTTTGACCCTGAGGTCAACTGGGCTCAGACATTTGAGGTCAAGCCAATGGATTTTCAAAATCTAAGATCTGATTGGATAGATCTAACCTGTAATGTATCAGGTAATCTGCCCATCAGCCAAACCGAGGCATTAGGTATAGTGCAGGCTTTCATGGAGAGGCTCAACCAGAAATACCCAGGGTATGTATAGGTGTGTGTGTGTGTGTGTGTGTTTATTTATATATGCTGGGTGATTTGGTTTAATCTAAATAATGTAATAACTTCTTCACTGTTCAGTCACTAACAGTTAAATATTTATTTATTTTAGAATTTTGATGACAAATTGATGGAGAAAATAATTTTTAAACAATATTTTTCTCAGAAAAATTACATATCTAATGGTGCTATATGATACAAGGAATAAGTATTTCACACGGTTACTGAAATTAATTTAATACTTAGTAGAAAAGCCTTTGTTGGTAATGAAAGCTTCAAGATGCCTCCTATATGGAGAAACTAGTCGCAAGCATTGCTCATGTGTGATTTCCGTCTTCAAATCTCAAGGGTTCCATTGTCCTCTTCTGTAAATCCTGATCTTCAGTTCTTTGAATAGATTTTCAGTTGGATTCAAGTGAAGTGACTGACTGTCTATTCTAGCAGCTTTATTTCCTTTCTCTGAAACCAATTGAGAGTTTCCTGGGCTTTGTGTTTATGATCATTGTCTTCCTAAAATGTCCACCCTCATTTCATCGTCAGCATCCTGGTAGGTGGCGGCGGATTCTTATCAAGAATGTCTTTTGGTACATTTCTCCATTCATCCTTCCTTTAATTATATGAACTCTGCCAGTACGTTATGCTGCAAACCATCCCCACACCATGATATTCCCGCCTCCAAACTGTTTCCAAAATCTTCCTCTTTGCTTTCACCCATCATGAGATGCTTCTTGTGTGATACCTTGGTAAAGAGAAACTGCTTTATAGGCCATCAGTTAAGACTAAACCAGCTGATATTAATTTGCGATGATAATCAGGATTGCTTTCTAAATTCTGAGATTTCAGCTGGTTTCTTGGCTTTGCATGCCTTTTAGCACCTCCTTTTCTTAATTTGTTCAATACTTATTCCCTGTGTCATTCCACTTTACTACACATACACAACTTAATTTGTGGACTTGTTTGTTTAGATTTCTTTGTATGTTTGAGTTATTTGGGTTGTTACTGACATCTGCTGTAAATTGCATGTCAATAGCCCCATTAGAAATATATTTACTGAGAAAAATGTTTCAGTACTTATTTTCCCTCCTGTATATATAAATATGTTTTACATATTTGCATTTAACAGATGTTATTTTCACATTATATATTATATTGTATATATTTAAATATATTTTATATATTTATATTTAGATATGTAGAAAGAAAGAAAGAAAGAGTGAAAAAAGGAAACATTTTAGAAATGCTGATCACAATTTGTATGTGTGTGTGTGTGTGTGTGTGTGTGTGTGTAGTCAATTCTCTCTCCAGCGTATAGTAAATGTGGAAAAGCGGCCTGATGTAGCTAGGGGCAACCGGTATCTGCTAGAGCTGGATCTACAGGAGGCGTCAGGCCGCAGAGTGCGTCTGGCTCACTATATCTATGGCCTTCAGTACCCTGGCCAGAGCGTAGGCAGAGGAGTCCCAAAGCAGAGAGACAAACAGCAGTTGCTGCTCTGCAACCCACATGGCTTTCAGTGGAACCCCAAAGCTATTGTCCACTTCATTGTGCCAGGTCAGAGACACATGGAGGAACATAAAGCTTTCAGTTTTTGTATGCAGTTTCACAGCTGACCTTTTAACTTAAGATGTAAAAATCAAAAATTATTATCACATGTTATACGCAAATATCCACTGGAAAAACTCAATAAATGAAACAAATGGCTTACAAAAGTTCTACTTTGTAATCATGCCTTAAATTTCATCCCCTTTTGGTGATCTCCCACCATGTCTGTGATCAAATCTTTTTTGTGTGTAATCTGCCCTTTAAAACAAAGAAGCCATGTTTATGAACATGACACTGTATTTATTAAATACTTCAGTAAATGTAAAAAAATTGGGTTATCCAAACTTTTCATGAAGAGTCAGGATAATTAGATCCTATCCATGTGTGCGTGTGTTTGTATGTGTGTGTGCATTTGTATAGTAAAGAACCAAGCTCGCTGGTTGATACAGTTCATTACGGATATGGAGGAGCTCTATAGAGCCACTGGAGACTACAATTTCAACATCATCATTACTGACTATGACAGCACAGATATGGACGTGAAGCAAGCGCTGAAAAACTCTAATCTTCCCAGGTACTGGAGCACTGAAGCCTTATTTAAACAGGAATCAGTGCTGGATGAAAAGGTGGATGAAAAGTCTTTTGTATTGCTGTCTTATCTTGTTGTCTACTGTTTTGGAAGGTAGTACCTAAATCAAGCAACCACGCCCATCTCAGTGCCTTTTCACTGAAAATGAATACAGTCCTGGTATTTTGGCTGTCTGTTCACATGCTGTGTACTACCACTTCCACATCTCAGTACTGTGGAATTCTAATAGTACATCTCAGCATTGAATAGAAATACTCTTGTTTTCATCATTGTGTGGCTTTGCTTTCTAAGTATATTGTGTGTGTGTGTGTGTGTGTATGTGTGTGTGTGTGTATGTGTGTGTGTGTGTATGTGTGTGTGTGTCTGTGTGTGTGTGTGTGTCTGTGTGTGTGTGTTCTAAGATACCAGTACATCAGACTAAATGGAAACTTTCAGAGGTCAGCGGGGCTACAGGCTGGAATAGACCTCATTGAAGTGAGCTTTCTATGAATAAATTATTGCACACAAATCACTGTTTCTGAACTTCCAGTAATCTGTTTTTTTTCTCCTCAGGATGAGCATAGTATTTTGTTTCTATGTGATCTACACATCCATTTCCCACTGGGATTTATTGACTCAGTAAGGAGACACTGTATTAAAGGACGCTTGGTGTTTGCTCCCATAGTGATGAGGCTTAACTGTGGCGCCACACCTCAAGAGCCTGATGGTAAGCCTTCTAAGCACTGCATAAAGGCAAATGAGATGCAATGACTATTCCAGTCAGAGCTTGGTCTCGCACATGAACATACAGGCTTAAAAGCCAATGTAATTTATAACTATTGCTTATACTACTGCAATTATTTTTTAAGGTTTTACAAAGATATTTACTTGTTTCATTGTTCAGGGTATTGGGAAGTAAATGGATTTGGTTTGCTTGGCATTTATAAATCTGATCTGGACTCCATTGGGGGAATGAACACCAAAGACTTCACTGACCGCTGGGGAGGAGAGGACTGGGAACTGCTGGACAGGTGGGATACCATTGGTCATATTTAACACTTATTTTATGCTGTTGCCTTCTGCTACTTCTCCTTTTCCTTTTGTGTATTTTGTGTATTTTTGTGTAGGTGTATGTTTTCTGCTAATCAAAATGATATTAACTGGTTTCAACAGCATTTGAAACCATAGCATACACCTAACAATGCCATAGAAACTGCCTGTAGTGTCACATAATTATTATTAGATACCATAGCAACTGTCTAGCCACACCCTAGTAACCATCGGTGAAACTGCAGGAATCACTTAGCACCACAGCAACAACTTGGAAAACCATTTCTCGCAATTAGCAACACACTAGCAAACACAAAGCAGCACGCTGACAACTACAAGAAATACCACAACAACTACTTACATCGCACTAGCAATCACCTAGGATATTTTGGCAACACTGTAGCATTTACTAAATATTTCATAACAACCACCAAAAAATCACCCTAGTTAATTACAAATGATTAAACTGCAGAATCACTTTTTCTTTACTTGTTCTTACCAGACAATCTGTTTAATCTTATGATTGAACTTTAATTATTCAGCCAACAATACAGTCCAACTCTGCATTAAAATAGATAACAACATATTAATATGTATGACACATTATGTGTAGTTATGAATCGTGCAGTTTTATTTATTTGTGACTGTGTCTAGATATAGTGGATGAATGGATGATTGTATTGCTCTCATCTGTAGGATCATGCAGGCAGGATTTGAAGTGGAGAGGCTGTACTTGAGAAATTTCTTCCATTACCACCATTCCAGGCGTGGTATGTGGAACCACCGGACTGTCCGCAATTGGTAACTACTGGCATCTCCACATCTTCAAGTCAACGGTCACAGTGGCACAGCCTTTGCTCTCTTTGCCCATTTTGACTGGCACACATCTCCTGCAAGAGTGAGCCATAGGGCATTCCAGAGGTTTGGCTGGCTGGTGCCATCCTGTGTTTCACAGGGATTGACTGACCAGCTGTGAAAACTGAAAGAAGGGCCTATTGGAGCTAAACTCTCAGGACGAGAGAGGTACTACTGAAGATATACACACTCAGGAGAGAGTACTCTAAAGTTGAGTGCATCTATAGCTTTATTTATACCTTGAAGCCTTACTTTAGTTTAACTGGTTTCTTGTTATGCAAGACTGTTGACCATTACTGCTGGAGCAAAGCCTTGTATCTCCAAAAAAAAACTATTTAACATCCACTATTGGTGCATAAGTTAAACCAGTTAACGAGAAAAATGAAAAAGACTGGAGATTTAAATATAACTAAATGTTGACTAGTTGGAGTAGTAGTTTTTTTTTTCAACAAATCCTAAAAAGAAAAACTTTGACAATTGAGACATCTTCTTTGGACAGCCACAATCTATTTTGTGTGAGTTTGTATTTTTTTAAGTGAAATGGTGTTAAATGGGTTTGTTATACATCATATCTGCACTGTGTGTAGCGTAAAGAACCTCACATAAAGGTAGCGCTGCCAAAGACATGCCCGGGAATCTGTCCTCCTGTGAAGTTCAGTTCCAAGCCTAACTTAAAGAAATGGTCCCAAAATCTAATTTGCTCAAGTTTTCCATTATCTTTAATAGTGACTGGCCAAAATGTTTGCTTTATTAGTTTTGCATTTGAGCTAAGATGCAAAAGAATGCAAAAAGTCTTTCCATTTTTAGCCATTGGTAGCCACATTAGCCTGGTAACTCCACTGCATAACTAATGAAGCGAACTTTGGGCACTCAGCATGTCCTGACATTTAACTAAAACTGAAGTAAGGGGGGAAATTGTGTATATTATTTTTTAATTTTTTAAGAGCATTTACTTTAACACACCTACCTCTAGGGGCAGTATATTCCCACTGATTATGGTCAGGTGTGTGGGATTAGGTGTGGAAGTAAACTGAGCAGGATGAGCAGACCTCCAGGAACAGTGTTGGACACCATTGCATGATCAAACCTAAGAGGTGCAATAGTCCAGTGCCTTCAGCCTTAATTCACTTGGACATTGGTTTGTTTTAGCTGTGTTTTAATCAGCAAGTAGAGGGAATGGATTTCATGCAGTCTATGTTAAGGAAAATGATTCTGAAGAGTGTAGGATAGGGATAAACAATAGATGGTACATATTCTGCTGTTTACATTCCAGGGAGGAGTGGTAACTTTACTGCTCTTTATTTCTGGACAGAATTATTCATAGACTTATTAACTCTCAGTGAAGACAATCTGTTTCAATAACAGTTTTTAAAGATTTAGATCTATGGCTTTAACAGGGTCTCTTTGTTGCTTAAGTGGTATCCGAAATCTAATTTGTAATAGCAGTTGCTGATTTTCTGGCTCAGGAAGAACAGAATGCACCATACTGGCTCAAAAGTGTTTTTAATCTTCTTTCCAAACAGGGAAATTTTACAGGAAAATGATTTTTTACAACTCAAATAGCCATCATTTCCACCAGGAAGCACCAGTTCTTATCTCTAATCATTATTTTTTTACTTTTTCTATAAGTTAGGCCAGATAGAGACTTGGGTAATGCTGCGTGTGCACTATTTCTAACAAAACCCCTTGAGAGTATGTAAATAGTTCAAAAGAAAGCTAAAACTCTTATTTTTGATTTGAAGAGATTTGCTGCTCATCTGCCTTCAGCGACTTCACTGAAAGAACCATTTTTGTAATGTAGGTTTTACATTAGTTATATGTTTGTATGAAGTCATGTTTCTTTGTAATAACAGAGATTATAAATGTGAAACCCTAAAAACTTGTATGATGGATTTGGGCTAATGCAGTTTACTTTGTACCATGAAGCTGGGCAGGTTTTATTCTGTATTCTTTCTGTGTTAGATACCGAATAAAATTCAGCTTTTTCAGAAACTTGCATCAGGTCATTTATTTATTGAAATTTGAAAGTTGCTCATGCATTTATGGTTAGTTGTTTTGTTTAAAGTTACAAATCCTTTCTTAGTTAGGTTTCACTGGAAAAAATTACAGGTTTAGTTTGTCAGGAGATTATCAACTTTGTTTAACATTAAATCACTGCCCCTTTACTCATTGTTAAATGTTGCTGTATAACCAATAGTGTACATTTCATATAAATCAAACAAGCCTGAGTTCTGCTGCTTGTAAAAAGTCTAAAAGCTCTTTCACTCATAATATACCATTAAAATGCATAAAGCACACACATACTGAAATTGAGCCATTGATGCAACCCTTGCACAACACCCACACAAATGCCTGTTCCTGTCAAACAGTGAATTGTTTTAAAGATGTGTTTATTATTTATTATTCCCGTCCTGTCCTGGAACTGAAACACAATTGTCTGGGTGGCTCACAGTTATACTCTGGAATACTCTGGGTTATCGGTCTTCTCTAACAGTAGCATCACACCTCTGCTATGTAGTTACATTATACCACAATCACAAAGTTGTATTGCACCTTGTAATGCAGCTCAATTCATTGATTTTTTATTTTATTTTTGTGTCTTCAATTTCTGGAAGATCATAAATCATAAACAATGAAATATGTGTTTTGTATTACTATATTTATATTTTTAGTAGAAGGTACAGGTTTAGAAAGAGTCATTCCATTTTCTTTGTGTTAGGATGCCTTCAAGAGATCACATGATAAATCATAAAAATAGATTACAGTGGAAAGATGCTAATTATTGTTGCAGAATGATCAAAAAAGTAACATGTTCTTTCTTTTTTTAGGGAATTGTCTGCAGAATTTTTTATGACTGAGTGCAGCAATCACAGCTTAAACAGTTCAGGTTTCTGTTTTTTATTGCACTATCGTGGAATCTCTAAACACAGGTACACACTCCTATATACAAAACTACAAACACTCCTCACTGTCCTCCTCCTGCAGCATCAAACATCTTCTTCCTGCCCTCCATACCGGACATGGCTTCCACATTCTTACGCCAGTCACCCACCTCAGTGGTTAGAACCTACAGAACAAACACACACTCGGTCGAACGTATGTCATGTCACATGTCACCATCATAAACAAACCTTGTCACTCCAATTTCATAGACTCTGCTTTATCCACAAGGGTTAAACCAAGAAACCATTTATAAAGTTCAAAGGCAAATATTTTGCAAAGTTTTGCCAGACAGGGATAGTTTTTTCCTTTCTTTTAAAGTTAACGGATAACAATATCCAAGCGATCACCAGGTAATAGTTCCATGCTTTGCAAAAAAATCCCGAAAGATACTCCGTGAGATGTTATCTACTATAATATTTATAAATTAAGTTTGAGTGAAGCTTAATTCAGAAAGTCAGAAAGTAAACATGCATTTTATCCAAAACCAGACAAAATTGATTGATGGGATTGATTTATATCATAATTCTGAGCTTTTTAATGTTAATAGATGTAAATGGACTCACACATTTTAATTTTAACATTTCTAATGATTCCTTGGTTTCTTACTTCAATAAAATTCATTTATTTCAAAACTGGTTTGTGAACGTTTTGGAGATTTTTGTTATGTCTGTACTTAGGTGTAAATACCTTCTCTTGTTTAATGTCCTCTTTCTTGACTGATTTGAGATTGGCTCTAAGGTCCATGGAACCTTTGTGTTTGGACCCCAGCAGTGCTCTCATCATTTCATCCGCGGACACACGCACCTTCCTCAGAGCTGGCTTCTTAAACTTACCCCCGAGATCCTCCACTTTCAGCTTCAGTTCATGAATCTTAAACACACACACACACACACACACACACACACACACACACACACACACACACAGAGTATGATTCCACAATACAATGTTATTTTTTTTTTATTTTACTGTTTCAGAGCGCATGTCTTTTACACTCACTTCTTTGTTGTTCTTGTTGACCTTGGCCTCAAAGTCATACCTCTCCTCATCCACCACATCAACTTTAGCATGAAGCTGTCTGCACAGTTTCTACAGACAGACAGACAGACAGACAGACAGACAGACGGACAGACAGACAAACAAATCATGTAAATGTCACAAAACCTTAATACTGTTACTAATACCAATTGATACTGCTGAGATTACTTACTAGGCACATGCACTGCTCAACTCACAAATATTTCTTCCAGTAAATGTTTAAATGACACTGTAATTTGCTTATTTATACACTATTGTTAATCGATGCTCTCGATGCATGAAAGTGTCCCCCCTAATAAATGTGTAGTTCCCCTACATGTTGTGGTAGACTGTCTGTTTAAGATCTTGCGGTTATATTTAATGAATATAAGATGACGCTTGAAGTTCAGATCCAGGAGCCATGGATGTAAAGTTGTATCAGTGATTATAGGAGATTAAAATGCTTCTTTACTTTTCCTTAAAAATAGATACATCAAAAGGAATGATTCCTTTCGGTGTGATAAAATCTTGTCTACATATTCACACTATTAATTTAATGGGAAGCGGCATGATTATTTTAAACCGTGTTTGTTTTGTTTACTTTTTAGTTACACCACACACCTGTAGTTCATCCATTGAAAGGCCAGACAACTGTAGGGGTGGAAGCTTCTCACCCAGGTAGCGGACCTTTTCCTCATCACGTGTTGTGTTCTCCTGCTCAAGCTCCTCCATCGCTCTCTGCAGTAGCAGAATCTGACACACAAACCCAACACTAGCATGTAAAAACATTTCAGATACTTCATAAAGTGAAGATGGTTTCAATCTAACTAAAATAAATTAATGGAAAAAAGAATGGCTTAGAGTGATTTATTAATGATAATTTATTAAATAAATAATTTGGGCAACTTAATACCAAGCCCATATTCATCTATAACATTAAAGCTCAGAACTTGCTAGCTCCTGACCTTAAAATGGATTAATACATGATTTTAAGGTGCTTATGAACTAATTTATATCAATTAATGATTACATTTAAATACATTTACATTTTTAAAGTGCATAACTATTGTAGAACACCGAGCAAATGAATGAGTTGGTTAAAAGAAAAGCTTATATAAAAAATAAATAAACTCACCTTCAGAGAGAGCTTCCTTGAAGCTGAGATTTTACATTTAGGCTACAAAAAGATTAAAATATTCACAATTTCAGTTTGTTATCAGGATTTTAATGGAAAAAAAATATGCGTATAGCATTCATTCCTTCCTTCCTTCCTTCCTTCATTCATTCATTAATTTACTTTTCTAATTTCTAATTAATTTTTCTAAATCATGCATCTTAACCAGGGTTGTAAATAATCTTGTAACATTTTCTGAAATGACAAAAGTGCTGCAAATGCAAATGTAAAATGTATCATTTGATTGAATGTGATGATCATGAGTTGCTGTGATGTGATGCAGCTGTACTCAAAGAGGTGTGTTTACTGTCATTTACAGGAACCTTTCTGGGGAATTGAAGATCTCATCCTGAATATACACCGTATAACTCAATAGGAGTATTATGTTCAGTTAAAGGCACTGCAATATGTGTAGCCTGAAAGGGATTACCTTTGCCCGAGCTTGGGGGGCCTTTGGTACAGGGGGGGCTTCCTGGGAAAATGAAAATGTAAATTAAAAAAGAGTGATTATTATTATTTTATCAAACAAAAAACTATGTTCAGCTTTAATTTCCTAAATGTATCAGATATATCACAAATTTGTTTTTTTTCTAAAAGAACATAACTTAAATGTTCAGCACTTACCCTGCAGAGGTTTTAGCAGAGAGTAAACAGAGACAAGGTGAAACAGAGATTAAACAATGTTTTAAAGGAAGCTCCTCTACATCTTAAAAACATGTTTGAGTAGATAAGGATCATTTACACATATATATTTGGATGATAAGCGTTACAAGGAGTTCACAGAGGAAAAATATAGTTTTACTCACTCATCTGCCATAATGAAAGCTGTGATCAGAGGAAAAAGATTCACACATGAACAGGTTTCAGCAGTCATCAGGACAGCATTTACTCAATAGCACAACAAGAAATAGAAAACAATAAAAGTTGCGATAATGAATCAAAATGAATTCTAACAAAATGTCTGCGCATGTGTACAGAAATCGTGCCGATTCTCAATACAACTAAATACAAAACTTTATTTTTAATTTCACTTTCTATTTAAGGAGAGTAAAATGGTAAAGCATGCACATTAGATTAAGAGTATAAAACAACAGCTTCATAAAGCAGTCCCTCTGCGCAGTTTAGTGTAAATGTAAAGAAGAGACTACAGTACCTGATGTGCTACTTGTGGGGTCAGAGTGAAGCACTAACAGCACAGAGAAAGAGACAATGGGTTTTATGGGAGACAGATGGCAGGTAAATAATTATAGCACGCAGACAGCAATGCGAAGTAACAGACCAGCTGCCCTCATCGACTCAAAGGCTGGTGTGTGTGTGTGTGTGTGTGAGTGTGAGTGTGAGTGTGTGTGTGTGTGCGTGTGTAAGAGATGACTTTATCAGCCCTACATTTCCCTACCAGTTACTCAAGGACAAAGCAGAACAAAGTCAGCCATAGCTCTCTAAATACAGCACAGCAGACCCAAATAATGCAGATCCTCCTGTGTGTGTAAAAGCGGGCCACAGACACCAGTCTGAGACAGAGGCTACTCACTGAAACTAGACCAATCCATAAAAAACAGTCACGATCATTACATTGCTGTGTCAAAATCCAAAATCATCCATTTTTTTATTTTGCACAATGTTGACTGGCCTTTAAATTGTGTAACTATAAGTGGACTGATGGATCAATAGATACTTGGAGTGAAAAGTTGTTACATTAATAAATTTATCAATAAATGCCTTTAAACAGCAGCAGGGGTTTTATGTGGAAAGATGGTATAGTGGTACCGTACCATAATACTATAATCCTAAAATCAAAGAATCAGAATTAGTTGTGCTGTCATGTTAACACTGAAATATAAAAGACGACGGTACTGCTGATTAGATGTTTTCAGTGAAATCCACCCTTGATGTGAATGCAGTCACTATTGGTTTTATTTTTGAGTGAGTTTGAATTTGTCCTCCAGGCCAGCATGAATGCAAAAACGTATTTTACACTAACAGCAGGTGACTGTAGAGGGTCTTAATAATATTAATAATAATAATAACAACAGAATTATTGTAGAGAACCAAGCAAATGAATGAGGTAGTCAAACTGAAAGCTTAAAGAAAGAATAAATAAACATGCCTTCAGTGAGAGCTGAAGCAGAGATCTTACATTTAGGCTACAAATAGATTCAAATATTCACAATTTCAGTTTGTTATCAGGATTTTAATGAAACAATATTTTTATAGCATTGATTAATTAGATAGATAGATAGATAGATAGATAGATAGATAGATAGACAGACAAATAGATAGACAGACAGATAGATAGATTGGATGATAGATAGATAGATAGATAGATAGATAGATAGATAGATAGATAGATAGATAGATAGATAGATAGATAGATTTAATTTGAAATCTGGATGCAAGAGCAACCGACAGAAACACACACACACACACACACACACACACACACACACACGCATTTTCTAAATCATCTTATTCTAACCAGAGTGGACTCTGGTCCAGTCCACTGACTGGACAAACTAAAAACATGTAATAATTATACATCTTATCACACAGACACCAGTGCACAGTCTTGAAGCTTGTAGTTAATGTGGAGGAACATTTATTTATAATTAGCATGTTATGCATTTGGTTGATGTAACATTTATTTAGAGAGAACACTTATAAGTCTTGGTCTAAGCACCAAAGCTGTATAGGCTATTTATTCAGTAACCTTTCTGCTGGCCATGGTCAGCAGGAAGGCATGCCTGTTCCTCAGACTATGTGCTATTGTGTCTGTCCATCACTTGTCCACAAGCAGAGCACATGGATTCACATGCCAAAGCCTCTGACAGTAATGCTGAGCTCTCGCAGGCATTTCTACATGACTATTTACACATTTCCACCTACAAGGACTCAACAGTGTCACAATCCCTGTTTCTACCGCTGCATTTAAAACATATATCATACACACACACACACACACACAGACAAGGGCACACAGCAGTGCAATAAAATGTGTGACAAGTAGATCAGGTGTGAGCTTTATATAACATGAACTGAGGCTGTGTCAGTGATAAAGAAAGGAAGTCAGAGAGGACAGGTGTGTGCCTACTTGGGAAGATGAGCAAAAAATAGATCAGGCAGCAGTGTGTGTGTGTGTGTGTGCTGTAGGATTGTCTGTCTCCTAGTTGAATTCAAAGGGATTAGTCTCTAAGTCAGAGAATTAGTTTCTGTGGTAATTGTCAGGCGAGCATAAGTGTAAATATATGTGATCCACAGATGTTGGCTATTTGACATCCTTTCAACCAAGGATCAAATAATCAGCCCCAGCTGACTTCACTTCATTCCCACCTCCAGCTGGACTTTAGCCCTTTGGCCCACACACTGTCTGTGGTCTTCTGTGACTGCCCCTGTACCCCGGAAGACCTCTCCGAAGGCCTCTAGTGTTGCCATGTTGGTGTTTTTGAAGTCAGCGGTGCAAAAGAAGTTAGGACTTATTTACTTATTTATTTAGAACATATGTTTATTTTCTGTTTTGCTTGTGTACAATTACCAATAAAGCCCTAAAGCCTGTGTTAGCATCAGAAATAATTATAAGAGAAAGAAAGAAAAAAAGATAACAAGCCAAGCAAACAATATAAAAGAGTGCTGATAATAATAATAATAATAATAATAATAATAATAATTTTTATTTATATAGTGCCTTTCTCGAACCCAAGGTCACTTTACAGAGCAGAGCAAGTAAAAAATAAATAAATAATAAAAAATAAAAATAAAATAATAATAATAAAACAAAGGAAAAATAAATAGAATACAACTCCAATAACACCCTTCCAGCACGCTGTGCTTGAGCACCTGGTTTGTAGACAAAGATTTTCAAAGTTTTCAAAGTTTTGTGCAGTTTGCATTGGTTCACTGTGTGCTGTGTGCTCACAATGAAAAATAGATTTCACTTCCACTTATTTAATTGCAAAAGGGAAACGTGTGTTTACATGATCCAGATGAATAACTTTAATCGGATGTTAAGGCTTTCAGCTTGTGGTTTTAAACATATTTACTCCACTCTTCTTTCTTGTATCCACTCCTGTCTCTTAATTATAGAGCTGTCTTTATGGTTGTCCCTCAGTAGGTAATATATCTGTGTCACCAGCCCTTGTTGAGACAGTCATTACTCCAATTAGGACTTTAGAGTTCAGGTGTTTATCAAAGGGTGGACAATATTCTGTGGTATAATGATCAGTCATCCCATTATACTTTTCTGAGCATGTAGAGCACTATGTGATCCAAAGTGCAAAATCCTTTATATGCAAAACAACAACAACAAAAACAACAACAATATTAATAATTTCAGATAGGCCAAAAAATAAAATAAATAAATAACTCTTTTCATCTACAGGAACCATTTTGGGCAGTTATGATTTAGGTTTTTATTATCTTTGCAAAGCATTTAATGGGGAAATATTCTTGCATTCAGCATGCAAACACAAAAACACTGCAGAAGTTTTAATTTGAAGAGAGTCTTCTTAAAAGGACTTTTTTTTTACTTTACTGGTTGTTATTTATTCTGCTTTAACTAGTGTGTGGATTCTGTATAAGCATCCACTGTAGTAAATCCCTCCTAAACCAACACCGAGGACCATGCATCTGTCAAAGCCTCTACCAAGAATGGGGGATTTGACGCTCTAAAGGGGGAATCGTGTGTAATCTGGCCACCCGGAATGGACCCTCCTACCTGTCGCCGTTGCTGAGAAGCGCCACTGCGGCGTTTATCTCGAGCAGGCGCTGATTTCAGCACTGCTCCTCTAGTCTGGCGCCATGCTCTTCAGAAGTAGGAGCACAGCAGCCTTCTCTCAGTTCCCCGCGGCAGGAAAGCCTCTCTAAACTGTGTTATGGGACCGAGAAGCGCGCTTAGCCGATGGACCGACAGTAACGTCAAATTGAAAGCATTGCGCCGTTCGGCCGCTCCGGTGAGTAGCGTTAGCTGGAAGCTAATCGGAGAGCAGGTGCGACTGACAGTCCTGCAGGAGATTAGCTGGGCTGCTAACTAGCCGGCTACTAGATAATGCTTAACGCAAGGCGCAGTCGTGTGTGTGTGTGTGTGTGTGTGTGTGTGTGTGTGTGTGTGTGTGTGTGTGTGTGTGTGTGTGTGTGAGAGAGAGAGAGAGAGAGAGAGAGAGAAAGAAAGAAAGAAAGAAAGACATAGACGCTGCTGTCACTGCTCTCCGGGCCGCTGTCACTGTAGAGCACTGTAGCTTAGCTACATAGCAACTGTGGTGAAACTGCGACAGCTAAATGATGGCTAAGCTAGTTAGCTGTCTGATTTAAGCTGTTCAGTTAGCTGACTAACATTTCCTGAAACCTGCCGACTGTGCTTGCATGTGCGTGTGAATGTGCTTGTATTTATCTCTTTGCAGATCTTCTGAGTTCAGGGTTAGGGGAGGTGTTGCTCACACGCGAGAGTACAGTCAGTGCAGGGTCCTCGTAAGTGTAGTAATACCGTGTGTTTGTGGTTGTAAGTCATTGTTGTTCAAAACATCAACAAATCCAAAAATGCACGTTTTGTTGCATCGCTATATTCGGGTGAGAATGTGTGAATGCAGAATAACCCAAGCTGAATTTGTGCAGGTAGATGCTGCTTCCTATCTCAGAAACACTCAGTCTGTCAAAAGCTTGTGTGTGTGTGTGTGTGTGTGTGTGTGTGTGTTTGTTTATTTATTATTTAGCAAGAAACACCAACATATAAATATAATACATAATGGCTGTTAAACCAAAAACTGCTCACCTTGTGTTTTTAACTGTCTGCAGAATCATGAGTTTATGTGGCTGTTAAAATGTTTAGAGCTACACATCTTGTTTCATGTTCTCGTTTTGTGAAATCAGGTCTGGTCAAGATAAAAAAAAAAAATGCCGGGTAAACTGAAGGCCAAAATCGTGGCAGGCAGGCATCTGCCTGTCATGGACCGAGCAAGTGATCTAACTGACGCTTTTGTAGAGGTGAGTCCAGACCTGTCCAAACACATTTACAGCTTTACATTTACCCACACATTCCATCACACATTCACAGCTCGACATGCTTTCTGTTTCATGCATTCTAACACAGCTACATCCTGACAGCTTTACATTCTTTGTAGCATAATTACAGCTTTGCATATATACAGTGGGAGTAACGGTGTTATTTTTGACAGGTGAAGTTTGGAAACACAACTTTCAAAACTGATGTCTGTCCGAAGTCCCTGAATCCTCAGTGGAATTCGGAGTGGTTTAAGTTTGAGGTAAGTTTACTTTTAATTGAGTTTCTTTGTTACACTGAAATTTTATTTAATTACCTATACCTTCATTCTCCTCTCTCTTTCTCTCTCTCTGTAGGTTGATGATGAAGATTTGCAGGATGAGCCATTACAAATAACTGTTCTGGATCACGACACGTACAGTGCTAATGATGCAATAGGAAAGGTTTACATCGACATTGATCCATTGCTTTCCAATGAAGCTGCTACTGTCATCTCTGGCTGGTTTCCCATCTATGACACCATTCATGGTTTGTGTCTGCAGTGTCGGTTATTCCACTAGAGGTTTATTCTGTGTCTTCAGTAAAGCTGAACCGATTAATATTGTTTGAGCCACTAATATTATGGACTCGCAGATAAAGATTTTTTAAGAAGGATTCTGGTTTCATTATCTTTTTGCCAAGTATTTACATCATCCGTCATTTTCTTTTTTAATCAAGAGTTAAACTGTATTGGATATTCATCACAATGAGTCATGCATTTTGTGACATTATGGCCAGAATCAAAATAATTCACGATTTGTTAATTGAGCAAAAATCAGCCTATTCTGCGGTTAGTTGATTACGCACCAAAAGAATTAAAGCGTTGCATTCAAGAAATACATTTGTGAAAAGAAGCATTTGACTTTATTGTCATTGCCTGTTTAAAAATGAAGTGAGTTAATTTTTTTGACGTGTCATTTGATGTGTACATTTGTAGTACACAGTCTGTAACACATCTGTGTGGTGATACAGTGTGTTTGTGAAATAATCACGTGTGTGTGTGTGTGTGTGTGTGTGTGTGTGTGTGTGTGTGTGTGTGTCTTTAGGTATAAGAGGGGAGATCAATGTTCTAGTAAAGGTGGATCTTTTCAATGACTTGAACCGATTCAGACAATCTTCTTGTGGAGTCAAGTTCTTTTGTAGTAAGTCTGCAGACTATATTCCTCAATCATTTACCTTTTGTTTACTTCTTGTGTCATTCAACACATTATTTTAAAACTTGCTCTCTTCCTCTCTTCCTATCTCTATGTTACAGCCACAAGTATTCCACGATGTTACCGTGCTATGATGGTTCATGGCTTTGTGGAGGAGCTGGTGGTGAATGAGGATCCAGAGTACCAGTGGATTGACCGCATCCGAACCCCACGTGCATCAAATGAGGCCCGCCAAAGACTCATCTCACTCATGTCAGGTATGAAAGCTCGTGCGTTGTAGATGCTTCAGTTCAGTTGCAGTGAAATGTCCCTCCCATATATCAGGGATTGTAAGCAATGGTTGCATCGGTAATGGCTACTGGAGATGCAAAAACATGACATATATTTGTTGAATTAAATTATATTTAATAGACTAGATAGCACTACCCCTCCTTGAACCGCCACCTTATCGTGGTGGAGGGGTTTGCGTGTCCCAATGATCCTGGGAGCTATGTTGTCGGGGGCTTTATGCCCCTGGTAGGGGCACCCAAGGCAAACAGGTCCTAGGTGAGGGAAGAGACAAAGAGCGGTTCAGACCTCTTATGATGAATGCAACATATGGACGGCGTTTTCCCTCGCCCGGACGTGGGTCACCGGGGCCTCCCTCTGGAGCAAGGCCTGGAGGTGGGGCCCGATGGCGAGCGCCTGGTGGTCGGGCCTTCACCCATGGGGCCCGGCCGGGCACAGCCCGAAGAGGCAACGTGGGTCCCCCTTCCCATGGGCTCACCACCTGTAGGAGGGGCCAAAGAGGTCGGGTGCAGTGTGAGCTGGGCGGTGGCCAAAGACTGGAGCCTTGGCGGTCTGATCCTCGGCTGCAGAAGCTGGCTCTAGGGACGTGGAATGTCACCTCTCTGGTGGGGAAGGAGCCTGAGCTAGTGCGTGAGGTTAAGAAGTTCCGGCTAGATATAGTTGGACTCACCTCGACGCACAGCTTGGACTCTGGAACCAGTCTCCTTGAGAGGGGCTGGACTCTCTTCTACTCTGGAGTTGCCACCGGTGAGAGGCGCCGAGCAGGTGTGGGCATACTTATTGCCCCCCGGCTCGGGACCTGTACATTGGGGTTTACACCAGTGGATGAGAGGGTGGCCTCCCTCCGCCTTCGGGTTGGGGGACGGGTCCTTAGTGTTGTTTGCGCTAATGCGCCAAACAGCAGTCTGGACTACCCACCCTTTCTGGGGTCTCTGGAGGGGGTGCTTGAGAGTGTCCCTGCTGGGGACTCCATCGTTCTGCTGGGGGACTTCAATGCTCACGTGGGTAATGACAGTGAGACCTGGAAGGGCGTGATTGGGATGAATGACCCCCCCAATCTGAACCAGAGTGGTGTTTTGTTATTGGACTTTTGTGCTCGTCACGGATTGTCCATAACGAACACCATGTTCAGGCATAAGGATGTCCACATGTGCACCTGGCACCAGGACACCCTAGGTCGCAGTTCAATGATCGACTTTGTAGTCGTGTCATCGGACTTGCGGCCACATGTCTTGGACACTCGGGTGAAGAGAGGGGCGGAGCTGTCAACTGATCATCACCTGGTGGTGAGTTGGCTTCGTTGGTGGGGAGGATGCCGGTCAGGCCTGGTAGACCCAAACGTATTGTGAGGGTCTGCTGGGAACGTCTGGCAGAGTCCCCTGTCAGGATGAGCTTCAACTCCCACCTCCGGCAAAGCTTTAACCACGTCCTGGGGGAGGTGGGGGACATTGAGTCCGAATGGACTATGTTCCCCGCCTCCATTGTCGAGGCGGCTGACCGGAGCTGTGGCCGTAAGGTGGTCGAATACCTCGAAGACCTCCTTAATTCCACCAACATGCCTTCTGATGAGGAAGCAGAGCCTGGGGACATAGAGGTGGACTCTTCCATCTCTGGGGCTGAGGTTGCCGAGGTGGTCAAAAAGCTCCTCGGTGGCAGGGCTCCGGGGGTGGATGAGATCCGCCCGGAGTTCCTCAAGGCTCTGGATGATGTAGGACTGTCATGGCTGACACGCCTCTGCAACATCGCATGGACATCGGGGACGGTGCCTCTGGATTGGCAAACCGGGGTGGTGGTCCCCCTCTTTAAAAAAGGGGACCGGAGGGTGTGTTCCAACTATAGAGGGATCACACTTCTCAGCCTCCCGGGGAAAGTCTCTTCAGGGGTCCTGGAAAGGAGGGTCCGTCGGATAGTCGAACCTCGGATTCAGGAGGATCAGTGTGGTTTTTGTCCAGGTCGCGGAACAGTGGACCAGCTCTACACCCTTGGCAGGGTCCTGGAGGGTGCATGGGAGTTTGCCCAACCCGTCTACATGTGCTTTGTGGACTTGGAGAAGGCATTCGACAGTGTCCCTCGGGGAGTCCTGTGGGGGGTACTCCTGGAGTATGGGGTATCGGATTCCCTGTTAAGGGCTGTCCGGTCCCTGTACAACCGGTGTCAGAGCTTGGTCCGCATTGCCGGCAGTAAGTCGAACCTGTTTCCGGTGAGAGTTGGACTCCGCCAGGGCTGCCCTTTGTCACCGATCCTGTTCATAACTTTTATGGACAGGATTTCTAGGCGCAGCCAGGGCGTTGAGGGGGTCCGGTTTGGTGGGCTCGGGATTGGGTCACTGCTTTTTGCAGATGACGTTGTCCTGTTGGCCTCATCAGGCCGCGATCTTCAGCTCTCACTGGATCGGTTCGCAGCTGAGTGTGAAGCGGCTGGGATGAGAATCAGCACCTCCAAATCTGAGGCCATGGTCCTCAGCTGGAAAAGGGTGGAGTGCCCTCTCAGGGTTGGGAGTGAGATCCTGCCCCAAGTGGAGGAGTTTAAGTATCTCGGAATCTTGTTCACGAGTGAGGGTAGAATGGAGCGGGAGATCGACAGGCGGATCGGGGCAGCGTCCGCAGTGATGTGGGCTCTGCGTCGGTCCGTCATGGTGAAAAAGGAGCTGAGCCAAAAGGCAAAGCTCTTAATTTACCGGTCGATCTACGTTCCCACCCTCACCTATGGTCACGAGCTGTGGGTAGTGACCGAAAGAACGAGATCGCGAATACAAGCGGCCGAAATGAGTTTCCTCCGCAGGGTGTCTGGGCTCTCCCTTAGAGATAGGGTGAGAAGCTCAGTCATCCGGGAGGGGCTCAGAGTAGAGCCGCTGCTCCTCCGCATCAAGAGGAGCCAGATGAGGTGGCTCGGGCATCTGATTAGGATGTCCCCTGGACGCCTCCCTGGTGAGGTGTTCCGGGCACATCCCACCGGAAAGAGACCCCGGGGAAGACCCAGGACACGCTGGAGAGACTATGTCTTTCGGCTGGCCTGGGAACGCCTTGGGATCCGCCCGGAGGAGCTGGAAGAAGTGGCCGGAGAGAGGGAAGTCTGGGCATCCCTGCTGAAGCTGCTGCCCCGCGACCCGACTTCGGATAAGCGGAGGATAATGGATGGATGGATAGCACTATTTGTCATTTAATCGAAGATTAGATTTTTTTTCTGTCAGAATGTTCTCATTCTGTGGAGTTTTGGTGGTCTAATTGTAGGACATTCGCCTACAGACCAATAGGTCACAGGTTTGAATCCCATCTCCAGCACTACCACCATTGGGTTCCTCAGCAAAACCCTTGAACCCAAGTTGCTCCAGGGGGACTGTCCCTGTAGTTTGGAATTATGAGTCACTGCATCAGCTAAATGTAAACATATAGAAAAACTTAGTTAAAGACACTGATTACAAAACTAAGTGATAGAGCATTGTGTTGCACAGGTGAGCTTGTTTTCTGGAAGAAAAGGATGTTGCTGTGTTTGAAACTGCATACTGTGTAATGCATATGGCATAATGCTCCTCATCACTAATGCACAGTTTAGTATGCTGCATGATACAAAAGCTATGAGGCATTTTTTAGGACTTGGGCAAGACTAGACTGCCAACATAAAGTGCTGAGTAAATCAAACCTGCACCATTTTCCTTCATCCAGTCACTGCTTTAAACCATCGGATGAAGCTTTCCAACTCTTGAGTAGCAAGCATGTGTTTTAGCACATGTCATGTTTCCTATTATTTGCAGTTCCAGTATAGTAAATTTGTACTTTTTGTTTAAAGACACATGTAGGGCAACCTATCTGCATGCAGGTAAAACTAAAGAAATGCTCTCCTCATGTTCCTTTACAGTCTGTGCCCAAACTGAACAGAATTACTGATATAACCAGTAAGACATTGTTGTTTAAATAGCAGAAATACAGTGAAGATCTGGTATAAAAATAACATCACTGCACATTCAGCGGAATAATAGGCCTACCAGACAATAGTCACACAGATAGATATCAGTGTATAAGCAGCAATGCTAACCCATGTTAATGTGAGGGGTGCTTTCTTCATGGTGCAGATAGCTATGGAGTCAACGGTTTTAATGTTATTTTGTTATGTCTGCAGGTGAACTTCAGAGAAAGATTGGTCTGAAGGTTCTGGAGATGGGTGGCAATGCAGTAGTTGGCTACTTGCAGTGTTTTGACCTGGAGGGGGAATCTGGCCTTGTTGTTCGTGCCATTGGCACTGCCTGCACACTTGACAAAATCAGCAACACATACATACCTGGAACAGCTACAAACCCTTGTAACTCCTCTCCATCAAAAGATATAAAGGAGTGAGTGATTACACATCTTCACACAAATTGCTGAAAAAAAGTCTTTCTGCTTTACTACCTGAGCCATAATATAGCCCATCTTGTGAAGTGGAAGGAGGAGCACCATATTCTCAATTTATTTGAAATGTATTTACTTTGGATTTAGCTACCTATGATCAAGCCATATAAAAATATTTAAAATGAGTCTTTATATGGATATTGATATTGACCAAGTGGATGGTTTAAATTGGTTAAATTGGTCATTATGTCAGGTTAAGCACATCTCTGAGATGTTATGTAAAGAAAAATGTGCCCACATTGTATGTGCAAGAGCTTATTTTATTTGGTGAGAAGGTTTGTTTGTTCTACGAGTATGTTATACTGTAATATACACACACACACTCCACACTTCCAACCCTGTCTACCCCTGCATGCTGTCTTTCTCCTTCTTCCCCACCGACTATTACGCTACCTGCTCTTTCTTTGTCTGCATCTTCTGCATGCTACATCTTTTCATTCTGGCATGTTTGTGTTAGTGGGCTGTGAGGAAGTGTTGCATTTTGAGTTGGGCATTTTTGCACTGGTCCCGTGTATGTTTAGCACAGTTTTTGTCTGAGAGTGTTTCCCATCCACATCAGCCACTGTGCTCTTCTGTGTTCTGTTGTTTGTATGACCAGCAGTTCGGAAGTATATTGTGCCCTGTTTTCTTTTTGCTTGCAGCTTGGTATTTTGCCTTTCTTAAGTTTGCCATTATAGAAAATGCACTGATTGAAAATTTTTATAGCCCCTTTTTTTTCTTGGCCAGATTTACCAAGGTTTTTTGGTTTTTTTTTTGGTGCTGTTTTGTTTTTTTATTTTCATTTTTGTTGAACCTAAAGCTCATACTCTGTGGGGTAAAAGAACATATGAAACACAATTATGCATTTCCTCTTTGTTACCTAAAATTGAACATATATTGTAGAATTTCCCCTTTTTTGGGCCAAGCTGGCATTTTAAATGAAAAAATGGCCATTTTAAGTAACATAAATCATAGAAAATTTGAGGTGGCTGATTAGCAAAATTTATTTTGCCTTGCATTTCATGTGTAATTATGGCATGTCATTTCAGAATGGGTGTAGCAGCAGAACTCTTTCAGTGAGAATTTGCTCACAGCATTAAGTATTATCACTTATTACCTTATCTGGCTACTTAATATTTTGAGCAAAAATCAGCAAATTCTTATCTTTGCCGATTCTGATCATGCATTCCTAATTACTGTATTTGCTCCATGTCTGTTGGTGTTTTTGGAAACATTTTTATGTATATATGTAAGTGTGAGTTAGTAAATTTATATTTGGTCATCTGTTTGTATGTGCTTTGTGTGTCAATGTGTAGTGCTCGAAAAGTGTTTGTGTGTGTGAGATATCAAGCACGTCTGTATGAGCGGATGCACATGCAGGGTTTGCATGCGCCTTTGACTGTTTGTGTATTTGTGCACTGAAACACAAGTGTGGTGTATGTACATCCAAGTTTGTTTGTGCCTTTGTGTGTACGTGTGTTTAAATGAATGTATAAAACGCGTGTGGGCGTGTGTGCGTGTTTAGCTCTCCGCAGGCTGTTCCTTCTGCTCTTGGATGTCGCTCCACTCACAGCAGTCCGGTTCACAGTGCAAGCAGTCGTCTCTCTCAGGGCTTCTCCGTTTCCGTGCCAACCCTGCTGTTTGCCGGTATGAAACACAGACACAGGAGCTCAGAGGGCCCCAGAGCCAGGCAGTGTAGGCAGGTACCCCCACTACCCCATAACCCCTGCCACGATCCCCCATGACCCCACCACGACCCTGCAAAAGATCTCACCACCCCCTTCTCTCATTGGACAAGATGACCGTGACATCACCAGACCTGCCCTTCAGCTGCCAAAGCAACATATTCTGCAGCTAAGGCTCTGCCCCAGGATTTGACCAGTCAGTGGGCATCATTCAGCTGCCACTCAACACAGTGTAGCCAGTAAGACGCCTGAGTTTGGCTGCAATGTGTTAGCTTGCGCATGCGGGTTCTGATAGTTAACAAGGATGGTAAATTTCTCAGTTTGGACCATTGAGGCATATGGGTGGGTGCAGGGTGAGTTATATTAAGTTTGAGTTAGTTTTGTTGGTGCCGATATCAGAGGGTTGTGCTTTGGTAAGCTGAGCGTTGTGCTTTGGTTAGCTGAAACAAATGCTTTTTCATCTCATCGCTTTGTGTTGTCACATTTGTTTTTGGTATTGCCTGTTTTTTTATCCTCTTGTGTTGAAATCACTTTGGTAGTTTGGTTGTTTTTTTTTGTTTGTTTGTTTTTTTTTGCCTTCCTGCTCTCTCCCACCATCTCCCACAGCCTACCTGTTCAGCAGCAAGCAGCCAAAACTCACTTTCCTCTCCCGTTTAGCCTTTCACTTTCTCAGTCTGTCTCCCTTCCTTTCCCTCACTCACATACATACGCACCTACATTATACATATACACACTCTCTTGCGCGTGCACACACCCACACACACCCCCACTTCTTGTATGTGGATATGGTGGGTGTGAGACTGAGCGTGTTCCTCCTTGCTCTAACAGGGCGGGTTTTGGGGAGGAGACCCCTGGTGTCCCGTTATCCTCTGGACCCCCCACCCCTCTGAGAGCCCAAACCTTCTCTTCCTTCTCCCCCTCCAAGTCCTACAGCCGCCAGTCCTCTTCCTCTGACACGGAGCTCAGCCTCACTCCCAAAACTGGTAAGACTGTCCACAACCCTCCTCAACTCCAGATTTACCTCACACTCTTTACACACCTGCTCCACTATAGCAGAGCAGATGGTCAGTCAGCCCTGTGTCCACTATTAGGTTTCTTATGTATTATGACACACAGCAGCACTGGCTGTTACACATAGAGTAGGAGGTACAACATTTTCCCTCCATTTGTTTTATTTTTGTGTTACTTTGAATCATGTGTGTGATTTACTTTGAATGATAATTTTCATATTGACCCATGTTCATTAATTTGTTTGCATGCTTAGAAAAAGTGATTGATATGAAGAATAGAAATCCTTGATTAAACAGAAGCCACCGAAAATGAAGACACTAGCCTGTCAAATAATAATCACATAGCCTGTTCAAATAGTCTTTTTTTGACTAAGTGAAGAAATGTTTTGATTTGTATATTATTTCCTGTAATTAGTTGCATTTCTTGGGCAACAGAAGTAGCTGAAAAAAAGGAGATATATTTTTTAAAAAAAGAAACCCCAGGAATGAGTAGCCCCTCCCAGCCATTCATTTCATTTTGGAAACTGAAAACCATTCCTCATGTTAAATGCCTCCAAATCCTTCTTTTAGTGTTGTCTCTCTTGCTGTCTTTGTCTTTTCCCTCTGTCTTATTTTGTTTCATAATTTATTTCTGCTTCATTATTGCTTCATTCTCATGTAATCTCTCCGTTCCTTATCCTTTTCTATACATACTCCTCTTCTGTCCTCTTTTCTACCTTCTTCTATTCTCTTCTCTTCTCATTTCCCTCAGCGAGGATTTGTCTGTCTCCCAGTTCTCCTATCCTTCAGTCTAAATCTTCACCCATTCCCACTACTAAGGCCCTCAGGAGTACAACTCCTCCCCCTCTCCATGTGAGCCAGTCAGACACAGCCATGCTGAGAAAGAGCGTGTCCTTCAGTGAGGACCTGTTACTGGCAGCCTCTGGTAGGACACATCCACTCCTGTCGCTATGACCCCTTAATCCCCAACTGACTGCACGCAGTTTGGTCACTGCAAATTGAACCCAAGCGGGAAATCCCATTCCTTTATGGGGACTGAACTAACAAACGTTTTTGCTCATATTGGCCAGGATATGTGGCTTCCTAAATGTTATTATTTGATGACATGGTTTTTGCTGTGTGGTTTAAAAGCATTTGTTTTAATTAACTTAAGTCCACTCACATGTATTTAAAGATTTTAATTCAGGACCCTTTCAGACATTTAACAAGGACCATTTTTTTTGTGATTTCCTGCTGTTGAAGAATGCATTTATTTGTCAAGCCTAGTGTGTGGGCCATGAGATGTGCTCAAAGGTCAACCAAATGGTTATTCATGTTTTCTTTGTCTATCTTCCTTTTTTATGGTGGGACCATGGTCATTGTATCTTGTTACATTTGTGCCAAGTACTGAGATGGGGCAATTTCTATTGTAGTGTACAGAAAATCTTGAAGTGGTCAGAACAACTCTTTTCAATTCCCTTTATTATTTATCTCTCCTTTTTTACAGGTATGGGCAGTGGGGGAAGTGCTGGGAAGGAGGCAGGGCCTCTTAAAGCACTTTTAAGGCAGCAGACCCAGTCAGCTTTGGAACAGAGGGTACAGATACACAGATGCACCTTCTGACGTATTACAAACACTAAAGAGATATATTTACTGACTCTTATCAGTGTTTTAATTTTTTTTTTGATGGATTTCAGGGAGTGTCCTCGTCCTCTGAGACGTTTGTTAGGATGGGGGTATGTCTAGAAAGGGCATGTTTGGGGTTAAAAACCTAAACCTCTCTTCCTGTTTCAGTGTTCTTAAAACTCCCTCTCTTTGGGAACTCTAAACTGGCTTCAGAGAAAAGCCTCCTCCATTCTTACTCCTCCTCAATGGCCTGCATGACTTTATCAGCACTGTTTATGAAGCTGCAAGTCTTTCCTGTCCCAGTAAACCCAGTGACTAAGGCCATTCAGTTTGAATTGATCAGCTGAAGCCTTTGCTTATCCCCTGTTATAAATGTTAGAAAATTTTTTTTTTTCATCCAAGATATGCTCAAATTTAATCTAAGTGGTTCCCAATCTTGTTGTTCCTGCTGCACATTTTGGTGTTTTTACTGCTTTTATGTGCTAGCATTTAAGACTAGGAAAGACTTTTTAATTAGGTAACTAGCTACATTATGTGTGATGGGACATTGGAAAACTTTAACTAGAAAAAGTACTGTATGAGGGTTGGGAACCTCTGGTTTAATGCTTAAGTTTGAGTCAAATGAGTTTGTGCATTATATTTGTTTGCTAAGGGGTACACTGAGTCTGTCCAGCATGAATTTAAATGTGAATTTCTGTATGCAAATGAGCTGGATTCTCATGTGTGTTAACTTGTTCTAATTCTGACATGACCCTAAGAAAAAGAAGCTTGGTACAGTTAGAAGCCCTTATTGAGGAATGTTTATGCATTTGACACACATACCTCTTAAATAGGATTGTAAAGTATTCACAAATTCCCAAATAGACTTAAAGATGTAGGCATACATTCTGTATATGTATCATTTTTAAGATTTATTATTGCTCTTAAAATAAACGCAGTGCCTATTATATTTCCTAGGAGAGTGGAGGCAAATTTGTTCATTCTGATGTATCTTGGAGTGCTTTTCAGTTCCAAATATACATATACATGTTTGCACCAAAACGCTTGGAAGAAAGCCTTGTTTTGTCTGATTGATTGTACGCAGTAACTTTGACTTTACCTGCTGTAAAGAATAGTTATAAACTTAAATCTGTAAGGGTACCAGCCTCTTTCCTGTACAGGTGTTTTGTGTCATAATTACAGAACAATAATGCTGTTTTTTTTTTTTTTATGTCTCCTTATAGTTTTTGATACCTATCTTTTTTGTTATAGTACTTTTCTGAGCTTAAAAACATATTGTATGTTATTGTGTTTCAGGAGTTCCCCTTTTTTACACTGACTGGTTTCCCTCCTGGCTTTCTGCTTCATGTGGGTGGAGTGGTCAGTGCACGGTCAGTCAAGCTTCTGGATCGAATCCACAACCCAGGTAAGACTGCAAAACACAAACACAAAACCAAACCATTCACAACAGCATCATTACCCAAAGTGACCCAAAGCATAAGACTATTGTTCACCTCACAACATGTAGTACAAAATAGCAAGTAAAGAAACACAAAAATCTAAAATGAAACCTTTTGGCAATTACATTATTATTATTATTCATATATATTGAATAATAATAAATTATATATTCCTGCCAAAGAAAATTTCATGCAGTTCAATATGATACATGGACACTGCATACCTAATTATTCTCTAGTTATCTGTGCTTCTCTTCTTGTAGTTTTATAGAAGATTTCTTGTGATTGTGTAATGAGGTGTTTAGGAAGTTGACAACAGTGCAGAAAACTTGAGCAGAAAATCCATAAGCATTGCAATTATAATTTTTTTTACTTAAAGGGCTGGAGGTGAAATGTGGAATCTGTTCTGCATCACATGGTCTATTACCATATGTCCTGTCTCCCCGACAACCCCATCCCTCTAATTTTTATGTTTATTTTCGTTTTTTTTTTTTTACTCTGATCAATATTCCTTATCCCTGTATTTCCTGTAGCTGCTGGAATGATGCACGCTGCACATATGCTTTATTTTTTTATTATTATTATTTTTTATATTAAGTATTACCAACACCCCAAACCACTCCACACTGACTGTCCTAACACTGGAATGTATATTTGTGTTTAAGTGAACGTTACTCCTTATGCTTACAAATGTTGTGTCTGGTGGTACACTCCCTGATTTCCCTGTGCTTGTGTGGAATACTCATAGGATGTATTTCTCATCTTTCTCTGCATATCACTGCTTCATTGCTGCTGAGGGAGCACTGTCCCTCAGTGGGTCATCAGCTTTCTCATATAAAATAGTGCTGAGAAATGATGCACATGCTGTATCCAGTTTAACAAGCCGGCTTGACACCTGAATGTCCCTGTTTCACCTGAAGTGATGCTGGAGATTTGTGTATTTGCTCAATAGCAAAGATAAAGTAAATACTAAATACTAAAGACTAAGGTTGAAAAGTGTTTGCTAGTATAAGAATATTTAGAGTCTAGTTTGAGGAGGTGAAGTGCATTCAGCTAATAAACAGAAGTGAGGTCACATCCTAAATTTGTATGGCCTAAGTTTGTATAAGCCACACGCATGTTTAAAACTTCAGCCACTTGGCTGTATAATTTTATATTTCAGTCATTTGGATGCAGACAAATTCCTAGAGGGTGGTTTGTTAGGTTGCTCTAGAGAATTTGATTGAGTCATTATTTTTCATAGGGTAATTGGCCGTTCACAGAAGTTATTACAGAAATGGGTTTGAGAATGATGTCTGAGAAAAAACTATAAATTGTAAAAACTATCAATTTTAAATTTAAAACTAATTTTCATAAGGTTTTGATAGATAAATGCACATAAAGGTTCATGCCATTTTCAGTATTGACATTACATATTAAACCCCCAAAAAATACATGTAGGTTCACTGGTTGTTTAGAACTTAAATCATAATGGCTCAGTTTGTGTCGTAGATATTGGGACCTTTTGTGCATCTTTTTAGCATCACTCTGAATGCTTTTGTTTATATCCTGACCGTTACACTATGCGAAGATTCTGAAAATTGTTTGAATTCTTCATAAGGATGATTCCACTGTTTTCTGTGTATTGACTGTTCTTAAGAAACTCACAAAATGTAAAATATGGTCTAAGAGGGCAAGAACAAGCACATTTATACTCCTCATTCTAGTACTCATATGCTTTGTCGGTGGATAATAAATGTGATGATTAATAACTTTGGGTAATGAGTCTCCAGTTTTAAAAGGATAAAAGTCCAGTTCTTAACTGCAAAACATTCTTCAACTCCACAGCATTCACGTGTGTGTGTATGTGTGTGAGTGAGAGAGAGAGAGACAAAGTACGTAATTGTTAAATGAATGTGGAGCATGGATTGGATGAAGGAGCTGCCTGTATAATCTTTCCTGTAGATGTGCTGAACCAGAGCCTCTGACCCAGTGACATAGTGCTGCTGCATGCCTCTCTCTTTTTCTGTCTCTCTTTCTTTCCAGCTATATCTCTTCTCCATTTTTATTTCTTCTTAATTCATCCCCTTTCTCTTTCCCCTGCCCCCTCTGCTCACTCTGTCTCTATTCTTCCTCAGTCAATCTTTTTCCTCCCTTTCTCTCATTTTCTCTTCTCTGACAATAACTCTTTTGTCTGTCTTTACAGTTCCTGTGGAGTGGTGTTGTCCAGTGTTGTGTTCTTGTTTGTAGTCTGTGTTTTTTTTTTTTTTTTGTTTTTTGTTTTTTGTTTTTTTCTTTTGGTTTTTTTTTTTTTCTTCTTCTTTTTTCTCTTTCTTCTATTTTCTCTGTTTCTCTGCTTCTTTAACTGATCTACTAATGTGGCGTTTTGAATCAGCCTTGGGTAACACCAGATCATACAAACTGCTAGACTGGAATAGTTTCACCGCAGGTACTTCCCTACCCCCAGTCCTGCATTTACACACACGCACACATGCAGGGCCCTTGGCAGCTCAGTCGAAAGCGCACAAACACACACACACACACACACACATATATATATATATACACACACACACACACATTTACATATGTTATTTCTTCCTTATTCATTTTTAGATTGCTAGCTTGGTTTTTTTGCTAGTTACTGCAAAATCTTGTAATAAAAAATTAAGTTTATTAAGTTTTAGATATTATTAATTATTAATCATTATTTTAGGCTGTCACTATCAATTCCAGCTAGTATATTTAACTAATATAGTTGTAATTCTAGAATGTTATTTCTCGAACACAACAGGCTTATGGCATCCCCTAGTGGAGAACTTCAGATTGCTAAACACAGCAGTTGTGACAGTCTTAGCATTATCTTTTTCCAATAATTAATTTCAAAGAAATACTCTGGTTTCATCCTAATCTCTATCTGTTGTATTTGTTTCACGCCAACAATTATTGTTCACAGCAGTTCACATTTATTATTATTGTTCACAAAGACATTTTCCGTTTTTAGGAAAAGCTCAGAGACCTGTGACTGAAAAATGTATTTATAATGAAAGCCATGGGGCAGTTGTTGACTTCTGGGACTGTATGTTTATTCACCTCCAATTGTATTGGAACAGCAAGGCAAATTTCACAAAATTGTAATTTCAGAAACATTTGGCATAGCCAGTAAAACTATCTGGAATGTCATAAGAATAAAGGATCCACTTTTATTATTATTATTATTCACTTTATTCTCAACAGAACCCAGCCACTAGGGATGCATAATCCAGTGTATTTCTTCGTGCCGGTCCCAAACTCAGATAAATGGGGAGTGTTACGTCAGGAAGGGCATCCGGTGTAAAACTTTGCCAAATCAATATACAGACAATGAAACAGAATTCCATCCCGGATCGGTCGAGGCCCGGGTTAACAACGACCGCCAACAGTGCTGTTAGCCTACAGGGTGCTGGTGGAAATTGGACTACTGTTGGCCAAAGGAGAAGAAGAAGAAGAGGAGGAAGGCATGTCCAGAGGGAGGAGGAGGGAAAGATGAGGGGGAGAGTGGAAGTGAGGATGGGAACTTTGAATGTTGGCAGCATGACTGGTAAAGGTAGAGAATTAGCTGATATGATGGAGAGAAGGAAGGTTGACATTTCGTGTGTGCAAGAGACTAGATGGAAGGGTAGTAAGGCCAGGTGTATTGGAGGAGGGTTTAAACTGTTCTACCATGGTGTGCATAGAAGGAGGAATGGAGTAGGTGTTATCCTGAAGGAAGAGTATGTGGAGAGTGTTTTGGAGGTGAAGAGGGTGTCAGGGAGGGTGATGAGTTTGAAGCTGGAAGTTGCGATGATGAATGTTGTTAGTGCTTATGCCCCACAAGTTGGCTGTGAGATGGAAGAGAAGGAAGAATTCTGGAGTGAGTTAGATGAAGTGATAGAGAGTGTACCCAGGGGAGAGAGAGTGGTGATTGGTGCAGATTTTAATGGTCATGTTGGTGAAGGGAACAGAGGTGATGAGGAGGTGATGGGTAGGCATGATGTCAAGGAGAGGAATGCTGAAGGTCAGATGGTTGTAGATTTTGCGAAAAGGATGGAAATGGCTTTAGTTAATACTTATTTTAAGAAGAGAGAGGAGCACAGGGTGACGTATAAGAGTGGAGGAAGATGCTCATGGGTGGATTATATCCTTTGCAGGAAGGTCACTCTGAAGGAGATTGGAGACTGCAAAGTAGTGACAGGGGAGAGTGTAGCTAAACAGCATAGGATGGTGGTCTGTAGAATGACCTTGGAGGTCAAGAAGAGGAGGAAAGTGAGGGCAGAGTTGAGGATCAAGTGGTGGAAGCTGAAGGAGGAGGACTGCAAGGTGGAATTCAGGCAGGAGTTAACACGGGCCCTGGGAGGTGTTGAAGAGCTACCGGATTGCTAGGAAACTACTGCAGAAGTGATAAGGCACGCAGCTAGAAATATACTTTGTGTGACATCTGGAAAGAAGAAGGAGGAGGATAAGGAAACCTGGTGGTGGAGCGAAGAAGGACAGGAGTGTATACAGCCTTTGAGGGGCTGGTAAATTAAGAAAATGAAAAAATGAGAGAGAAGATTGGATGATGTGAGGACCGTGAATAAGGAAGTGCAGCAAATAAGCAAGATGGAAGTATAGCAAGCGATGAAGAGGATGAAGAATGGAAAGGCTGTTGGAGTGATAGAAGCTGGGTTAATAAAAGAGGTGAGGATAAGTGAACAGCAGAAGGGTATTAGATTTTTGGATTTGGACTTAGAGAAAGCATATGACAGGGTGCCTAGAGAAGAGTTGTAGTTTTGTATGAGGAAGTCAGGTGTTACAGAGAAGTATGTGAGAGTAGTTCAGGATATGTATGATGGCAGTGTAGCAAGGACGTGGTGAGAGAGGACATGCAAGTGGTTGGTTTGAAGCAGGAAGATGCAGAGGAACGGAAGAAATGGACATCAAACCAGGCGGTCAGAACAACATAAGCTGATGAAAAATGAGAGTGGTAAAGAAAAGCCCCATAACAACAGTCATAAGCATCATAAACAAGTTAACAAATTACTTCATGAGGGTGGAAAAGTGGAAAGTTTGGACTGGCCAAGCCAATCACCAAATATTAACCCAATTGAACAGAAATTTCATCTGAAGAGAGAAACCCACAACAGCAACTGAAATTTGCTGGTGTAGATGCCTGGAAATCTCAATTAAAGAAGGCAGCATTGGGTGGCAGGATTGATTTAGTTATTATAAGCAGTGTATATGCAATTAACTTATGTTAAAATATCCTGTATTGAAAATATTGTCCATGGCAGTTGACCTCAATTTAAGATGCAACAGGTAGAGATTATGTTGGGAAATTCCTGGATTTACATGTTGCACTGTAAATTCACATTGGCATAGCAACTTAAAGGTCAACATAAAAGGATTTTACTCATCAACACAGAGGTACATCCGACTCTGTAGACGCAAAAACTCATACAGTCTTGGTTTCTTTCATTAAAGTGCATTGCATGAGCTGCCATGCGCTGTGCTTGGTGTGGGTGTGTGTGTGTGTGTGTGTGTGTGTGAGGCGGCTGCTGCAGCATGCTTTAGCTGACTGTGTAGCTGTTTTCTGCTCTGGCTGGATGTTTCTGATCGGCTTTGCCTGTGCCTCACCGGACTCCTTACTCAGCATCCTCTTCTTCCTGATCACATGACTAAATGATCCACAGAGAGTGCAGAGAGGCAGGCATGTGCACCGTCATGCTTTACTTGCATTGGGTTGTTACCATGATGACAATCGTGACCTCTCAATACCCCTGTCTCTGGTACCCATAACCGTGCCCTCCATGGTTACTGTTGCTTTCATGTACTGCAGTAGATGTGTACAGTTCTACATTATGCGTGTGTACACTGTTATCACATGCCGTAAAAGAACTTACTCAAGTGGTGCTGTATGTGTATGTATATGTATTCATATGTGTGTGTGTGTGTGGAAAAAAATGTGTGTGTGTGTGTGTGTGTGTGTGTATATATATATATATATATATATATATATATATATATCATTTTTATTATTATTTTTTTTTTTTGAAGGAACCCTTTCCATCTTTGCTTTAGGTCATTCATTCATTCATTCATTCATTCATTCATTCATTCATTAACTTAACCTTATCCCGACTAGGGTCTTTGTGAAGTTGGAGTCTGTCCTGGAAAACATACAGCGAAAGGCAGAGAAGCAACCTGAATAGGTCACTGGTCCATCAAATAGACTAAAAAGCCTTTAGTTGGGTTTATGTTTTCATAGACTTTAAAAATATATGGTATTAGTCCATTAAAAGTATTTGTCATTTTTGTCATTCAAAAAAAAAAAAAAAAGAAGCCATGACAGCTTTAGATACAGATCACTGCTGTTTGTGAATATGCCCATGACAACCCATGCCCATGCCCATGATTTTTTTTATACTGGTAATAAAATCTTCACGCTGGTTAAAACATTTCTGAGGTGTGAGAGGCTGTTGCTCTTAGTAGTAACATGTATCCCTAATAAAAAAAGAAATCAGGCAAGGTTTTAATATGCTTAAATTATTCTTATTAATTAAGGCTGTTAAATCTGCAAAAATGTTTTAAGTTTAAAGTTTTCTTTAGAAGACCTAATTGATCCGGAGAACAGTTTGTGTTTGTATATGTAAGCAAAATATGTTAGAATCAGTATCTAGAAAAAGCTCCTTTCTTGCTTTATTTCTAGCCCCATTCTTTAACACTGACAAGATGTGACAAGTGGCTCTAAAACACTGAATTCCTTTAACATCTCAGCTCTTGTTTCCGTTGAGGATGTGTTCTTTATTTATTTATTTAATTTCATTAACAAGATCAACAAAACAAATTTTCTGGGGACACCTTAAGTTTTGCAAATTAATGTATCTTTAAATTACAGTAATTTATTTTTATGTTGAAAGTGACTTTGCTCTAAATCCTTTTTTTTGTTAGCCCTTTCACCAGATCAGTATTTTCACATTCCTACAGTCTTTGAGCATTTCTCCAGTTAATTCCTCACCTTTTATTTACCCCCTCTGCTATTGGCTCAACCTAGAAAAGGGTGGAGTTTGTAAGAACCCCTCTAAGAATGCATGACTGCATAAGGAATGAACGTTTTTAAACAGCTGGGAGTGTTTGATCATGTGATTTTGCACATCCCTGAGCTTAAGAGGATGAACCATCAGGAGAATGGCAAAATAATAATCACACTTTATCATCACCAATGTCGTCATCATCATCATTATCATCATAACCAGTATCATTTTCACTTTCATTAGTTCCATTCTTCTTTTGGTCCTCTTGTGTATTGGTGAAGGGGTTTAATTGTGTTTGCTCTCATGAGCATCTTTAAAAACCCCTTGCACTCAGAGAGAGAATGATTGTATGTGAGCACGAGTGAGAGTTTGTGCATCAGGTGTGTCAGGCTGTGCCTATGTGTTTTTCAGACGAGCCCGAGACACGAGACGCTTGGTGGGAAGAAATTCGTCAGGAGATAAAGTCTCATGCTAAAGCTCTTGGTTGCCATGCGGTGGTAGGCTACAGCGAGTCCACCAGCATCTGGTACTAATAACATACTCACATTTTTATACATTTTCTTGTATAAAGTATGTTATTTTGGCAATATTGTAGGTATATTATACCTTCAATTTGGCCACAAAACTTCAATTAGACTTAATTAGTCTTTAAATCATAGTCTAATGTCAAAGGCATGGGCACTGAGACATGACAGTATCAATCAAATTAAGACAGTTTTTATTTATCACTTTTTACAACTGAGGCCCCACAACGCAGCTTTACAGAATCCAAATCCAAACCCCTAGTGAACAAGTCACTTAAGTTGATTAAAAATTTCACTTTGGAGTATTTTAGAAGCAGAATTATTTAGATGTTCTATTGAGCAATATAAAAAATGAACCTTTTAGCTTAAGATGTTTTTAGTTTTTTAATATTGTTAAAAATTGCATTAATTTCATAGCTTCTGCAGTGAAATCTTTGAGTTTAAATATTTCCAAGTTGGACTTACAACAGTTAAGAAGATTGTCATTGAGCAATAATCTGCTGTAGTATTAGAAGGTATTCTGACCAGGAGAATCAATCAGAACCATTACTTCTCAAACTCTTGATGTCTACACATACTTTGCCCTATTCCACCGTAAACACTTTTTAAGACACATGGCTTTGTTTGTTTTGCAGTGAGGAAGTGTGTATTTTGTCTGCATCGGGCACTGCGGCTGTCCTCAGCTCCCGTTTTATCCAAGATGGCGCCCTGGACACAGAACACAGGTTGTCACGGCAGCAAGCACCAGTCTTTACCTCAGGGGGAGAGAAGGGCGAGGGTGATATGGGTAGTTCAGCCTCGTTAGGGTAGGTTAATTACAAGCCCCATGCTAAAGGACTAAAACCTCACTAAACAATACTAATGAGGTTGCTGTGTATGGTTGAAGATTTCTAGATGGTTGGTTTTCACAGACACTAACCCTTTTAAATATCTGAAATACTCTGTTTTGTGTGAGACTATATGCCACATTTAAAATGCATTTAAGGATGGGTATGCATTTTGAGCCTAGCCACAGTTCAGTTAAAACCTATGTTTCACATCAAGCATGCATGTCTAAGAGCGTGAGCAGTGTCATTTCCAGTGTGCTGTATTTAATACTGGTGTATTTATCATTGTGTGTCTGTGTGGTAGGTTTGAAGATGTCACTCCCCCTGGCTGTGGGTTTTGTCACATCCCATATGATGAATTGAACATGCCGTTTCCAGCTCAACTGACGTATTGCCACTGCTGTCGACGCTATAAAGTCCCTGATGTGCTCTTCACTACTATAGACCTGCCTATTGAAGCCAGTGTCACTGGAAAAGGTTGCCTTATACAGGCCAGGTGTGTCATACATAGTCTCTAAGTACAAATACAGTACAAAACATCATAGACACATAAAATGAAAAGGTGTTCACTTAGGCAGTCTTTTTAAATTAATTAATAACTTCATCTCAGTAACTAGTGATTTTATTATTACTTTTTGTTGTCATCAGACATGTGGTTTACACCAGTAAATAAAATTTTTAAGTAAATGAAGTGTACTGCTAATGGAACTCACATTCATGTAGTGTCTGGAAACAAAGAGGGGAAATCTTGCACGAGAACTGTGTTCTTCTAACATGGTCATATATCAGCATGTTTTTATAAAAAAGCTTGACACTGCTTGACAGTGTGCAGACTGGCACAGGTTTTGCTGAAGAATATTCCTATATTTAGCAGCATCCATCTTTCCCTCAACTCTGACCAGTTTCCCAGTCCTTGCTGGTGAAAACATCTCCAAAGCATGATGCTACCACCATCATGCTTCACTTTGGCGATGGTGCTCTTGGGGTGATGGGATGTGTTGGGTTTGCACCCGACATAGCATTGGCATAGCAAAAAGTTTAATTTTAGTCTCATCTGACCAGAGCCCGTTCCTCCATACATTTGGGGAGTCGCCCACATGCCTTTTGGCAAACTCAGAACTTGCCTTCTTATTCTTAACGTTAAGTAATGGTTTTTTCCTGGCCACTCTTCCATAAAGCCCAGCTCTATGGAGTGTACGGCTTATCGTGGTCCTATTTACAGATACTCCATTCTCTGTTGTGGAACTCTGTGAGTTTTGGTGGGTGGCCTTCTCCTAGCAGGTGTGTTGTGGTACCATGTTCTTTCCATTTGAAGATGATGGATTTGATGGTGCTCTGGGGGATCATCAAAGATTTGGATATTTTTTTATAACCCAACCCTGACTTGTACTTCTCAACAACTTTGTCCCTGACTTGTTTGGAGAGCTCATTGGTCTTCATGGTGTGATGCATCTTGCTTAGTGGTGTTGCAGCCTTTGGGGCCTTTCAGAAAAGGTGTGTTTATACTGACAGATCATGTGACACCTAGACTGCACACAGGTGGACTTCATTTCACTAATTATGTGAATTTTGAAAGTAATTGGTTGCAACGGGACTTTTTAGGGGCTTCATGGCAATACATGTGTACATGCCATTTTAAGTTTTTTTTTAAATATATTTTTCTCATTTCACTTCACCAACTTAGACTATTTTGTGCAGATCCATCACATAAAATAAGATTAAGAAACATTTAAATTACAGGTTGGAATGTAACAAGGTAGAATACTTTTGCAAAGCACTGTATACACTTGATGTCTTTTCAGGTAGTTCTGGACAATTCATAAATTGAGATTTGAAAGAATAATGTTCAAACCGCAAGGGGTGCAATTTTAGTCCATTTTAGTTTAGTTAATGCCCTATATTATATATTATTGACAAGTTCTAATTGGAGGAGTTTAATAATAAAAGGGATTGATAATGCAAAGCCGTGTACCTGCACTCTGGCACATTAAGTGTTCAAGCCTTTGTCTGACTTT
Source organism: Hepsetus odoe (assembly GCA_017165825.1). Taxonomy (NCBI): domain Eukaryota; kingdom Metazoa; phylum Chordata; class Actinopteri; order Characiformes; family Hepsetidae; genus Hepsetus; species Hepsetus odoe. Next base: position 19,869,181 of record CM029375.1, on the reverse strand, counting down.
TTAAGGGGAAAAATATTTAAAGAATGCCATCACATTGAAATTGCGCTTAAAATACAATTAGATATTTTTATATTGTTCAGCCTAAAACAGACAATTGGTGCAGAAATCATTTACATCTTCATAAACATTCTTAGAGTATAGGGGAAAAATAAAATGCAAAAAAAAGTAAAAGGTGGAATAAAATATTTATTTTCTCCATTTTTAGGCTTTGTCGCACTAAAAAGAAGGCTCAGGGGGAAGGCAATGCCACAGCCATCAGTAACTTGTTGCCTTTTCTGGAGTATGAGCTGCACACACAGTTGATGAACAAGTTGAAGCTGCGTAGCATGAATGCACTGTTTGGCCTGCGCATCCAGATCAGTGTGGGAGAGAACATGCTGCTGGGTTTGGCTGTAAGTATCATCTGTGCTTTCTATAAAGTAAATTTCTCCCTTTATTCATGTCACAATGAACCACTGTGTCTTAATGAAACTAACAATGCAACTTGAGCTCTCCTTGTAGGTTTATTCCAAAAATAATAAAACCCTGTGCTTATCTGTGTGTGTGTGTGTGACTATCTGTGTGTTTGTATGTGTGCATGTGTGTGTGTGTGCTGCAGTCAGCTACAGGGGTTTATCTCACACCCTTGCCCAGTCCAGGAGGGATCCAGATTGCAGGAAAGACTCCAAGTGACATCACATATGAACAACACATCTCAAACATTCAGAAGAAAATCAATGACACTATTGCCAAGAACAAAGAGCTCTATGAAATCAACCCGCCGGTAAGTTCAAATACACACTGTCAGTGGCTTGAGGTCGAGGTTAACTGTTGTTTTAAAAGTTAGATATGGAAGTACTGTTTTTGGGCTGCTGCCACTGGCTGAATGATTTTTGGATCTTAACTGGCCAATACTGTGTTTCTCTCTGAACTGAAAGAAACTATTCACTCTGGATCCAGAAGCTTTCAGATGCATCAATACGGTACATTTTAATGCATGACAATTCCCCCAGTGAAGTAAACTTTATTCACAAACATACACCACTGGTTATTTTAATAAAAAGCATGCAGTCCTGTCTTTATATGCACATTTTAAAACGCCCATATTCACTCATGGATGCACCTTTTTTAATTTTTATTTAGTGACAGTAATGAACTATAATCACCTACGGCAGGGCTACTGATGTGATTTACTAATTTTGAGAGAAGCTTCATTTTTGTGTGTGTGAGAATGGGTGCATAAGTAATGGAAAGATCTTTTGAGTGTCTTTAAAGCTACCCAACTGGTTTTTGTTTGAAAAAAATCTGAAGACAAAAGAACTCTTAACACACAGCTTCTTGTGGTTTATTGCTCTACTAAAATCACAAGACAGTACTTTCTAATGGCAAATGTTAAGAAAATATTTTTTAATGGGCCAGACTGGCATTTAAAATTGATTAATTTAATCGGTTTATTTCTGAATTGGTTTATTATTTGCAAAAGATACTAAACAAAAACACTGGGTAATTTTAAAGAAAATTTGAATTTAACTATAGTCTAAACCTACTTTATACATTGCTTGACTGGGATTCCTTATATTACAGACTTGCTCTTCAGAAATGTCTTAATCTCAACACTTCTTTTCACAGCAATTGCTTTTAACAGAATCTTTTAGGCTAACAGGCTGTTCTAATAATGTATAACTTTGTCTTTCATGTCACCAAACAGTCCTTTGATAATCATCCTTTGATGTGTTTTTCAGGAGTTAGTTGAGGAGGTGATTGGCTCCCCAATCCCTGAACCCCGGCAGCGTTTCCGCCTCTGTCGCTCCCACTCTGAGAGCTCAGATGAAGTTTCTGAGTTGGATTTGTCTCATGGAAAGAAGGACGCCTTTGTTCTAGAGGTAATCCAAAATGGAGTGAATAAGTGACATTTTTATAGCCTAGGTGGATTCATTCAGGATAACTACATTTATTGAGATTAAATGTGTTTATTCTTGTGAAATAAACTTTTATGCATTTCTAGATTGATGACACAGATGCTGTTGAAGATATTCATTCGCTTCTTACTGATGCACCTACACCTCCAGGTACTCCTCTCGTCACCTCTTCTCTCCTCTCCTCTCCTCTCCTCTCCTCTCCTCTCCTCTAATGTATTTATTTGTGTCTTCTCAGGATTTTACAGCTGTAACACTGAAATCATGCCTGGGATTTATAACTGGACATCTGCTTTACAGGTGCATTTTAGTGTATACTTTCTCAATACAACATCATTTTACAAAATTGTACAATAAGTCTGGTCAGTACTATAGAAAAGTTCCCTTTACACTTTACACAGTATCCGTTTTCTAGGTTAATTGAACAATAATTGAGCTCTGTGTTTCCCCCTCTCAATTTTTTTTACTATAGATGTTTACCTCTGTGAGAGTCTTTCGCCTCAGCAATGTAAATCTGACCAATCAGGGCCTGAATAAAGTCTTCAATGACCTCTGTGAGAATCTGTTAAAGGTGCGCACACTCTTCACCCAGATCTTTTCTGCTTCCTGTTGTATATTGTATAAAGGAATGAGACACTTATTTCAAAGTATGTGTTCTATGCAGAGTTTGTACTTCAAACTGCGCTCCATGGTGCCATGCTGCCTCTGCCACTTGAACTTCACTGTCGCTGTGCCTGAGGATGAGCTTATACAGGTGGGAAATAGGTTAAGAAAATTTTGTACCCCCATTCACATAAAGTTGGTACATTCCTTGTATGATTTTTTTTATTATTTTTTATTTTTTTATTGATTCAGTAAATTAATGTACCCTTTGTTTTAATGCTTTGTGAATTTTGGAAAATGGACAAGAATAAAGAGGTGGTCTGACTTGGGTGGTTCTTCTGTGCTGGATTATAATTTTCTACCTAACAGTGCATGTTGCTGTCATTTTCAAACCAAGCAAGTAGTTTTGTGTTCTGTTTGACAGGTGGCAGTGACAGCAGTGGCTATGAGCTTTGACAAAGATCAGACTCAGGAGAATGGCAGACACAGTGGAGACAAGGCACTTATGAAAGGTGAGTGTGTGTGGTTTCAAGTTGCTTAACATTTACTGCTAAGAAGTTGTTTACGATTTACTGGAGCTTTGTTAATATTTCTTTGTGGGATACAAAGTTGTATCAATCTATGGTTTAAGCAGCATTATAACAGGTAACAGAATATATGTGAAACAAAAAAACCCATTGTTTTAATGTTATTTTTAAATAAAACCTTGCTGATTGTGGGGAAGATGTCTCTCATGTGTCCATCTCATAGAAACACAGAAGAATGCCAATATGCTATAGACTGCGGAATGTTTGAATAGCTAATTTCAAAATTAAGGTCCGAAAGTCTGAACCAAACAGTAGACAAAATGTTCTACACAAAGCATTAATTACTGTTTCTTTTGTGTAACTGTTGATTTTAGTTGCACAAATATGCTTTCAAAAAGGTGCTCTGTTTAAATAGTGTTAATAAAGTTAATATTCATTTTTTAATCACAGCACTCAGTGAGCCACAACAAAATGCATCCTTTGCATTTCACCTACACACACTGTACAGCAATGAGTAGCTATGTCCAGTACCTGGGGAACAGTGACTGGGACAGTGCCTTGCTCAAAAGTACCTCAGGGAAACCTGCTGGTTTGGGATTCGAACCCATGACATTCTGATCCTGAGGCCTAGTCCTTAACCATTAGGCTACCCCTGCCCACTGGTTTTTGATCATCAAGATTCAACACATTAGTTACAGCTCAGCAATGAGCTTGTGTGTGCTACCTTAAATAAAAAGCATACAGGATCAATAGTTAACATTTTGCCTCTGTGAACCTGTCTTATGCTCATATTCAGCTTCTTACTGAATATGAGCATAAGACAGGTTCACAGGAGCAAATGTCACATTGAAATGAGTATTTTGGATAAGTTAATTACTCATCTGACTGATTAATTTATGCATGTGTTTGAGGGCATATATTAGATTTAAGATTAGTTATCCCCGGTCTAATTTGTTTACCAGAGCTAATCTTATCCCATGATCCTGCATGTTTTCTCCAGCAATTACAGAAAATGAAGAGCAGCTTCAGTTCCCTCTAGAGCTTTCTGCTGAATCCTCTTCCAACCCTCTGAGTTCTGCCAAAGGTAAACTCACCTCTCACCTTTACCCTTTGATCCCTGTGACTCTCCAGATGCTTGCTGTAGTAAGCTTTCCAAACTAATGTGTTCTTATCAACTTGTCATAGGGTTAATGTTAGGAAGTAATATTTTTATGTGTATATCTTAGGTTTGTCTGAGGTTTCTGGCCCTCTGCCGAGTGCTCGAGGTGAGTCATAGTTTTGTTCACTGGCAGTTTTCACGGTGGCAGGCATCTGTTTTTGTTCCTTTTGTGTCTGACAGATTGCAGTGCAACAACGGACTCCAGCATCATCCATTTTACCCTCTTTTCTTTTTTCTTTTTTTTTTCTATGTCCTGTTTCTTCTTTTGTGTATCCCTATTTGTCTGTGTTTTCATGTGGTGGCATGTGCATGTTTGTGTGTTTCCTGGTGTGTGTGTCTCTCTCTCTCTCTCTCTCTCTCTCTCTCTCTCTCTCTCTCTCTGTATTTCTGTGTGTGTGTGTGTGTGTGTTTATGTTTGTGTGTGCCTAGCCCCCTCAGTTGATTACAGTTCCTTTACAGACAGATGCAGCTCCTGGATAGAACAGCTTAGACTGAAAGCTCATACCATAAGACGTGGATCAATTAAAACAAGTAGGAGCGATACATACACACAGACACACATTCTTTCAAACACTTATGCTGGCATAAACAGATGACACCAAATTGGTTGACAGAGTGTGAGGTGAGGCCTGCCCTCTAGTGTAGAATATATTTTGACGTTGTGTGATTTGTGCGATTTGTGCGATGGGGTTTCTGGGTTATTTTTGAATTGGCCTGAATGATTTGTGTGGCAGTCCTCTCAATACTCTCTGTCATGAAGCCTGCATAAGTGCATCATAAGCATGACATAACAAATAATTCAGTGACCTGTGGTGTTTAACTTTGAAGTCTTTCTTAGTTGCATGCACCCTGATAACCTCTCTGCAATGTGATGGTTATGATGCGACGTGAAGGCTTTATGTCAGGGCTATGTGTTATGTATGCTGAGTGTCAGGCCTGGGCGATCAAATGATAATGTTCATTATCAAAATCTTTCCACATTAATAGTGGTTTTATTTATGTAATTTGTTAGTCAATTATTGGCAGCGAAGGTTTTAAACTGATACTTCAGAAATGCTCTGTTTTAACTAATATGGACCATTTACCTGCTAGGGAGGAAAAAAAAAAAGTGTAGCCGGTCACCCCCTGACCATTTCATAATTTAAAAGAATAGACAGCAGTACATGAAATTTGACCCTGGTTTCCATGATCCTGGTTTTTAAGTGATCATGATGATGTGGATTTTTTTTTCTTCCGTATCGCCCAGTCCTAGTTGTAGACTTTTCTGAAAAAAGTTGCTTCTCTTTACATTGCCGTCTGATTTACCATGGGAGCTGATTCCACATCAACAATATCTTTTTCGCTTGCTCTTTCTTTTACGTACCGTTTCAGTGTCTGCATGTGATGCATGTCAGCTTACATTTTCAGATGCATTTTCATCGCGATGACCTTCTAATTACGTGAAGCTCTTTCTGCTGCACACAAATGCTTACAAGCACACAAAAAAGCACACGTCCTCCGTCCTCTCTTCCCCTGTGTTATGCTTATCTTGTTGAATTTGTGCCCTTTTCAAATAGAGAGCCCTCTGAGAGCCATGTCCACTATCTCTCCACCCCTTTCTCTACCTTTCCTTCTTTCTGTCTCTCCATGTTGTAGTGTCCTCTTTGGAGAAGGCCAGTCCATTGCCAGAGGGTCGGTCTCGTTCTCTCAGGTCAAATCGCTCTTATGCTGGTGGTTCTGTTACTGTGGTCAAGATGACCCCACTGTCTTTTATTCCTGGAACCAAAATTATCAAATACCTTGGCATCATCAACATGTTTTTTATCAGAGAGACCACTTCACTACGAGAGGTAACCTGAAATGTACTCACCTTTTTAAGAAATGGTTCATTAGAAAAAAAAAGTAAACTATTAGCCTAAGCCTTATATACTTCATACTGATGACAATGGGGCAATGATTATTCAGTGGTTAGGGAAAAGGCTTCAAGATCTGAGGGGTTTGGGTTTGAGCTCCGAACCAGTAGTTTGCCTAAAGGTAACCTTGAGCAGAGCACCATCCCAATCACTGCTCCCCAATGCTGGCATTGCAGCCCACTGCTCTTCTTTTTGGTGTGTGTTTGATACTGGTGTTTGAATGGGTTAAATGCAGAGGACCTATTTACTGCCCTCTTTTCTGTGTGTGTGTGTGTGTGTGTGTGTGTGTGTGTGTGTGTGTGTGTGTGCAAAAACAAATAATTAAAATTTAATTTCAATGATTATAACGTGGCATAGATAAAAACAGTAGTAACAGCCACTAGTTACCATTCTTTTCAGTGTGAACCACGGCACAGCACACAGTGAAACACAACAAAATTACACCTCTGCATTTTACCCATACAGTCACACACGTACAGCAGGGGGCAGCTATTGAAAGCACATGGGTAGCAGTGATGGGGAGGATAGTTTGCTCAAGGGTACCTCTGGGCAACCTACTGGTAAGGGATTCAAACCCAAAATCTTCCAAACCTGGGGCCAACTCCCTAACCACTAAGTGTGTGTGTGTGTGTGTGTGTGTTTGTTAGGAGGGTGGTGTGAGTGGGTTTTTGCATTCGTTTATAGCTGAGGTCTTTGCTATGGTACGAGCCCATGTAGCTGCTCTTGGAGGAAATGCTGTTGTCTCCTACAACATGAAGGAGTGTGTATTTATGGAGAATCCCAACAAGAACCAGGTCTGTGTCCACCTTTATATTCATTTATTCATATAAACTTTCTTACACTCTTGGAGTCATACTAACATACTTTCATGTCTTATGTTTCATGTTGTGTAATGTTTTTCAGGCTCAGTGCCTTATCAATGTGAGTGGAGATGCTGTTATATTTGTTCGAGAGTCTGAGCTCGAGGCCACACCTCCACAGCCACAATCGGGAAGCACACAAAACTCCAGCAGTGGAGAGGGAACATGAAGACCTACATGCTCAACAACTTTAAACACACACATACACTCCAAGTTCAGAAGATTTAGCATCTGCCTCTGTCGTACCAAGCAGACTTCAAAAGATGAATAAAGAAATGTGAGCATCCAGACAAACATACATAGTTTCCACGTGAACTCAGATTTGGCTTGTGGAGTGCTTTAGAGCACACTCTTCTTGCAAGAAAAACCACCATGTTTCTGTTTGTTTGCCATGTTAGTAGACATTCCGTTCATCACGACAAGGCTGAGGCAGCTAAGAGATTTGTGGCATTTATAAAGTGTGTGCACCTGCAAAGAATGTCTAGTAGTGTCAACATCCCTGTGGCCAACATTTACTTTTCCACCAAAGGAACAACGTGAACACACATTCATGCCTACGTCCTGTTCAGTGCGCTGAACACAAAAGTCCTGCCAATGCGTTGTGATATTTTACACATCTCCAATAATGTACTACTGATCAAATTTCAATTTTAACAATGCTGGAAATGTTTTTGTTGTCTGTTTTACACCATGTGCCAGATCGGCTGTGTTTTCTGTATAAAAGCATTTTGGGATCAAACCCTGGTGATCCTGTTTCCTTGTTCTTGCATGTGCAATGCCAGCTAGTTCTCTCCATACTTGGATACAGAGGCGGAGCAATGCCAAAAGAAAAGTGCCCAGGAAAGACTTGAATGTACAGATGGAGGGAAAAGAGTTGACAATGCTAGCAGCTTGTGTAATCCTCTGCACATTTATATAAACTGATGGTCTACATTGTATGTAAGTCTGTCTGTCTGTTTGCCTGAAGACAAATCAAGTGGTACACAGTAATTAAAACATCTGTGTTAGACTTGTCCTGGTGTGTTTATTCTCACTAACCGAAGGATTAATCATTGAGCTGCTGGAAAATGGGTAATGACTAATCCACTCCGATTAGGGGGCTGCAAATGTTGGTGGCAGCTTGTAACAAAATATCTCAATTTCAGCCCTATCTTGTTCAATAACTCCAGACATCCTCACTTATTTATTGCTTTCACATAAACATTTCAGAAAGTCATGAGTTCTCACGCTTCAGTGGCAGCCAGGAGGCAGTAGAGATTACCAGTGTCAATGTGTGTATGTGCCATAACTTCATAAACATTCCTTGTGAGCTTAACTTTACAAAAAAGTGGGACGGCAGAAATGTTCTCATTAAATCTACATGGTCGTGCCGTATTAACAAACATGCATTGACATTTTATATTTGTATGTGCTGCATTTTAATGTGTTAAAACTGCTGAATTTAGCTTTTTGGATTTTTTCATGTGCAACTTTAATTACTGGTTGTGCAGTAAAATGTTATGTAGAACAAAAAATGTATAAAGATGAGAAAATAATAATCCCAGCAGCTGGCCATGATTTGGGAAGGAACCATAACTAAACTTCCTTCCTGACAAATGATGCTCCATATTCTACTACTTACCCTCTCATTTTGTCCTCCCTTCCTTGAATGCCAACCCTGGCCTGTTCTTTTATTTGTCTACTCTGCAATAATGAACCATCTGAGATTCCACCTCATAATTCTAGTCGTTTCAAAAGGAATTAAATTTCATTCAGATGCTTTAACACTGCTCTGTTCTGAGATCCATGGTCATAATGAAAATGACTTCATCACCAACCCTATTTTGTATTGATAGATTGTGAAAAGTGTCCAAAACATCTGGGCATATCTGTGCATCGACTGTTGAGGTGCTGAATGCCATCTCTACAGATTCTTCAGACATGGAGAAACAGATCTCATTGTTTTCTTCAAGCTGTCATCTGTCTTTAGAACCAAAACGGACAACAGTTCCAGCATCGCTTCCTTGGCCGTTGAGAATTCATGACTTATCACTGACTGTCGCTTTCACCCAATTACCCACTCTCCAATAGTGCTGCTTTTGTTAGACCTTGTCTGGACATTAATCCCATTCCTTTCAGCCCATTCATTGCATTTCTGCCACAAACATTGTCTTTCCATCCATTTGTTGTGCATGTTTTATTCTAAAGTCACATTTCTTTGGGGTTTCTTTTCAATACCCTGATGTCTTCTTTGGCTTCACTGTGTTTTTTTTTTTCTTTTTATAGTCTCCCATTTGTTAATACTTTTATCATATTTTAAACATGGCAGACTGGACAACCAAAGTTTTGTCTTTTTGATTTTGAGTTTCAGAATCTTTTCAGAATCTTTCTGTTCGTTGAGAGTTTTAGTGTCAGTGAAGATGTATTTCTCCCTTTGCCTCCAAAATGTTTTAAAAAAATCAGTCTTAGCCTGTTTGAAGGAAAGTTTTGTTCCTGCATTTGAAGTATTACCTATAGCCTGCAATCATTAACGCCCAAAACTTGTCTCATTTGTGTTGATTTGTAGCACAATTCCTCCCAACAGCTTTCATTTTACAAGCATTTTTCAGGCCAGTGGCAACATGCAGGGCATGCAGTGCGCCTGTAGTCTGATCAACATTTCAGCAAATTAAGTGGATTTTAAAATGTAGTTTATAAAGTTGAAATAAGTCTAGTGTCAGAAACCAGCTTTAAAGCTTTTATGGGTTTCTCCCCAAAGCTAAAGATCTATTCTGCTGTGTGCTTGGTGGGTTGAGTATTTGTATGAGGGGCATATTCACCAGATTAATAATAAACACAGGGCTAAATGATTTATGGAAATGTATAAGTGCATTTTTATTACAAATTACGTGTAGCTTTCTATACATTTCCAGAGATTTTTTTCGGCCTTTCTCAACACAAAAAAATCCAACTATAAAAAGCTATCTGTCTGCATGGCACTAGATCCTACTGCGCATGCGTTCAGCTCCATTGTTATGAAACTGCGGTTCATTCCGTGGCCATCACGAGTCGCGCATGCGCAGTGGTGTGGTTTCCACAAGTTCGGAGGGCGACGTGTCTGCCGGAGGGTTTACACGCAGCACTGCTGCTGCACAGCGCCTCCAAACACAGCACACACTCAGGGTGGCAACGAGGGATAAATATATATTTAACAATGGGAGAAACAAGATTAGCCCGACATGTGTTTTTGTGGTGTCTGTCAGCAATCTACATGTTTGCCTTTGCTTCGCTCTACGTGCAAATTCCAGGTGAGGCTTTAACTCCCAACTTTCAGTGACTTAGAAAGTCAACTTTTTAGTTATCATTCAGTAAACCCGCTGAAGTACCTTAGTGAGCCTGCTGTTTACTTCAGTTTCGGAAAAGTTCCTGAAAGGCAGAGCTTGCTTTAATATTTATTCTACCTGTTTACCTGACTGACATGGAGCTAGCATTAGCAACCTCTGGGAATGAAAAGCAAGTTTGTTTTGATTATTTTTAAGCATTCAGGACTGAAAGTGCAGTTCAGGTCAGAGCCTTAAATAAAGTGCTCAGGCGGAAGGGCGTGCACAAGTTGCTCCAAATGTCCAGCATGTCTGCTTTGTGGTTGAAAGGCAATAAGGTCTCTCTTCTCTGAAGGACTTTATGGGAATGAGGGCGTGCTGCCAGCGCGCTGGATGCTCAGGGTCTCAGGTAAAAGTGTATGGGAGCAGCTGAGAGACTCCCCCACCCTGCTGTGGTTTGGTCCCAAGCTTGGTCTGGACACTCAGCAGTGCATGGAGCTGCTCAGTCTGACTGGTGCACTCCTGAGTCTGGCAGCTACTGCTATACCTGCCCTCAGGGACTGCAGAGTCTACCTGCTGCTGTGGGTGCTCTACCTGTCACTCCACCAGGTACGCTAACCCTCATCATTAAAATCGCAGCTATGTTTCCAGCTCCACGAGTGGAGCCACTGTTTCACCTGAATTATCACAATTTTTTTCCTGAATCATATCATTAATCATAAATCTGATTGGGAACGACGGACCCCATGCAGTGAAGGTGGACTGCAGGACTGGAGCTGGAAATCACTGGCCTACAGCTATATTGTGGTTTGATTTGAACAAAATGCCCAGCAAATGCAGTCATTTTACCTGGATAAGTCTGACCCTTTGAACAGCCCCTTTCCCCCTGTTGTTTCCACAGGTGGGACAGGTCTTCTTGTACTTCCAGTGGTGAGTACAGGTTAAATGTGTTTGTGTTTTGTAAACCTGTGTTTGTAAGACATGCTGAAAGGAAACAAATGGTCATTTTAGCCTTTATCATAGTAATGATATTGTCACTATAATCTTTACAAAATAGTGTTTATGATGATAAACCATTCTTACAGCAGTCATGTGCTGATGGTAACGCATCCAGGAATTTTCTGTCTTTAAAATGGTATTCCTGAAGACATATAACATCAAAGCAACCTTCGCTCATTTCTGGAATCTTGTTTTTTAAATGGCTTGAGTGGCATCGTGTCTTTGGTATTGCCTAAAATATTTTGCTTTGGCCAGGCGGTAGGTCCCTGGCATTCTATCTAGCATACTGAGTATGAAACAATGTTGCAGGTTTGATTATGCCCAGAAAAATTAATCTCTCAAACAGTGGTGCAAGTGCCAAAAAAAGAAAGGAATTAAAATGTGACTGTGTAAAAGTAGGTTGTTAAAACTGCTACTTAAAAAAATAATCTCTGGTGAAAACAAGATCTGACTAAAATGCAGTGGTGTTGATTTATGATAAACTTTTATGTGTTAAATATCTTGTATGATATTAAAAATTGGCACATATCTACTGTCTGTATGTATTAAATGGACTTTTCATATTTGTGTGTGATGATATTGTGAGGCTGCTATGCAACTGAGACAACAAAACAGTGAAACTAACGCCAGTCAATTTGCCATACACGGATGTGTCAAAACTGTTACCATACACACCATGATGTGAAATGTTCTCAGCATGTCCCATTTAGAAGTAAACAAACTGCTTGCAAAATCTGTTTTCTCAATGTCTCTCTCATTCTCTCTCCCTCTCACACTCTCTTAATCAGGGATAGTCTGTTGTTAGAGGTTGGCTTTATGGCCATCCTCGTTGCACCCATGAACATGCCCTGGGGATGGAGAACAAGTCTCCATGATGGCATAACCTTCTGGCTGGTGCGCTGGCTGCTCTTTCGACTAATGTTCGCCTCAGGGGTGGTCAAGCTAACCAGCCGCTGCCCTACCTGGTGGGGACTTACAGGTGAGTAACTAGATAAAGAAAACATTATTGAAGGCTACCTATCTAAGCAGTTTTACAATATTTTTGGCAAATACTCAGTGCTCCTGTAATGTTACTTTTGATGAAACACTGTTGGCTGCGTTGCTGCTTAGTGGCAAGTATAATGGCACAAAAGAAGCCACCATGAGTCTGATTTATATGCAGCTATTAATAGATCATTTGTAAAAAGCACAAACATTAGAGCACAACGTTAAGCCTGAAGAGTATGCATGATTCTTTTTTTCCTCTGAATATTTATGAAAGACCATGGCAGTTTTAAAAGTGTATCACCCATCCAAGGCAACACAGTGTTTTTATGTGTCTGTGAAATTCTGGATGTGTTTTCTGCATTCACAGCATTAACATATCATTATGAAACTCAGTGCATTCCCACACCCCTGGCCTGGTTTGCTCATCAGTTGCCAGTCTGGTTCCAGAAACTTAGTGTGGTGGGAACGTTTGTCTTCGAGATTGCCGTCCCTTTCCTCTTCTTCAGCCCCATTCGCAGGCACAGACTTGCTTCTTTCTATATGCAGGTGGGTATTGTTTGTCTTCCTAGCCCCCCTTTCTTGCTGGGAATGTTGTGTTTTTGGGAGTTGTGATTTGTATGGAGTGTTTATGTTGCAATTGTAAAATATCCTTTTTTTTGTGTTTGAATAGGTCTTACTACAGCTCATGATTATCCTGTCAGGGAATTATAACTTCTTTAATCTCCTAACCATTACACTGTGCTGTTCTCTGCTGGATGACCAGCACGTAAACTTCTTGCTCTGCAGACGTGTGCCAACAAAAGAGAGAAGTATGATCTTTCTCTGTTCTTTTGCCCTTCTGTCTCATTCACCAACTTACTGTTAACCTTTATTGATTAAGCTTAAACAGTAAAACTTTGTATGCATGCCTAGAAAGCTGAGCCTTGTCTCAGGAATTTTGAGTTCTGTAAGTCATTGTTGTTCACAAGTTCAAAGTGAAGAATAATCGACCTTCATAAATGCATTAGTGTTTGATTGAATTGCTTGCTTTCTTGTAGCATTCCTGCAAACAGTCTTGTCATGGTTGTACCTGCTTGTGGAAATAGCTGTGTATGGACTACTTACCTATTGGACCATTCTATATTTTGACCTAAAAGTGGAATGGGACAAGAAAAGTGTCTCATCCAAAACAGGTAGAATTTTAACACTCAGACTTTCTAATAATTTTGCAGTACACAGTATATGGTTCACATTGCTTAGCTGTTTAATCTGTATGTGTGTTTCCTTTCTAGCATTTACCCATTATGAGTTTAACAGGTTTCTGAAGTTGGTCACAGTGCCCAGTATTTGGTTAGGGGTTCTCTCTCTAACTTGGGAGATTGTAACTGCCATGTTCAGGTGAGACATTGTATATTTTTTGAGCATCAAGCAGTGCACTGGGATATATTTATTTGCTTGTGCTACAGTATGTTCTTCTGCACCAAACGGTCATGTTCTGTAGATGGCACTCTAATGCAGCAATCTGAAAGTTTGTTGAAATAGCCGTTTCTTTTCTATTCTATTCTAGTTTCTATTTTCAGCCGTAGAGAACAGTTTAGTAAATGCAAACAGATAACAATTACTTTTTAAAAAACTCTGTTGAGAGATTGCTTAAAGTGTATACTGTCCTTGTCTTTCAGAATTGCATGTGTGAAGGGTTTATTCCGTCGGCTATGGAGCACAGTTCAGTGGGCAGCCTTTGCGACAGCTACAGTTTCCATGTTTGCAATTAGTTTGGTAAGTAGACACGGTAATGGTCCAAAAGTACCATAGCAATACTTAATTTGTAAATGAGGTATTGCTCTGCTTAATTGGATTTCTTTATTAGTTTGGTTTGCTTATTTGCAGGTTCCTTACACCTTCATAGAGTATGAAGCCAACAGTAATATCTGGCCTGGTGTGCGAAAAGCATATGAGATGACTGATCGTTACCAGTTGGTGAACTCCTATGGGCTTTTCCGAAGGATGACAGGAGTTGGGGGTCGGCCTGAGGTTATCATTGAAGGCAGTATGGATGGCAGCACTTGGACGGTAAATAGTTGGATTCCCCTTCCTTTCTTAAAGGAAACAAATTGTATTGGTGTCTGTAGATTTCTGTTCAAAACAGTTAACCTGCTAATTTTTGTATATTCAGTGCATTCTAATCATAATTGTTTTGTTTTTAAAATAGCAACGTTACAGGAGAAGGAAAACCACTTCCTTTAATGGAAGTTGATGTAATCTATTTGAAGGTTTTTTTTTTTGTTTTGTTTTTGTTTTTTTTTTTTATTTGTCTGCTTGTGTGTAGTATTTTTTTCCAACCTTATCCTCCCAGTAAGAGCTACAAAATCAATATGGTCTCTAAATGTGTTTTGTGTTTTTTTACATTTAGATTCCTGTAATACAAATGCAGTAGTTGTAACCAAATCTTGTTTAAGTAGATATTAAGTTTTACAAATAGTGTTTAATTATTGCATCAACTGCATCAAGTGTTTTATATAAGCAAATAAGCACCATTTGTTTTTAAGCTATTTTATTAAACAAAATTAAGAGTTGCAAAACATTTTATAAACACCTTTTTTTTTTTTTGTGTGAATATAACGTGAATATAATATGTAGGGTATTGTTTAATGTTTTCCTTATTGTCACAAATTGTCACATTGAGCGAATGGGGAATTTGATCAGGCAAAACAAAGTGGGTAAAGAAATTGCCTTGTGTACAATCAGTGAATGTCTATGTTCTGTGTTGTATAGGAAATAGAGTTTATGTATAAACCAGGAAATGTCAGTGCAGCGCCCCCAGTGGTGACTCCGCACCAGCCTAGATTGGACTGGCAGATGTGGTTTGCAGCACTGGGGCCCCACACCCAGAGCCCCTGGTTCAGCAGCCTTGTCCACCGACTACTGCAGGGCAAGAGAGATGGTGAGAATATTAAAAAAGAGGGGGAGTTGTGTATAACTGTTTTTCTTATAAAATGTGTTCATATGTTTGCTTCATACAGTGATAAGACTTATTCAGCCAGAGTCTCAGTACCCATTTAGCCAGCAGCCTCCTATGTACATCCGTGCCCACCGCTACAAATACTGGTTCACAGAACCCAAGGAGGATGGGTGAGTGAACTCAAAACGACCCCTGGGTAATATCACTATATGGGCTATTTTATCTAGCTTCAGGAGCAAACAAGCTGTAAATATAATACTCATTGTCTACTTTTTTCTGGCTGATTAATTGTACTTTCCCAGTCTCTGAGACTTGTATTCTTATCTAGTTTTGGTTTTGTGTAGGTCATTTCCACAGAGGTGGTGGAGAAGGATATATGTGGAGGAGTTTTACCCTGTCGTCCACCTGGGTAATGCTTTTCTGGAGCACATGCTTGCTCAGCATGGTCTGAAGGTAGGCAGTTTGAGGTTTAAGAAGCAAGAAACCAGAAAATTTTGAGTAAAAGGGGGTGAATTTAGACCCTGTTAAGAAGCAATTGTTTCATTTTACCAGAGTGAGTATAGTGAGTCTGTGGCTAACTGTGATCTAAGAGAGCCATATGTATCAAAAAACTTAGTGGGAAAAAAATTATATTGATGCCCAAATGTGATTCTAGTAGTATGTTAGAGCCAAGCTTACCAAATTGAACATTACACTGAGATTTAGATTGGAAATGTACAATTTATTTTGCTAGTAAAAGCGTATGCCACAAAAGATGAACGACATCTCTCATAATGCATTCCTTCCAAGGTGTAGTGTTTAAAATGAAAATATATTTAAGTAATATGGAAATATGGAGTACTACAATAGTTAAATTTTAAAGAATTAAACTAAGAATTAAAATTTCAGACACTTTCTGGTCTTATCAGCTTTGTTAACGGAACAAAACTCTTTAGAACATTTTTTCATACCTAAAAGTTTACCTTTTGTATTTACAATGTCTGTTGTAATTTTGTGTCTAGCAAAATAAAAAGTTCATAGGATGAGAAATTAATTATTCCGTACTATTACTTTTTATACTTTGAATAAAAGCTGTATTTACTAAATGTATAATGGCTGTAGTTTACAATAAAAGGGAAAAGTTCTTCTTATTTACAAAATATTTTATATAACAGCAGTGTTATGAAAAAACTGCCAATAGCATAAGTCACAGTAGAAAGAAACATTTCATATTTGTGTATTTCTATACAGTGTCTTACACGATATTTGGGATTAAGACCTTTATTTGATTTACTCTGGTCTTCAGTTCAGTACTTTGTTGCAAATCTTGCATGCAGGGATCTGTGATTATAGGCACCACCAGGTGCTGAGTATCTTCCCTGGTCATGCTCTGCTAAGCTGCTACTTCTGCAAAATTCTACAGGCTTTTTAAATTTCGATTAAAAACTGTAATCTGGCCGTTCTCTTAGTGGTTTGCATCTTGCAGTGTAGCCTCTGTATTTCTGCTCATAAATGCTTCTGATCTGTTGGACACATTTGGGGATTTTTCTTTACCATAGGGAGGATTCTTCTGTCATCAGCAGCAGAGATCTTCTTTAGCAATCTAGTCCATTTGCGAATACAGAGCTCATCAGTTTGTTCTTTCTACTTAATGATATTCCAGAGAGTTGACTTTGGTAATCCTAAACTTTGATGTTTCTTGCTGTTTTATTCGTGTTTTACAGCCTCATAATGGCTTCCTTGACTTTTATGCTGCTTTTCAACTCGTGTTGAGCAATGTCAACTATAGACTCCAAATGGTAGAAGCCTCGGTATCTTATCCCTGCACTAATGAAACCAGAGTGTCACAAACAATTGTGAAGCCAGTTGTTCTAAACATTACGGTGCTCTGAATTGAGGGGGACTTTGTGTACATTCTGCATGGTAAAATTGAAATTTACACAAATAACTTTAAATTAATGCCTGTGTGTCTTTCAGGATAAGTCTCCAGTGCGACGTGGTTCAGAAGCCTGGCTGCCACGTGTGTTGAAGTATGTGGGTGAACATGTGCGAGACATACCTTCTCCACTCTTACTGTGGACACTCTTCAGTTCAGCAGCTACTGTCTGTCTGATCAACTCTCTACGTTCACACACACGCTGCGCATCACACTCGCACACTCGTGCCACTAAGCATAACACTAAGCAGACCGCTAGGAAAGGAGAAGAGGTGAAAAGAGAAGTTAAGAAAGAACAAGAAAATAAGAAAAGGGAGAAAATGCAAAAAGATGTGAAGGAAGAGGAAAAAGAAGATGAAAAGGAAGACACAGCAGAAGGAAAAGAAGGGGAAGAGGATGAAGAAAAGGTTTTGAGTGAAGAGAGTAAGGAGAATCCTGATGGAGAGGAAACTTCAGAAAAGCCAGAAAATGTAAGGAAAAGGAAATGAACTTTGTTCGTCTCCTCCAACACTGTGCCCTCGTTCACTAATCAGCATGAACAGATCAGTGTTGCATCACTCAAAGCAAGAGTTCTCACTACAGCGGATAACTTAAGTCAAATGTGTGGATCGTCCATTATGAATGTCTCTTCTGCTACTTTGTATTGATTTTTGGCTTGACTTATCTGGCTTGTTTTGGTTTAATACCCCCTACATGCAGGATAGAAAGCTAGAAGGAACTAAATGAGCTTTACATTGCGACTTGTTCAGCAGGATGAATGAAGCTCACAGGTCATTTACATTCTGCTTGAGAAATCAAGAATCTTGATGCTGCCCTTTTGGTTGTGCTAGTATCACAACGCTAAGCAATATTTATTTAAATCACTTCTCTCTACATAGTCTTTTACATTAAACAGGAGATGTCAACCTAAAGTCTCCAAAGAAAGCCTATTTAAATTGTTGTCACTGCTGGATGCTTGTGCATGTGTGAGTGCTGGCCAATGAGTGATGGACTATGTTGTCACGTGGTTCTGGAATATTATTTAATTACAAGCATTGAGAGTTTTAAAGAGGATGTGGCTGAAACCTTGAACATTTTGGATTGTTTTGTTTTACCCAACTTTGCATGGGCCAGGCTGCTAGAGATGCCTTATTACCTCCTGCCCTATGTCATTAGTCTTTTGTATGAACCCCATTTATCCAAGGTTCTCCATGATCCTGAGCCCTTTTGGACCACAGTGTTCTGTCTGGGTTATAAAAGGTTATATAAATAGAGCCTGCTGTTATTATGTGTACATGACTTGGCTTGATGTTCTCTGTTGCTGTTTTTTCAATATGTCAACTGGAACTGGGAGCTTTTAAGAAGGGACTCTATCAGAAAGGCAACAGTTTACTGTATTCTGTATATATTCTGCAACATTGAACATTTGTGGTGTCTGGACTGCCACTGCTTTGGTTCTCCCTTGTCACCATGGTAATGGTTTTTCAGTTTTTTCAATTTTTTTTCTTCAAGTGTTCTACTAATGTGGCTCCCAAATCCAAATGCCCCCTCACTCCCCCAGCATTTGTGCACTTCTTTTCTATGTGTGTGTGTTTTGATGTTTTTACAAGGAAAAATATGAAATGAAACATTTTATATCATTTATAATAAACAATCACTTGGACCCAAGAAATAGAGTACCGTTCTTTTTTTTTTTTTTTTTTTTTTTTAAACAGTTCAGATCTCTACTGCAGCTGCATATTTCACAATGAAATGTTTTTAGGACCTTTTAGCCTTAATTTGATGCAAATAATATAAGGCACAATTCATAGCTGAAACGGCATGGAATGTAAATGAAACAAGATATGAAGCCAAATCTTGAAAATAACAGAAAATAATGGATGCGTGCAATATTCTTTATAGCGGTTCAGATTACAATAGTAATCTGAAAAATGTGTAAAATTAATTTTGTTTGTAAAGTTCTGCCTTGGGATCATTGTTCTGTGATTGTTCACATTATTGATCAGTTGGTTGAAGTAAACTCTGTGCACGTAGATACTGCTGTGTGGCGTCTCCTCACCAGGAAAGGACTCCTGGGCAGTACTTGTCAATGAGGGACTGATAGTAAGGCTTCAGCTGCTCCACATCTGGCAGATCAGCACTTTTAGTGTACAAATCAAATTTGCTGTAAAGAAGAAAAAAAATCACATCAGCCCTGCAGTGCACGTTTGATCATTAATGTATATTTCAATGTTAAAAGCATAACTAGCTCAAAATTACAGTTTGCTACTGAAAAACCTTTAACGTGTGTCGGTCATGTAAGTCTCAAACAGACGTGATGTGAAATGACTAAAAACAGTAGGAATCACTGCAGTGCTGTGAAAAGGTGTTTGCCTGAAGTCTTCTATTTTTGTATTTTGTTCAAACTTAGTTATTTTAGATCCTTTGGCAAAATTTAACGTAAGACACTACCTATCTGAGTAAACTCAATTTAAATAAATGACCATTTGTTAAAGGAAACTAGGCGCCAACTGGCCAAGGGTGAAAAGTAATTGCCTGTTTTTTGTTTTTTTTTACCAAAATCCCTACTAACTCTGTCAAACAGTTAACCTGATTCAGTTGATAATTGTGTTGATAGGATGCAATGTCGGCTAAAAGGTTTCAAAAATACTTCACACTACAATTAAAGAGCAAGATGAGAGATACTAAATATCTGGGAATACACTAAACCACAGTGTATTTCCTGTATTGGTTCCTTTCCCGTTCCATTCCTGTTCCATTGGTTCCATTCCTTTCCTGTATTGGTTACTCCACCAAAATTCAAAAAGCTGCAACGATGGAAAATCAAATGGAAAATCACTAAAGGGCCCAGTCAAAGGCCTAATGAACTGCAGACCTCGCTTGCCTCAGACCAGTGTTCATTATTCCAACATTAGAAAGAGCGTGAGCAAAACTGGTTTCCATGGATAAGCTGCACTGTGAAAACTGCTCCTAACCCAGAGTGACCAGCCTAGATTGCAACTTAAACCACACTCAAATGCTGTGGAAGAATCTTAGTTTATGTTCTAAACATCATTGTTTCCAAATACTACAGAGAAAGGAAGGTCACAACTCCTCCACTTTGATGTGAA
The DNA here is from genome assembly GCA_017165825.1 of Hepsetus odoe. Lineage (NCBI taxonomy): Eukaryota > Metazoa > Chordata > Actinopteri > Characiformes > Hepsetidae > Hepsetus > Hepsetus odoe. Next base: position 19,849,039 of record CM029375.1, on the reverse strand, counting down.
AGGGATACAAAGCGTTTGGTTGTAGTTTACCAGTTCACAATTGTTTTCCCTAAATGCTCCTTTTTAGCTTTACTTCATGCTCTTTGCTACACTGTACATGAGGAACCGAAACAATCAGGTGTGACAAATTTGTAAAGATAGCAGAAATCCCCTTTTCCTGATAGTGTAGCTGAACGCCTGAAATTTGTACTTATTGTGTAACTAAAGAAACATTTATCTGGAAAAGAAACCTTTAGCCAAAACAGTAATTATATATGGTAATTATACATATAATTGTAAGTACACTTGTCTATACATGTTTACATTTAATGTAAAATAATGTTTAGGTGATGCTGATATTGCATATGTACACATTTCTACATAGTACTGTATGCGTATGTGTGTGAAGAGGATAATACTGAACACATACTTGAACTCTTTGACCCAGGGCAACATCTGCAGATCTTTTTCACTGCACAAGTGCATATAATTCCCATGATTGTGCCAGGGGTAGAACGAGTGGAACCGAATCATATACAGACCCTGGGAGCAATGGGTGAGAACATTATTAACATAAGATGCTCAGAATTTCTGAATTTGTGTAAGCTTACAGAGTAGATCCTGACCTCCTCAGGGATGGGACACTTGTTAAATTTCATCACTTGGTACAGGTACTCTGCAAAAGAACAACATTATATCAGCTTGTTATCATTACATTTACATTTACATTTACGGCATTTAGCAGACGCTCTTATCCAGAGCGACTTACATGTCCTAATTACAGGGACAGTCCCCTTGGAGCAGCTCAGGGTTAAGGGTCTTGCTCAGGGACCCAGTGGTAGTGCTAGAGGTGGGATTCGAACCAGGGACCTCTGGATCCATAGGTCTGAGGGAAGTACCCTACCACTAGACCATCATTAGCTGCAGCATCTGCCTTTTACTATGAGAATGTTTGTTTATGCGTGTAAATCTTTGGTAACCAGTTCTATAGGGGTTCACAAAAGTCAAATGTGAGTCCCAACATACCTGGACACAGTCCACCTGTACTCATAGCACTCACCATCATGTCCCCAGGACATTAGAACGTTCTCAAGACCACAGTGAGTTTTGTAAATGCCACACTCTGTGCTGTAGGAAACAAAATGGATTGTGAATGAATTGAAAGATGTGAGATACCATTTGAATGGTTTTTGCATTTTATATACATATATAACATGTAGAAATGAATGTTTACTCTGAGAAATGGATACGTGAACAGAGCAATGGGATGGATATGAAGTCCTGTTGAAACTGGTTATATGTTTAAAAGTAATGTTGACAAACTTTAGGCTGCTGTTCTTGTCGTCAGGGTTTTCCATGAAGGTAGAGTCTCGGAAAACGATTGAGTTCTGGAACTGGCAGCCAACGGGGTATGTGTCTCCAACCACTGCCCACTTTAATATGTACAAACAAAGAATCGTGAAGATATTTGCTGGTTGTTGTGCTAATTTGATTAACGTGATCATGAATCAGTTCATTACCTGAGGCTCTCCCCAGAGGGCCAAAATTTTGCCGATGTCATGAATAAGACCAACCAACTGAAACCAGTCTGGAGAAAGATAAAGCACATCAGAGAAATTACATTGCATTTACATTTAGTCATCCAGTAGGCGATTTTATACTAAGTACACTTCAAAGAAAGAAACAGCGACAGCGAAGTCAGAGCTTTTCATGAACATTAAATACAATGTAAATCAAATTCAAATTAAATCTTTGAAAAGTACAGACTATAAACTGAGCATGAGACGTGCTGATTAAGCACGGTAGAAATGTTAGAAGAGGCGGGTTCCTCGGTAGAAATCGCCTCCACTCATGAGCTTTCTTGATTATTTGTAGTGCTAATATGAGCTTTTGATAGTAAAACGTCTGCTTCATTCATGGCATTACTGATGTGGAGATTTAGTAAATAATATTGTAACATGATTCTGTGAAGGTCATTCAGGGCTGTTTGGGGTGAACGCTCTGCTGATTGCTCACCCTTATCTGGGTGTTCCCTGCGGATGCCTTCAGCTGTTTGGAAGGCATGGAAAGAGTTTGGGAAGTCGACGTCAGGGTCAGATTCATCGATTAGCTGGTCTAGACAGTCAATGCTCTCCATCACAGTCATACGAGAGTGGTTGCAACCCACCCATTCTGCATGCTGGAACAGAGGTCAGAGATTAAGGACAGGTGTACATAATGATTATATAATGTGTTTTTCTGCAATAAGACATCCTCTTTCTGAAGGGCATTTACAGCAAAACAGATTTAATCCACACTTGATAGAATATGACGTTCAGTATGACATTCAGGAAATTAAATAAAATCAAGGTGATTGTTTTATATTTACATTTACTCATTTAGTAGATGCTTTTACATTTACATTTACGGCATTTAGCAGACACTCTTATCCAGAGTGACTTACACTTACAATTACAGTCCCCCTGGAGCAACTCAGGGTTAAGGGTCTTGCTCAGGGACCCAGTGGTGGTAGTGCTAGAGGTGGGATTCGAACCGGGGACCTCTTGATCCAGAGGTCCATAGGCAAGTACCCTACCACTAGACCACCGCCTACCACTAGACCACCTCTTTTACCGAAAGAGACTTACAAGCAATACAGTGCAACGACATCTTTATATGAACATGAAAGGCTTCTTAAAGTGAAACAGCATAAAATAAAATAAACTCTGAAACTTTAAAACATGTTAAAAGTGCAGTAAATGAGCTGAGCAAGATAAGTGGTGATTGAGAAGTGAATAGCATGAGTTAGTTGTGTTAGATAGACTGAGGTGTTAGGAGAGGAGGTGTTCTCAGAAGAGACAAGTCTTCAAGAGCTTCTTGAAGGTAGAGAGGGACACTCCGATTCTGAAAGTTCTTGGTAGTTCATTCCACCATTTGGGAAGAGAATGAGTAATGCCAGATGGTGTTCCTTAGTGGAACATAATGAACAAGAAGAAATATAAGCTGTTTGATGGAGCTTAAATAGCTGGGAGCAGATCTGGATGTCGCTCTGCAGGCCAGCTTTACTGACTCGGACAGCCATGGCTGGCCAGTCGAGGTCAATGAGTAGTGGGGTGACACAAGCCCTATTTGACTGACAGGCATGCTGCATTCTGGAACTTTGCAATACCAAGAGACTTGCTAGCAGAGCATTGCAGTAATCAAGGTGGGACATAACCATGGCCTGTACCAGGAGTTGGCTGGCATACTGAGTCAGTTATGGCCTGATTTTGCTTTTGTTGTAAAAAGCAAAGTGACATGAGCAAAGGATCAGAAAAAGACAAATGGTCATCGATCATAACACCCAGGTTTCTCACAGCCTTGGTTGAGGAGGGGGATGAAGAGACAGTTTTTAAATTTAAGGTTGAAGGTAGTGTTCTTTCATCTAGGTGGAAATATCAGAGAGGTAGTGCTGATATTGTTGGGTCATTAAATGACAAAGCTGTGCATCATCTGCGGAGCAGTGGTACACAACTGTATCTGTCATTCAAACTCTGCATGGACAATTGCCCTCTGATTATTTGATTGAATTGTACATGGAAGTCAAGTACGGTTCAGATGTTTGCCATATTTCCCAAAGTTAGAATTTTTTATTTTCAAAGCTGTTATTTATTTATTTTTATTAGAAACATGTTTAAATTATTAGTACCGGACACAAAGCAGATATGTACCTTTACAGATTAAGTAGGAGGGAGGAGACAGTGAGATGAGGGAGGAGACAGAAAATAAAGGTGGGTTCAAGGAGGTGAGGGAGGGGTCAGTGAGGTGAAGGAGGGGTCAGGGATGTGGGAGGTTCCATAGAGAGGAAAAGTGGCAATAGCTTATATTAGACAGATACTTCTTTCATGCCCCAAGTCTCAATAAAAATTATATTTTTTCCTTCTTAATGATTTTACTTAGGTTTTAAAGGGTTTTGTCTCATGTGGTCCCTCCTATCCTTCCTTAAACAGTTGCCTAGTGACAAATTCTGGTAAATATATGATGCATTTGTAAACACACATGAAATATTTATATATTTGCTAGCTTTTAGGAAATGTCCAATTGATACACTTTGTTGTGTGTGTGTGTGTGTGTGTGTGTGTGTGTGTGTGTATGCAGACTTACCTTCTGTTTGACAAAGTCCAGGGTCTGATGTGTGTGCATCAGTTTGTATGTGCTAAACACGCGATCAAAGAGTTCTCCACTCTTTCTCGGACATATAAACAGACAAAGAGAATTTTTTTATGGAATGAAAGATGCTGACATCATGGTTTAGGTAGAATTTATTCCTAGTGATGTTCTACCTCAAAGTTTCTGAATTGAGATTTGCCTTCTTGCAGCAGCTGTTCAGGACGGTATGCAAGAGATGGGTCGGGACCCTGACACAGGACACATAAAAGAGGCAGTGATTTGCACATCTAGCTCAAAATATAGTAACTCAGTCACAGCCTATGCGTAAGTATTGACCAAGTATTGGTGATGATTTTTAAAAAATGCTTTTTATTATATTACTAAATACTAATGTGTTGCACCCTAGGACATGCTAAAAAGCCATTTAATAAAGAATGTAACATGTAGAACTGGTAATGTGTAGGAGCTACTCACCAAGTTAATCACCCTCATGTTGAAGCTGAGTTCTCTTAGACACTTGAGTGTTTTGACAGGAGATGGCGTTGTTCTGTATGTGCTTCTTCAGCGACCTATTTATGAACCCACACGAACACATGCTGACAGGAAGACTCTTCCTTTTTTGAAAAGTAGTGACACTTTAACTTCCATTCATTTACAAAGAAAATACCTTCACTGGAATGAGTGTGTGCGTGTACGTGCATTTGTGAATGTGTGTTTGTTTGTTCTATCGGCTTCTATGAGGATGGAGCTCTTTTCTGTGTTCATCAGGATTTGGGGGTAAGATTTTAACCCAAGCACAGCCAGTCAAGACTGGATTCTCTGCACTGTTACAATGACTAAGGCCATTCAGGAGATATTTTAACTGCCACTCACCCTTTGACTCAGGAATACTTTACTAGGGGTTGTGTGCACTCTTTTAGTGTGTCTTTTAGTGTGTGCATGCGTTTGCACATTTACAACATTTAGCTCTTATCCAGAGCAACATTTGCATTTTCTAGCTACAGGGACAGTCCTCCTGGAGCAACTTGGGGAGAAGGGTCTTGCTCAGGAACCCAATGACAGTAGTGCTGGAGGTGGTGGGATTCAAACCTGCAACCTCTTGGTCTGTAGACCATACCTCTATGTTCGTCTGAAGAGATGAACAGATGAGCAGAATATCACCTAGAATGTAAATGTAAGTCTGCATGCAGCCCCACAGTTCCCTAAATATGCATTCAAATGTACACGACTGGACTTCAGAATGTAAATGCATTTAAATTCTAGGGTGGATTCAGGGGAGAAATTTAACTTGGGTCACAGGCCATAAATGGCCGTTATTTATACTTGGTTTAATAAATTACATTTGTATGATTATTTTTTGGCGTTTACATGAAAATCAGTGCCAACTTTAAGGGTTATAAGGAGTGCGGAAATCTTGAACTGGTGGTCCCAAAGTTTCCTAAAATATCTGAATATATCACACTTATATTTATTTCTGTTTTAGATGTAACGCCTTGTGTGGCAGTGGTGGGTGTGGTGGTAGTGGATGAGGTAGAGGGATGTAATGACTGGGATTGTTTTTCATCTGTGAGTTTGTGTAACACCCCTGCTTTTGATTGGTTGCTGGTGTGGGGCTGAGGCTGCAGTGTAAGTATGTCACTATGCCAGAGGTTCTGAGTAAACAATGAGGGATCAAAACTCAAAGCACACTTTATCACAAAGCCGCCCAGCCTTTATCTCAGCTCCTAGAATGGGAGGGTCAAACATTGCTCCTGGTGGGATTAGACTTGTCCACCTTCTTACACCCCTCCTGATACTGAAACTCAACTGGTTATTTCTTCATTTTCTTTATCAGAAGACACAAGGTTTTCAGGTTATCACACTCACATACTCAGTCCCCTGATTCATCCCTTTCCTCCTCACTTAATTTTTACCTTCGATTTTACTTAATGTGCAATCTGACCACATGGACCAATGTGTACTGATTTTTGTCCTTTTTTCTGAGGATAAAAATTTTTTCAGTAAACTTAGTGTTCATTTTTTTTCCCTACTTAATAGTTTTGAAAATCTGCTGTCTCTTAGTTTTTGATCTCCCTGCTATTATTTTAGTGTAAGGTATGTATGCAGACTCCAGAGGGCAGCCTAACTGCCTCTGTAAATGCTTGCTACTGTACATGCATAAAGAGTGTTTACGCATACATTACAAATGTACATTACATTCCCCATATTTCTCACTTTGTGGCATCTTTCAACAGTTCCAGTGAAAGGTTCTATTTATGATCCTCAAATTTCTGGCACTGCAGTCTAAACCGATTAATCCATGGTTAGTTATTTCTTGTCTTGGACCAAAGAGGATATGTTCTACAGTGTAGATTTGAATATGCATTTAAAAATAGATATGTAGCTTTTTAATTTAGTTTGAAACAGAAGAAACAATTCTGTTGCATCATATGCTTTAGCCGTCATACATGAGCCAGACAAGAGGAACTGGGCATGCTACAAGTATCCAGAAATGTATGCTTTAAAACTTCACAATGGCTTTTCTCAAGGGTGGGAAATATTATGCAGCAAAAGCTAGTCAGTTTCTGATATAAAGCAGAAAAAAACAGCATAAAAATCTGAGTGACTTTGACAAGGATCAAATTGTGAGGGTATCACTGTCTCTCCATAAGATGTTTCTTCAAGGGTGTGTGCAGTATGCAGTCGTTAATACCTACCAAAAGTGATCCAAGGAAGGACAACTGGTGAACTGACAGTAGGGTCATGATCTCCCAAGGTTCACTAATGCATGTGGCATTAGGTTTGATCTCAAAAAAGAGCTACTGTAACAGAAACCACTGAAAGAAAAGTTAGTGCTTGTTGTAGTAGAAATGTGCCAGAACATTAGACATTTAAGGAGGTGTAGCTGAAGATCATTTAGTCTGCACTTGGTGACCCCTGTCTACCCCTGAAGGTGCCTATTACATGCATATTAGAATCTAAACTAGACCTTGGAGCAATGGAAGAAGGTGGCCTAATCTGATAAATGTAATCTAATGTTTTCTGTTACATTCACTTGCTGCCTAATACAGCCAACCCCTTAACAGGTGCCATTAAATTTGAAAATCAATACTCTTCATTCATGTTTGTGGTTATAAAGCTGTTGCTGATCTGTGTACATCAGAAAGGCCACCCTTTAAACACATTTATGTGTATCATGTAAAACAAAAAAACACTCAATATAAGGCTTTATTGACCAACTAGTGCAAATCTAGAATTGGGATGACTGAGATTGTGAAAAATATACTTTTTTACAGTTAAAGGTAACAGGTGGATGCACTATATACTGAAAACCTGGGTATTACATTTAGTTGTTGAGGCTTCTTCATATCTTCTGTTAAATGTATATTTCCTGCTTCATCCTGACACTGAAAAATGTGTAACCTGTACTTTACTGTTGTAACTGGAAAAGAAAAAGAAAAAACTGGATTTTGATTTATGCACAAGTTGTGTAATATAATAACAGTGTGTAATATTTTTTGGCAGTTTTCAGAGTTATGTTAGTATTCCCTCTATCATGCAGAAGTGACCCGGCAGTGTGAGATGACAGAGGGCGAAGGCTGTGTTGGTTTATTTGTCATAAAATTACACTTTTGCTTGTCATGGTGATCATGATCAGTTCACACTGACATTTACCACCAAATCTCTCTCTCTCACACACACACACATGCACGCACGCATGCACGCACGCACGCACACACACACACACACGCGCTCATGATTATAGACAAGGGACTTGTTTGAATACAGGTTTATGTTGCCCCATATTAGGATTGTTTATTAGGTTTGCTGTGAGATTGTGTGTTACTACAAAAAATCACCATCTGAGCAAACAATAAAACAATAAAAAATTTAAATAAGCATTGCTGCGGGTTTATTGAACAAGACAGCTAGGTCATAGTTCATGAACATGGTAGAATAACAGATAACTACATCCATGGATATGTTGCAAGTTTCTAAAATATTTACATTTTAACAATTTTGTTAATTTAGGATTAAATAATATGCTTTCCGTTCAAGTTATAAAGTTGTAAAAAAAAAAAATTTGTAAAGTGCTTTCACATGTCTGAATTACACATTTGACCTACATGACCAGTGAGCATGTGAGGACAGCAGGCATTCCTCCATGGCACCTCTGCGTGAGGCTGTCTGTATTTGGATACATGTGGATGTAAAAGAGAGCAACTGTGTTTTTAATGCGGAAACTTGTGTATGCATGTGAGTTGGTCAGGCACATAGTTCAGCTTCAGTTTAGAAGCGTCTGACAGCATGTTTGATGCTGGCTGTATCCTCAGGTTATGGATGTGTTCTCGTGTTTGTGTTTATACTCAGTTTGACTTTGGCCGGCTTGGGCAAGGGTGATTAAAGAGATTTGAAGTGAGAGAGTGATCTCCTCCTAAACAAACATTGCAGGATTAATATGGAGATAATGAAAAGTGGTCACTAGAGAAAGACATTTAGCTATTAAAAAGAATGAGAACAAATTCTTCCACGCGTTGGGGTCCAGCCTTGAGAAGCCTTCAGCAACTACACTAACACTGAACTGGTTTTGTTCTGGAAGGGCTTATTGCCAAGGAGATCCTGTTTGTTGCGTGTGGTTTGTTATCAGGTGTCGTCTAATATGTGCCATCAGGTGCAGTTTTATCCGTAACTGTGAGGACTTTTGGGATTGATAGGAGACGACTCTTCTCTTCCACTCTGGCCAATGAGCTGGTAAAGACGATGGCTCAGGTTCTGGACTTGACAGGTGCCTAAAACACAGCCTACTCGCATCAGCTGACTATGCCCATGACCCCGTGTCCCCATGAGGGCATGGCGGCGGCCCCGATTGCGTATGGCATGTCCGCTGGTGTTGTGGCTTAGGAGTGTGCAGGGATGTCTCTGTGGGGGCTCTTTGTAAAGGAGACTTCTCCAGACCAAACGGCGCTCACGCACTGCTTCATTCACAGCAACTGAGGGCTTGCCGACAGTTTCCAAGGACACATCACCTCCCAGCCCTACTTGCCAGGGTTTTTTTGAAAAATTCAGTCTGAGAGGCCAAAGAAAGGCAGGAAATTGTGAGAATCAGAGAGAGAGAGATAGGAAGGAGGAATTGGTCAAATGGTCAGTAGAAAGCAGGTCAAACATCATGTTTTAAAACTTTTTAAACCACACACATGCACACATCATGTAGCTAGTCAAATCCATAGTAGGACTGCAAAATATGAAACTATAGCAGAGCATCTGATTTAACTTAATGAAGTATTGTTTAGCCAGTCAGGTATTGAATAGCAACTACAAATTCTCCTGGGATCACTTAAGAAGAACTTGAAACACTATATTTAAAAAAAAACACACTATGTTTTATTGTATATATTTTTACGTTTATGTATTTGTGAATAAATGTGTAATTCTTCAATTAAAAAGTAAATATATTAATTTAATGAATTAATGCTGCCCAGATTAAAAGCTAAACATTTTTTTATCTATCGCAGTGTTCAATATATGGCAATGTATATTACAAGCCTATGGAGGGCAGACCTGCAAGCACGCTACACACATATAAGTTGAGTTTTTGGACTTAAGCATGTTCCTTGCACATATTGTGATTTAGAGGGAGGACGTCTTTAGCAATTTGTCTGAGTTATCTGTGGCATGCAGACTGTGTCGGATCTTGTGCATCTGGGAAAGACAATGAGGTAAATCTTGAATGAAAAGCCTTCTCAGTTTCTGAATACTGGGCTGTGTTTCCTATTTCTTTTATAGATGGAGAGGTTTTATCTAGGAGTACACATAAGCTTTGCAGTGACAGATGTTATGAAGATGCAAAATCTTCTCTTTAATTATTACATGTTTTGTATTATGTGATCCTTCTTTCGTTTTCAAACTGTTTAGTTAATTGTTAAGCTGAGAGAGCTGCTGGCAGAACTGCAACAGTAAAGCAGAATTGCAACATAATCTGTCTCCCCCTGCCTCTAAGCAGTGGAAGGGCTTATATCTGAAAGAGTCTGTGGGTTATGTGATACACAGCATTAGAAGCAGACCTCTGCCAGCTTTGTCCGACAGAGCCTTTACAGGGCATTTGAGTTTCACTTTAGTCGTATAAATCCATTTTGACCCCAATTTACTTACCAGGTTATTATCACAAGAGTGCAAGTGACTTTACAGCAGGTTTAAAGGGGGCAGAGTGACCTTTTGTTGTTATGTGATTAAAGACAGCATCTACTTTATATGTCAGTTAAGAAATTAAGCTCTGAGCCAGTCTTCCTACTGATGAAGGAAGTGAGTTAATGGAATAGTTCCCCCAAAATTCTAATTTATAATTGTCCACTAATATTGTTGATCAGCCAGGAGATATTTGGTGTCAAAATAGTGCTTTTTTTAGTTAATCGCTGGACCTGTGAGACTAATCCTGCCAACAAAGCACTTGAAGGCAACAAGTCACTGAATTATTTATAAATGCAAAACACTCAACCTTTACAATCCTCATCCAACTTATCAAGGTGCACAGTTTGGCACCGTTGTTAGTTCTGTCACTTCTTGGAATGAAGGTTATGGGTTTGATTCCCAGTGGGGATGGGTTGGGTCTGTATGGAATTTGAATGTGTGTAGGTTTTACATCCCACAGTTCAAAGTTATTCTTGTGTGTGTTGGACTGGAGATGGTAAATTGCCTTTACGTTTGTGTTTGTCTATGTGTTTGCCCTGCAATGGGCGTAACTCCGCTTTTTGCCCTGTGAACACTGGGATTTCGAAACTAATAAGCAAGTTTATGTAGTTAAAGGAAGGGCCCCTATGCACAGACTCTTCAGGTTTAAAGGTCACATGGGAGCTGATGTAATAGCTAATCTTGATTTGGTTTTGATTAAACAGCTTTCATGGAGTATATTATAGTTACAATAATAATAGTTTTAATTGTTGAATGAAATCTTGATGTCACAGAATGTCGTTATCTGGCAAAACAGAAACATAAAAGTCCTGGTTAGTATGTGCACTGATTAGTGTGTGGGACTGGAGGATATAGGGCAATACTTAGGTCCCACTAATCCTAAGCAGAATGTTTCTAATCAGGATCTTGCTGGAGTGGTGCACAAACACACAGGCATCTCTCAAACAATAAAAATAAATACACTTAATTTACATAGTATTGCTACACAGTAGTACTCTCTCTATAATGGCTTATTATAGTTGTTGACAGCAATAGCAATTTTAGTTTTTGTCTCTATTGTTTCACTGTGTGTATCAGAATTATCCAGTACATTTCTTATTCCTTCAGTTTCAGTTCAATTACAGTTACAATTCTTATTCATTTAGTGCAGCGTCAGAGGTATAACAGAACAAATTAGTCCAATCAGATTTCCTACCATGTCAGGTTACTATTACATTCTTTTAGCATAGAGTACCCGTGATAAAAATAGGCAAAACAAACTTTATTATTGCAGACAAAATATCAGACTGTAATAACGTACAAGAGCAGTTTGGGATCAATTCAATTAATTCAACAATAAAAAGTCAATTTGCCTTTAGTTTGCTTCGAACATGTTGGTCCTGTGGAAGCACACAGGTTTCAGTCGGACTGAAAAGCTGTAAATAAAAACTTTTGGATGCATCTAGAAAATAACTGGATTAAGAATTAATAAAATGAATATCCAGATTCCAAATTTCAAGAGATCAGATCTCAAAAGAGGGTGGTGGTCTAGTGGTAGGATAGTTGCCTATGGGCCTATGGCTAAAGAAGTCCCAGGTTCGAATCCCACCTCTAGCACTGCCACCACTGGGTCCCTGAGCAAGACCCTTAACCCTGAGTTGCTCCAGGGGGACTGTCCCTGTAATTAGGACATGGAAGTCGCTCTGGATAAGAGAGCGTAAATGTAAATGTAAAACAGATAACCTGATAATAGATTCTAAAAATTAATTGTAAGTGGTTTTTATTGATTTGATGATGTAAGTTCTGGAGTGGACTTTACACATTTATACATGTGAATATCAATGCTTTACTCAGGCCACCTTTAACGATGGATTAATATGTGATTTTGATTACAAAACTGTTTATACTCAGAGTTTGGCAAAAATGGATGTAGTGCATTATAAAATCAATTAATTACACTAGATAAGAATTTGATTAATTTCTTACTCACATGATTCTTGAATATTTAATAAAAATAAAAAAAATGACGATTTATGAAAGATAAAATATTTGTTTATAAAAAACAGATTATTAATAGACAATTGATTCTGCAGTTTTAAATGCTATTGTATATTTTTAAATATTTTGCAATATTAAACGTGATCAATACTATTCACCACTACTAGACCTGCAGAGAGTATTTACTATCTCAGTCTTACTTTGTGTAATGAAATGAATTATGATGCTGAGTTACAAGAGTTTTCCTACTGAACTTGGTTTCCAGGGCACGTGAGATGTACACCTGACTGGCTGGCACACAGCGCTGAGTACAACACTGATTCTCTATTACTGCTTCTGGAGGCACAGGGCAGCTGAATGTGTGGGTTTGTGTGTGTGTGTGTGTGTGTGTGTGTGTGCGTGTGCGTGTGCTTGTGTGTGTGTGTGTGTGTGTGCGTGTGTGTGTGTGTGTGTGTGTGTGCGTGTGTGTGTGTATTAGTATGAAACTGATGCTGGAACCCAGGTTTGGCTCCAAATCACTCTTCAGGCCAATCAAATGTAAGCCAGCACAAGAAAGACACAAAGCTGCCTTGCTGACCAAGGTCACCAGAGCTTCAAAACACACTTTTTTGCTGACACTCAAACACACACTCAGAACACAGCCTTGTGTGAACTTAAAGAACACCAAACAACACTTTCTTGCACACAAGGGACTGCAGTTCAAAACCCTGTAACTGCAGGACTGAACTATGAAGAGAGATTTGCAGATGATTCACAGCTTCTTGTTTCCTACTCTTCATGGTCACTGCTCGTTCTCTCTTTTTTGTTTTAATTGTCCTGTCTTTCCAAATATTTTGCTGATTCCATTAATTACCATTAATGGGGCAGCGGTGGCCTAGTGGTTAGGGAGTTGGCCCCGCATCGGAAGATAGTGGGTTCGATTCCCTCCCAAGTAGGTTGCCCTGAGGTACCCCTGAGCAAGGTACCGTCCCCGTCACCGCTCCCCGGGCGCTTTCAATAGCTGCCCACTGCTGCACGGTGTTTGTGTGCATGGGTTAAAAGCAGAGGTCGGGGCAGCGGTGGCCTAGCGGTTAGGGTGTTAGGCGCATGATCGGAGGATCAGGGGTTCAAACCCCTTCCCAATAGGTTGCCCTGAGGTACCCTTGAGCAAGGTACCGTCCCCATCACTGCTCCCTGGGCGCTTTCAATAGCTGCCCACTGCTGCACGGGTTTGAGTGTGCATGGGTAAAATGCAGAGGTCCAATTTCGTTGTGGTTCATGTGTGCTGTGCCGTGACCTCGCAATGACAAGGGTTGTCACTTTCACTTTCACTTTTACAGACTCCATCTGATCACACCACTGCCACCTACAGACTTTACTGGCCATCGGTGATTAGATTTTGTTTAACTCTGCCTTCTATATTGTTAAACATCTCCATAGTGTGAGTGCATTTTCTTTTGGTATATAATGTTTTTATTATCTTAGGTCCTCTCAGAGGTTCTTCCTATAACTATAGGAAGTTTTTCCTTGCCTCTGTTGCCCTTGGCTTGCTCACTAGAGGCTTAGACTCGGATTCTGTAAAGCTGCTTTGTGACAGCCTCAGCTGTAAAAAGTACATAAAGTTCACTTGACTTGACTTGACATTATATTGGGGGTTTCTACTGCTCTATTTACAAAGTAAAAGAGCAGCCATCTTTTTTTAAAATTGCCGAATCACACCTGAGGGTGATTTAGAGACCCGATCAGTATACCTACAATTCTGCAGTGCATGATCAGATAAAAATCATCCCTTCTTTATCATTAAAGCTATGATGAAATTGGCTGTTTTATATGTACAAGCATCAGCTGAGTAAAGCAGGGTTACACAACACACTCTGAGCAAGCTTTCACCCTGATATGCTGTACCTTCAGCTAAAGTCTTTCTCTTTCACTCTTCTGATCACAGACTATTGTGGGATGTGCAATGTTTCTCACACACAGATGTCTAGCCATGCTTTTCTGTGAGCATGACAGGAAGGAGAGTCTCTTAGAGCAAACAGAAGAGGAGCTTTAAAGAAGATGGAGCCCAGGCCGGAGATGGACGAGTCAAGAAATTGTTATGTTCTCTGGGCCATTGTGAGGGAGTGGAGAAGAGGGGAGAAGAGTGGGCAGGGTGCATTTCGGAATGAAGGTAAAAAAAAAAGTTTGAAACTCTTTCCCACATTTACAGCCCAGTAGGAGGCCTCACACACACACACACACACACACACACACATACACACACACACACACACACACACACAGCTCTATTAAGATTGAGATGGCTACATTAAAACCTCCATCTCCACTATTAAGAATGTGTGATGAGGCAATCAGTGCCCTGCTCAAGGCACAGGTTAAACATGGATAAACTGGAAAAACTTTGAGCAATCCACCTTACATAAGGGATGTGTGTGTGTGTGTGTGTGTGTGTGTGTGTGTGTGTGTGTGTGTGTGTGTGTGTGTGTGCGAGCGCCTGTATGAAAGTGAAAAAGGGGATTTAATTCCCAATTGAACATTAATGTCCTAAATCACCTTCCTGTTTGTGTGAGTGACCTCACTTTGCCTACACGACCTTTTCCCACACCAATACACTCAGACTCACACTCACAGCTGAGATTTATGCCTTTACTTTGCGATGATCTGGTCTGTTTTGCTTCTCAAGAGAGGCTGCCAGATGCTCTTTCTTTTTTCTCTCAAACATCATTAGTTTATTTTTCATCCACATAATAAATTAGTTTTAAAAAGATTGTAAAAACTAACAAGGATATAATGAAGGATGGCTTGCATTTTAACCAGAGGTGGGTAGAATGCATAATAATAATAATAATAATGATAATAATAATAATAATACTTTAACTCTGCTCAGAAGTGAGCAGTATGATTAAGTAAAAGTAAAAATATCTTCCAAAAATGTCTTCCTGGCAGTAGAGAATGGAATGCTTTACCAGAAACATTTAGTGACTAAATTTACTTCAATTAAATTTCATGGCTTCCTGAAACCTTAAAAAGTCATTTAAAAGGAAAAGAAATGATATTCCTATCTTGTTGTGTAATTTAATGTAATTTTATGAAGTGAACTTCAAATGCAGTCAACCTCTTACTGAAAATATAAACAAAATCTAATTTAGTTTAAGTAAATTTTGTTTTAAAAATCTGAAAATTCAAACATCAGTCAATAAATAAATAACAAAAATGGCATATTTATTACAGTTTGAATACAATTAGAATTACAATTAGCCTTAGAAACATGCATTAAATAAATGCAAAGCATGTTCTCATTTACAATTCATTGCTTTAAACACTTAGTTGTTGTGCAGGACTTTTACCTGGGGTATAAAAGAGGTTGTACAGAAGCCAATTTCAACATGAAGAAGATTACAGTATTGAGTATTGAGTCCAGTCCAGTAATTAAATAAGTCTGACAAACGTCTGTTGATTCACATAAATCTGACAATGATCATAAAATACAGCTACACATGCAGAAATGCTCAAGTTCACTGAGCATTTCAAAAACAAAAATTCGCACAACCAGATATGTGCTTCTTCATTTGACCTTTATGCACAGTAAAAATGGTTAAAAACAAAATAAGATTTTACCCTTATAATAACAAAATATTTGGAAGGTGTGTTAAAAAATATTTATTTTATGAAACTTGAGAGCTCGTTTAAAGCAACAGAGTGCCATTTTTTTCAGTTTAAGATGGTGAAAAGCTAAAACTGTGTCATGGCTGGATCTTACACCAGGATAACAATCCAAAACATACATCCAAATCCACACTAAAAAGGTTTAATGATCACAAAATTGAAAACTTTGGACTCAGTTTTTCAGTTTCCCAGTTCCCTGACCTCAGCTCCTCTGAAAACCTCTCAGATGAGCCGAACAGGAGAGTGTGCTCTTTCTTGAGAGAAAGTAATTTTGCTGTTTTGTCCAGTCTCATCAGGCATAATAGGAGAAGACTCAGTGCTGTAATGATGACAAAGGAAGTGGTGCTTTCTTTAAAAAGGGTGCCAACAATTACAAGCTTTTCTATATATATAAAATTTAATTCAATCTAATGTAATCCTAGAAAAACTGGATGTTTTAGTTTTTTTTTATGTGAAAGTATGTTTTCTGGTGAAGACCGGAATATACCCACATTGTCTGTCCTCAAACACACACACACACACAAATAGCATAGAAGGCTATTCCCTCATTCTGACTTCCCTCACTGCTGATTTTCTGTTTTTCACCCCCTCACCTGATATGCAGAGGTGCGGCTCCTCGTGCCATCAGCAGCATCAGTGCGGAGCAGCAGGCGCACAGCAGCGGCGGCGCTTTCATCCCACTGAGCAGTTTAGACAAGACTTCCTTCACACGGGCCACACACCTTCACCTGCAAGACTCACAACAAATACGTCTTTTCATTAAACCTTCATTTTTTAAAAATCAAAATAAACCTTCAATTTTCATTTAAAAAATGTTTGTTTCTCATGTTTGTTCATTAAAATTAACATTCACTTTTCATTAAATCTTCACTTTTTATTAACTTTCACTTTGGATTAAAATAAACATTTACTTTTCATTAAAATGAACTTTCAGTTTTCTGGAAGTAAGCTTTTGTTGGGCTGCTCTGAGTTTAACTGGCTGTGATGTGTTTAGTCTGAAACTGTAGTGGAGACTCACTCACCCTGCTGCCCAGCGTGCTCTGCTCTCTCCTCCTCCCCTCTGAAGAGCTGCAGGGTTAAATACTGTGAGGGCGGACCCAACGTAACCAGAGTAATTCAAGAGTGATGAAGGAAACACACACACACACACACACAGGCAGAGCAGGTGAGGAAAATTCAAGGGTTCTTTGAGTTCTCTTATAGGTGAAAGAATCCTTTTAAGCACTGCACAGAACCCTGAAGTACAGCCATTCTGTTGGACTTGCACTTTTAATTGTAACGTGTTTTCAGACAAAATCACTTTCTCCTGAAATATAGTCATGTCAAGATGAAGCTGCTTTTTCTTCAGTGTTTATTTAGTTCTATGTAATTGGATACACTTACCTGTGATGTCTGCACGTCTACACATTCCCAACAGAAAAGTGAAGCCCAGAGGAGGAGAGGGCGGAGTCATGCTATTAGACGTCTCTCTTGGGGAGGGAATGAAAGAATGGAAACCAGTAGTTCATGCATCTTTGCACTGAGCATTTCAGTTTCTTTAAACCCTTCATTTTCCTTACCACACACTTCTTTACTTTTTTGAGTTGAAGTCTAGTGATTGCTTTTTTTTAGCTCAGGATGCAGCCACTGCTATGTTTAAACTCACTTAATGATAGGTTAAATAGTCTAGTTAAAAGAAAGGTTTGTTTTTAGTTTTAAAAACTTGCTTTTTGGTAAGAAGGGGGCAGCTAGCAAAATTTACTTGATTATGAAGAATATACTTAATCTCCCAAGTGACAGCATCACTGATCTTTTCACAATGGAAATATACACAGCCCTCTGTACACTGTCATCCTGATGGCATCCTGACAGTGTAAGGGGAAGGATTCTCCATTAGGTAAATGCAGACATCGTCAAAGTGGAGCTCTGGTGGTGTGACTGAAATACTGCAGCAGGAGCTGTTTAAGGATCAAAAGTCCCCAAAAGTTATCATGTACTCATCCCATTTGTTTTCTTCTGTTTTTAGTAATTTACAACCATGAATTGGTTATTCTGTAAAATGCTTGTTTGTGGGTTTATGAATTTTCTGTACTGGCGACACTAGGTTGTTCATGTGTGTGTTTTTATTTACAACAAATGAAAAGTTACTGTATGTATGTCTGTAAGAGGCCGGTGTCTTTCTGTGGAAGATGTGATGTTAAATGGAGATCATGCTACTCTCAATCTGAATTTACTGAAGGTGTACAAATCAAAGTGTTAAGTCATGTGAAAAAATTAGCACAGCCCATTATATATTCAGTTCTTTATTAAGAAATGTTCACATATTGATGTCTAACCTTGTTTTTACTTATCTCTGGAAAAGGAAGGGATTTAATTGCAGGTAAATAACAAAAATTAACCTTGATTTATTCATTAAACAAAATGTATCAACAAAATTGTGTATTCTGAGGACACCCCCACCTGTGTGTGATTTGAGCCATTTTAATTGGGAATAAAGGTGGGGGTGTCCTAATTTATTCCTTATCAGAAATTGCATTACTGTAGAATTACATTTTACAGAAGATTTTGAAATGTCTTTTCTTCAGTTTTAGTTGTCTAGTTATATTACTTGAACCTCCCAGTATTGTTAAAATTGAGATTAAATATCCATCTGTCCAAGAATGTTACAAAAACACACAGGTTTTCATAGGGTGTCTTTTCCACATGACGTTTTTCCACATGACTGTAGGTTAGTTTCACCTTTGTGCAAACAGAGTTTATATTGACCTTGATCTTTTGTAATAGGACTTTATCAGTCAGTCTAGAAAAAGAGCAAGTGCTTAATAAGGTGACAGGAGAAAGGTGATATGAAGTTGCACAGACTGAATGTGTCTGCATCTTATTTAATACACTGATAGAAATGTCAATCCCAGCATTCATCCCAAGAATTTACAGCTTGTATAATCTCCATAGAAAGCATTTGCAATAGAATAAGGATGTTAAACTGCAGCTGAAAACAAGTCTAAGTTCATAATGCCTAACGCCAAATGTCAGCTAGGTTATAAAGTACCACCTATGCTTTCAGAGAGACATATTGAAAGATAATGGCAAGATTTTATTAAACATTTAAAACACTGCGATGCTGTGCGACACATATACTGAGTACAGAGAGATAACTTTTTATAAGAATTATTTTGCCAAGAAGAAAGATCTAAAAAAAGCCAGCCATTGGAGACTGCACAGCAAGAGCTTCAGACACAATGCTTGACTGACCATTGTTTCAATAAGGATACTGAAAAAGTAATATCTGTCTATAGATCTTAGGGAAAGACAATAATTAGGGTTGGACACAACAGTCGTAAACACTCAGTGGGTGAGTGTGATGCTTGTGCATTGATGAAGTAAGAAAAATCAGAACAGCAGCTGTTCCTCAAGCGGTGAGAATATTAACACAAGATATCAGACACCGTCCAAAGTCCATCCACAGCTATATAGAGACAGATTTTATATCAGGGTTGCGTATAAGCCTAATATTACAGACACTGGCACACCTGAGAGTTCAGTGGCATTAAAAGCTGCCACTAATCTACAGAGATGTGGAATAAAGGCTCTCTACTGCCATTATTATCACAATACCAAATGAGGCAACATCTCTTTGAAGAATGGTGTTCTGTTCCTCCAGTGCACTCTCAAAGACTATAATCTATGCAACGATAACTTAAACCTGTTCAGTTTTTCCATGCTACACATTTCATCACTCAGTGGCCCCAGTGAATTTGTGTAACAATGTACAATTTGAAAGAAATATCTAGCAGGGCAGAAATTCTAGGAGGACAGAAAGGTAAAATCTGATTTGTGTTGAGTTTGACTTGACAGTGGAAGATTTAAAATCAATGAACTTTTGTATTTGGCCTAATCTACTGGCAATATTATTCTTCATGGCTTCACTTTGTGGTTACATACTTGATTTTATACATGAAACAACTTTAGCATAATCTCATAGAGTGCAGAGAAAGTAGATAAATACAGAGAAAGATTTGTATAGAAACTATTGCATTATATACAGTACTGTGCAAAAGTTTTAGGCAAGTGTGAAAAAATGCTGTAAACAAAGAATGCTTTCAGAAATATAAAGAATGATTATTTTTATCAATTTACAAAATGCAAAGTGAGCAAACAAAAGAAAAATCTAAATCAAATCAGTTCTTCTAGGTACACTTACACAAAGTCAGGGATTTTGTAGGATTATAGTCGGCGTATGATCAACCAGTTTTACCAAACAGGTGCTGATGATCATCAATGTCACACGGAGGCTGAAACACAGTCATGTTTGGAACAACCGACCAGCCGAGCTCCTTCAAAAACTGTGTGCAAGTGTACCTAGAAGAACTGATGCTGTTTTGAAGGCAAAGGGTGTTTACACCAAATATTGATTTGATTTAGATTTCTCTTTCGTTCATTCACTGCATTTTGTTGATTGATGAAAATAAATGATTAGCACTTCCATTTTTGAAAGCATTCTTTGTTTGCAGCATTTTTTCACACCTGTACACTGTATATATATATATATATATATATATATATATATATAGGAGAGAGAGAGAGAGAGAGAGAGAGAGAGAAACAGGACATTTTATTTGAAAAGTCTAGACATTCTTTATGCTCCAGTAATAACCACTGAGAGACTCTGAGACTCCACTTCCTCCACTTTCCAGGTGAGGACTTACAGGGTGAGTTGGACAATGTCCAGTCTGTGGGGGCATGTCAGCCAACTTCATGGTGTCACTGATATCCACAAGTTCACTGTGTGTGTGTGTGTGTGTGTGTGTGTGTTTGATAGTGTGGAAGACTATATCTGTAGTTGGACAGGAATTGGATATACCAGTCTTCACGCATCACTTTGTTTAGACAGAGCTATTTCCTTCAATGTGTGTGTTTGTCTCTGTGTGTATGTGTATGTGATGTTCATCCCCTATTACAATTAATACACTATTCCTATGCTCAGAAATGGATTGAATCAGAAATTGATTAAACATTCATCATAACCTCATCAGTTTTATTAAAAAAAGTCAAAAGGCCTTTCACTGGACCACGGCACCTTCTAATGGACTCTACCCTTCTGAGACATAGCAGCCAAGAAAGCAACCCCATTGGATCCATAATCTTCTCATAATCTCTTTCTCTTTCTTTTCTTACCTTTCTCTCTGTCTTTCTCCTTTTTGCTTCATCTTTCTCCACATTTCTTCCTTTCCATCCCAATCCTCATCTCTTTTGTTGCCTTTCTCCTTTCCCCATTTGTCTCCGTCTCTCTGCTTGGCATCTCTGACCTGTTGACCCTTTTCTCTCTGTAGCTCATCTTTCAGATTAGTTTGTAGTTTATTTAGTTTTCCATCTGTTTAAATGAGTTAAACTGAAAAACATATTAGATTCAGTAAATATAAGATTATTATGTGTGTGTGTACTCAGCTGTAAGTTGTGTATTTTGAGTTGTGTGTGTTTTTGTGCATTAATTTGTGTTATTTTTTCTCCTACTCTCAGTAAATTCAGCTGGACTCCATATAATTGTATGCATCCAGAACTGCTTTCCTACTCTGCTAAACTCTTCAGTACAGGGTTCTTAGTGCTGTTCTGTGCTGCCCCCTGCTGGCTGAAGGAGAAAAGAGCCACAAGATAGGAGTTGCTAGCAATTTTTTTTTTTTTTTTTTGCTTAATTTGAAACTGCCAGCTACTCCTCACATACACATTTCTGGATAGATACATCAGTACTTCCCAGAAATACTTACTGGCACATTCATTTCCATAACAGATACTGCTGTTCTTCCCTTATAGTCCTTTTGCCTGACAGCTACAATATTATGTCAAAAATCAAATATGACTAAAGGATACCTGGCCTTTAAATAACAGCTGCTTCATAACATTTCAAACCAGGAGAGCAGTAGGTCTAATAAACTGTAAGAGCCTTCTCATTTGTCAACATTTTTATTTATATAGGTCGTCAACAAGGACTGTATGTGTTCAAAAAAGTGTGTACATGAATAAAAGACACAAAAGAGGAAATGTGTCCAGACAGAGCAGGCGGTTTCAGAGAAATCTAGTTAACACAGCAAGAACACAATTTACAGCACATAAATGTAAAATAAACGTGAGGGCATACATGTCATAAATAATTTCAGGCATGATAAGGGATAAAGGTGATATGTGTGTGTGTGTGTGTGTGTGTGTGTGTGTGTGTGTGTGTGTGTGTGTTTGTGGGTGTGTGTGTGTGTAAACAGATTCTGTTCCTTTTTAAACCAGTCAGACCAGATACCTGAGGCAAACAGATTTACAGTCCATGCAAAAGGGAGTGGGAATAGGTGCTGAGTGAGTGAGTGAGTGAGTGAGTGTGTGTGTGTGTTTGCAATCGGTGGCCTTCTTAATATTTACAACATGCCCTAGAGTCATGAAAGGAATCTGATCTGGATCCTGTATACACACCCATACCCACTGTCCTTAACTTCTTAACTTCTTCAGATTTCCTGTAGCTAATTTTTGGAGCCTTGTAGCCACTAATTAGCACAGTGCAGTCTGCATGCCTTACTCACTTTACTCACTTAATGAGTTGTTAACTAATGTGAAAAATAGACTTGCTTATATGATCACTGAGAGCATACAGACTTCACTAAAATAGGCAAAAATATTTTACACAGATAAAAAACAATAGTAGTCACAGCAAAGCCGGAAGTTTGTCTGTATTTGAAAATCGCCGGTTACTATCCACACAGGCTACTGCGTCTATTGCGCTGTCCAGTTAGTGACAGAGCAGTGAAACACTGGCCTTAAGTTCAGTCAAGAGGTACAGAGAGCATTACTCTCTGTGTGTGAAAGTAATCCAATCTCTTTGGTGCGTGTGGGGGTTTGTGTGTGTGTGTGTCTGTATTACTGTGTAAGAGCTGTGATCAGGTCGTCAAGTGGCGCTGTCATTGAGGGCTCAAGCAGTTTGAAGGTATGACTGAATGTGATGAAGTGTGTAAAGAGAGTGTTGAGGTGTGGGTGTATCTCCATGGCGATGGCATCTCGATAGTGAGCTTTGTAGAGATGAGCAAGGTTTCGGAAGAGCAGCAGAAACACCTTCCGAACCAGGAATATAAATCCAGGGGGGAACTTCATACCTACACATGTGCACCCAAACACAAATTGAATTACCTCAGTTTCAATTTCATAATAACTTTTAGAACCTCTATAGAAAAGCACTGACCACTAAAATGGGATGTTCTGAAGCAGCAGCACATTTGTCTAATGGACCTTGGGGTGTAAAGCCCCTGAGCAATGGCTGCTGTGCAGTGGAACTGCATTCTCTAGAGTGCCGGAGTTCCATCAGTACCTTTGGAATGGCGGGAATGGTAGGAATTGTGTCTGTGACCCAGAACTTATCATTCAGCATCAATATCTTCATTCATGAATGCTCCAATGGCTGAATTTAAACTAATTATCACACCAGTGCTCCAAAATCCAGTGAAGGCGTCACCAATTTTATACACAAAAAGCCAAAAGGGCTCTAGGTTTTAATAAAATGAAACAGAAATACCTGATTTCAGTCACATGCTTCTGCTTAGTTGGAATGAAAACCCACAGACACAATGCATTTCTTTACACATACAGTCTGTGACTCATGTTTTATGTAAAGCCTTCCCAGAAAGTAGAGGCTGTTACTGCAGTAAAGGAGGAAAAGATTCCTATTCATGCTCTTAATTTTAAAAGAAACTACTTGGACATAAAGTGTACTCCTGTACTTAGATTGGGCCTGTGTGATTAAACACGGTCTTTTAATGTCCATCCATACTTATGTTAAAAAAAATAACCACAAAAGCAATGTGTGCTTTTAGCCTGGTGTTTGATTAAAGTGTTTTATCAGTAATAAATTGCTCTTTGATAAGCATTTTATCAGAAGTGAACTGGGATCCCGTCCAGGGGATTTCTCAACCTCTCAATCTATGAGCACTATGACAGCTTTCATCCCTCTTACCTGCCCTGGTGGGAAACACAGCCTCGTCTGTGAGAAGATCTTGGATGTAGGACATGGCATAGTCCATATAGAGAGGAGCTGAACATTTCAGCCTTCTCCCTTGCTCATCTGTCCACTCGTACACCCTGCACAACACACACAATAGAAAGGCCATAAATCAGATATCATGATGTATTTCTGTACTATGATATGTTTCTGAGGAAACAGTATTAGGAATGGTCTCTAAGCAAACAATCTGTTTCTGGACACTGGTGCAGGATGGTTTAAATGCAAGTTAAAAGGTACATTTGGATAAAAGTAACAGCATATTCAGTTCAGTGCTTTGGGAATTAAGCTCAGTCAACCTACTGGTAGTTCTGTGTCTATACCAGCTGAAAAGAACCTTTAAAGTGGTCTTGATATGTTATCAAGAGGAACCCTCAAATTCTGTTAAAAATGAAAACAGCAAAAATTACCAAATTTGTTCATGGCCAGGACCCCCACAGACTCACCACCATGGGAGAAAGTATCATTTGCATGGGGAATCATTCTCAGCCCAGCAGTGACGTTGCTTTAGTACTTGCATGTTAGAGTGTGTGTGTGTGTGTTTCTGTGTGCTGAGTGTTTCAAACTACAAAGAGCACCAAAAGAGTGGATTAAAGTGGATCCAGATACAAGGTAGGTGTGCCTAATACTATGGCTTGTCAATGCATACAAGACTTAACGAGGTACATAAAATGATGGCTTTGACTATACTGGCACCCTTGTAATTTTTCTGTCAAATAGCTCATAAATTGCTCTGAAATGATTTAAGAAAAATTATTTTTGTGATTTAATCAAAAAATACTTTCCACAATGTGTTACTTCACTTATAATGTTACAGTACTTTGTCCACTCAGAACGGAACACCACATTAGTAACTAAAAAAATGGGTATGGACGAACAATTGGCACAATCAGTTTAATATTTGGCAACACATCTGTTGGAACAAATTCTGGAACAATCTTTTGTGCTCCAGGAATTCCAGATTTAGAATGTTTGATGAGTAGTTTGATTTTTTTAGTCTATGTCCTCAGCTTGGTCCTCCTGGACATCCAAAATAAAGTCCACCTTTATTTAGACAAATGATGTATATAGTGCAAACTGTACCTCGTCTCTGCAACTTGAATTTGTTTGGAAGATAATTGCTTTTTTCTGCATCTTTAAAACAAGTATTCACAATTATCCTTACAGTGGAAACCTTAAGTCTTTAACATGTATTAAATTACAAATGAAAACAAGTTTACATACTTGTATTTCTTGCCATCTTAATGGGGCCTACACTATTGTCAAATTTTTTGTGCTGTTTCAGTGGAAACAAGGGAAAACAATCATGGCAGCAACAAAGTAATTTTATTGCAGCTCTTTATAATTAGAACATTTTCTAATTATTTATAAAAAAATAAATAAAAGGGTGGCAGTATTTCTGGCTGTGACTGTATGTTTGAGCCCAAATTCTCTTTCTGTATGTGTGTGTGTGTGTGTGTGTTTTTCAAACTCCTCACTGGTTTCCTGGGCCACTGGCAGTTGGGCAGGTTGTGGTGTTGCAGCATTCTGAGAGAGCACTGGAGAGAAGAGTGATGTTCTGAAAGAAAGAGATGGCTGAAAAAAAAAAAAAACAGATTATTAAATTTTAAACTTGATTTCTCACGACAGATGATAAAAATGCTATCTGCCAATTGTTAATGACAAACTGCCACCACATTAAGCAAACAGAGTAATACCAGTGATGCAATTAAAAACATCAGCGCTCCCATTTTTACAACCCATAATATTCAGATGGAGCCTTTTACCTTCAGTTAAAGTAGAAACAGTTCTGATAGAAAATGACTTGAAAAATATTAAAACCTGTAGCTTATGTTTATCTATATATATTTTTTTGAGCTCTTTTATAATATGGGTGTTGTTCTTTCTTTTTAAAAATTATTTGACAATTTCTGATTGACTGACAAAGAGTTTATGACAGTCATTTTCTGCTGCTTGTCCCAAGCGGGGACGCGGAGGAGTGCTGGAGTCCATCCCAGCTCACACAGGGCGAAGGACGGGGGACACACCCTGGACAGGTCGCCAGCCCATCGCAGGGACAAACTCTTTCATAAACTCAAAAACTGTTCAAAATTGCACAACCAGAGTGAAGCATACAGCACAGTAATGAATACAGAAATGAAGTAGTAGATGTTTAAAAATGCCAGTCATTGTGAAACACAGCACACAGTGAACCACAAAGAAATTTAGCCTTTTTTTAAGCATTTCACCCATACACACACATGCAGCAGGGGGCAGCTATTTAAAGCGCCAGGGGAGCAGTGATGGGGATGGTACCTTGCTCTAAGGATGGTACCTCAGGGCAACCTACTGGTCTAGGATTTGAATCCGCAGCCTTCTGATCCTGAACACTAGGCCACCGTGCCTATAATTAATTTCACTAATTTGCTGAAACCACCATGCGAATGCAGACAAATATTTGGGTTATTTAATAAAAAGTATAAAATATAAAAAGCTAAAATATTTTTCTGAAGTTGAAGTTTCCTTCTGACACTGATAATATTTGTATTTTAGATTTTAGTACGTTTTAGTTCTCTGCTCTACTGGTTGACACATGTTGAGATGAATGTGTGTGAACTCACTGTTAAATGCAATCCACTCCTCCGCGTCCAGGTCGTGGGGAAGAGCAGTGAGAGAGAACAAGTCGACGTCAGTAATGCGCTCCCTCAAGAAATGTTCCTGCAGGTACGGCTTTTCCTCCAGTGATGGAGCGCTCTGTACGTTATTGTTTCTCCTGTTTCACCCACCCACCCAGCCAGCCACACACACACACATTCAGAAATGCAAAATATGTCATTAGTCATTCTGATTTCCTGTTTTCTTGTACACCATGAGTGGGTTCATGTGTTATCTGAGTGAAATCTGTGCCCCTTATGTCCTCACGGTATCACTGTGTGTGTGTGTGTGTGTGTTTGTTTATAAGAGAAAAGGTCTGGAGGCTGGTGCACATTAACGTGTGATGGGAGGCAGCTGGATGAATTGATAAAACACAGTTAACTTCTCTTTTTACTTTAAGGGTCAGCACCCTGCTTTTTCCTGCTCTTTTGTTATTTTTTTCTTCTCTGATTTGTATTTACAATGACCATTTTCTAAACTTCCTTTAGCAGTTAGTCTAACTTTAAGACTTAATTACATTTACAGCATTTAGCAGACACTCTAATCCAGAGCGACTTCCATGTCCTAATTACAGGGACAGTCCCCCTGGAGACACTCAGGGTTAAGGGTCTTGCTCAGGGACCCAGTGGTGGTAGTGCCAGAGGTGGGATTCGAACCTGGGACCTCTTAAGCCATAGCTCCATAGGCAAGTATCCTACCACTAGACCACCACCACCCAATTATTCTTTATATAACTCATCGAAATGTATATCTACAATTTCATGTCAATTGTAAATTAACATACAGCATGTGTGTTTCAAGTAGTTTTGGAGCATTTCTTTAGATTCGGTCTTTCTGAAATGCATGCAGTGTTCCTGGCAGATGCATTTTTTAAATGATGTAGAAAAATAAAAATCAATATGTAGGGGATCGTTCTGCTTAGCTGTTCTGTGTTGTACCATATGTAAATTGCCTGGATTGTTTAGAGGCGCGAAATGATAAATTTGCTTTCACCAGCCAAGGGCTGGACAATGTTGAATCATTTTTCTTCCATGTTTCCTTCTCAAAAATATTGCTTCAGACTCTCTGCATTTCCTGTAACCAAATTCCTCTTCATTTCAAAGCAAATGAATAAAATAAAACTGGGTTAAGCTTTCATGAAAAAGGTCCCCTCCTGGTTAATCCTGATATTGCATATTTATCACACTAAGTAGTTTTATCTTCAAAAAAAAAAAAAAACTGGGAAAACTTTAAATTGAAAAATGTTAAAAATTGAAAATTACAACTTTTAATTTATTGAAAGAAAACGTGTTATAAGAATGATTATATATATGGTTATTTAATATTAAATGTTATTTTCAGCAATGAAAAGGTAAGGGCTCCTTTTTTAGTCAGTTGAGCAATTGACCAAATTGAGTTAACTGGGTTCAGTTAGACTAGACACACGCAGACTTGATCACAGTCAGCCCAGCTGAATTTAAATATTACTTAAATAGAATCTTTCCAGCAATGTAAAGTAGGCTAAAATTCAGATTAAAAAGCACAATGTGCTACAAATAATAAGTGTCCAGCAATATCTGCCATAAAGCTAATACAGTATTTCACAATAAGGACATCATACTAACAGTTAAACATAGTGGTGATGGCGTGGGGATGTAGAGAGTGTGACTTGTTTTAAGTGACAAAACTTTTAAGCAGACATTCCTGCTTAAGAAATTAAGTTTCTGAGCTTTTTTTATAGCAATTTTATCAAGACAAGTTTGCAATTCTTCCATTGTTACATGAAAGACTGATCTCCAGTTATACTAAGCACTTAGTTTCCGTTCTTGCTGCTAAACTTAAAGACAAACAGTCCTGACAGCCAACACACATTTACATTCGCAGAATTTAGCTCCCAACCACAGGGAACTTCGATTATGTGAGTACATGAATGTAGCATAAGGATTGTAATACATCTCTTGTATGCAGAACAGAGGTATTATCCACTACGCTACATCACGTGTGCATATGGACACGCACAAAGTGATGTTGATTCATTTACACTGTTTGCAAAGGGAGTTACTTTAAGCAGTGTGTGCACATCTAGACCTAGAATTTATCCTGGAAAGACATCAACTCTCTAATGCAAACAAAGTTCATTTTACTGCATGCAAAAAGGCAGCGTCACACTCTGCAGATGAACAAAGAACATCACCTTGATGTGCAAGTTTACGCGCACAGTGAAAGTCCTGATAATGTTGGTGCTGACCTCCAATTCAGACCTTGAAATGACCAATCATTCACGAAAAAGCTGAGTATGTGAGCATGAGGCTCTATGTGGACGGCCTTGTCCTAACTGATAAAACAAGTATTTCATGGTTTAGTGTATCTATTCTGTGTGTATGTGGATGAGGGTACAAAGATGTGTGCTTGGCCAGTATGTTGTTTCTTTTTTCCTTTTACTTGGAAAGGCAGCCAAAAATAAAATGATATTTTGCATAAACTATACCAAAAACACATTGACGTTTTGAGCTGGAAGTTTAGTATAGGAAATGTTTGAAAACATTTGGGCTTGAGATTTTCCCCTCCTGTATTTACATCTAGATATCTTAAATTATGCTGAACAAAGCACAGTGTGTATCTGACAACCCAGTAAGCAAAAGTATTGGAACATGAGAGTCTGACAGGTGACAACAACAATGGCTGATGACAAGTTGTGAGAGAGATAAAGGAAAAACCCCAAAATGTCAGTTTGTGACATCATGAAAAACCTCCACAGGGCAGAAGTGGAGGCAACACAATCTACTGTTTGAAGAGGATTTCAAGAGAAGAAATTTTGAGACCATAACACCAGATTCAA
The DNA here is from genome assembly GCA_017165825.1 of Hepsetus odoe. Classification (NCBI taxonomy): domain Eukaryota; kingdom Metazoa; phylum Chordata; class Actinopteri; order Characiformes; family Hepsetidae; genus Hepsetus; species Hepsetus odoe. Next base: position 19,819,688 of record CM029375.1, on the reverse strand, counting down.
ATGACTCATCAGCAGTAAAAAAAAATCAGAAAACCAAAGTTTTTGTTTCATAAACTCAGGAGACAAAGATTAATCTCTATTTAAAGTGAGGGAAAGGCCAAATGTGGAGAAAGAAAGAATATATCCATGATCTAAAACATACAAGCTCATCCGTGTAGCGCAGTGGAGGAAGTGTCATGACTGGGATTTTCATGGCTGCTTCTGAAACAGGCTCAATAATCTTTATTGTATAACCTACTATGGTAGTAGCAGAATCAAAGTCTGCAGAAACAATTCTCAGAGAAAGCATCCAAACTAATCATGAGAACTTTATCATTTAGCAAGACATCCAAAACACATTGCCAAGTTAACAAAGGACTTCATCAGTAAAGAAGAAACCAACAACTTTGCGATGTCAGTGGGTCACTTGATGCAGTTATCGCAAGCAAGGGATATGCAACCAAACATTACGTTTTAAGTGAGTTTAGTTTGCATTAAAACATTCCTTCCAATACTTTTGCTCACATAAAAAGTCCAGAAAAGACATTTTATCAGTTTGAAATACTGCTCACGTCTAAATATCTGTCAGATGCTGGTATTTAATACTGCCCACAACAATTTTATTCAAATATTATGAATCTCTATTTAAGATTAAGAAATTAATAATAGGCATTAAATTACATCTGAGATATCTCAGCAAAAGTATTATTTTACATGTAAACAATGTATGAATACCTAATAAGGGCCTGACAACATTAGCATTAAAATACTCTTGACTGCCCAGTTTTAACAAGTATGCAATACATAGTGATGCACTGTACTCTACCATCAAATAAGAGATTGTGGGAGGGTAGAGTGATACAGAGACAGCAAGGGAGAAGAGGATAGAAGGGCAGTATGCATATCAGAGAGAGAGAGAGTGTGAGTTCTGTATTTGCCTTAAGTTTACTGGGCCTGGAAAGCCAGCTTGGTCACATTTGTCATGTTACAGCCTATTGGCTCATACAGTCCTGTGTAAATATCTCAGGTCAGTCATGAGTATTTTAAACCCTTAAGTATGCCCAAAGCATTGAAGCACTAAGCTGATTGTTTAAGGGTAAAATGAGCATCACAGGAAGCAGCAAAGATGATCTTAACGTCAAGGTTTGGGAAAGTAGGTTCCATGCAGCACATTTTATTTGAAGGCGGTCTACATAAAACATCATAACACATGTATAAGTATTAAATGGTTCTTTAATAGAACAATATTGTTTACATACGATGATCTTATGTTATTACTGGCAAGATCACATGGAGCTCTTAACTAGGCATCCCAAGTGCCATTATTTGAAGCTGATGCTCAATAACAATGTTATAAAGCAAACAGAATGCCATTACTTTGGCTTAAGGTCCCTTATGTCAGTACAAAGCCATTTACTTCATAAAATCTTGTCATCTTCCAAGCACTGGCACAAACTTAACAAGCATTGCTTTTTTTAACACCATCTTCAAAGTGAGGTTTGTGTTTATAGCCTTGTAATAAAGTGTTACCATGTGTTTTTGTGAGTGACAAACACTATTTAATATTAGATTTGTCATAAAGAAACATTCATTTGGAAAAACACCAAGATTTGTTTTTTTTTCTTCTTGTTTTTAATAAACCTGTTTTGTCAGGGGATGGTTTGGAAGTTTTGGATCCCCTTTTCCTCAGTGTAACCCTGTCATGTATGGATTTGTTCAGTTTGACCACCAGCACACCCCATACAACATAATGAAGTGTTTTTTTGTTTTGTTTTTTTTTTAATATACTGAAGGATTTTTTTTATATACCAGGATGAACCATGGTAACTGTAAATACTGGACTTCCCCAGTGAGAGTGATGGATCAGCTGACACACCAAAAGATTTAAAGGCACTACTTATTTTGTTAGTGTTAATTTGTATGGTGATCAGCAGGGAGGAACCACCATGATATACCAATAACCCAACAGGAACCTTTGCGAATAGCCACCCAATAATTTGCATGCCTCAACATCCACTGTAGACCATTTTCTTGTGCACTATATATCTATTACTCACAGAAGGGAATTCCAATGCCAAGATTTAACTAAACATGTTAAATAAAATCAGCTATTCCAACAGAATGATTTAGCATCCCTTTTAATTGGTGACCACAGTAAACCATTTAAAAGTGAGAAAGTGAAAGTGACTATTCTTGTTATTGTGAAACGCAGCACAACACAACGAAATTCAACCTCTGCGTTTCACCCATACACACACATGCAGCAGCGGGCAGCTATTGAAAGCACCCAGGGAGCAGTGATGGGGAAGGTACCTTGCTCAAGGGTACCTCAGTTCAATCAACTGGTGAGGGAATTGAACAAACTTCCGATCCAGGGCAACTCCCTAACCACTGCCCCACCGCTGTCCCATTTAAAATAATGCATGATGGATGGCTGTGGTGGCATCACACCAGTGTTCTTCAGCACATTGAATGTGACAAAAATATGACTGTGCATTGCTGAAAACTGGGATAATGGGTTTATTTTCCATTAGTTATTTTCCTATTTAGCTGTTCTTCCATAGTTGGGGGTATTTTTAGAGTGGCCACTAACCCTAACCCTGCTTCCTTTTAAAGTTATATTCAAGAAACCATTGAGGAGGGAAACTGCCTACCTCAATTACTGCCTAGATACATTAATTCTAATAACATATTCTTGACCTTTTTGCATATGATCATTTTAAGCATCATCCTAACCTACTAAAGATATTGCTGTGTCCAGTTAGGGAACTTCATTTTAGGGGCAGCTAATGCATTGTCCCGTTGGATCAGTCGTGATTTTTGGGATAAAATCTGACTGGATCAGGGGGGCAAACATGAGGGAATGAGTTTGGGGCTGAAATTGCATTTCCCCCCCAACATCCTATGTTAATTGTAAAAATACATAAGAAATGTTGTTAGTGGCAACACCACCATGCTGAAGCAGTTTGAGGCAGTTTGGAGTAGACGCATTGCTCTGATGTAGACGGGCTGAATGCAGCAACAGCTGTTGTTGCTGTTAACCCTTTCCTCCATATGAGAAACGGCCAGGCCAATAAGCTGTGAATGAGCATTTTTATGCCTTAATTATGTGCTGAAGTTTATCCACCTGTCCCATTCTACACTTTTTCTGTTTCTTCCACTTACTTACTTACAGACTATTCAAAGACAAATATACGGTTCCCCAAAACAGGTGTTGCTCATACAAGTCCATGCAGAGAATAGGAAGGACATAAATAGATGCACAGAGTGGTATAGAGCTGCTTAAAGAGATCATGTCAAAAATATTCCCCCAACACACGATCAACACATGTTCCATTTCATTTTCTCTCTCTTGTTCTCTCTCTCTCTCTCTCTAAAGGCATCTTGACCCTTATCTTTTCAATAGCCATCTGCCTGCCATGTGCATTCTTTCAGCCAGATTTCCCTGCCTGTCTGCTGCTGCTCTGTGTGTGTGAAAAAGAGGGGTTTGTACTTACAGTTTGATAATGCTGATGTCGCTGTAGTTTGTAGTCAGAGTGTTTGAGGCCTCATCCCCAGAGCCATTATAACTCTGACATCCCCCCATATCCACAGAAACTTATCCATGAGAGGACAGAGCTCTCTCTCCCTCTCTAAGACTCAAAACTCATACGACGCAAGCAGACAATTAAACATTCACCTACACACATGCTGTCATGCTTTAAGAGATCTACACACAGAAGTCAGTCCCTCACTCACAGCCTCTTTTTGCCCAGTTCTGGTCCAGCTGCAGTGTTCAGTCTAAACAAAAGTTAAAGCTCCCTGTGTCCCATATATCCTTGTCCAAATGAGCTCTGTCGCTGTTTCTTGCTGCTTTTCCTTTCTACCTTAGACAGTGTCCTCTCTTACTCACTAACAAAGCAGACAGACAGGTTCCACCAGCACTGAGAAAATATTTACACACACATACACACAACGAAGCCCACCCCCAACACATGCCTCTTCCTATTCGGACGCCCCTCCCTACTGGTATGTGGTTTCTATCCTCTAGGAGCACTGTTGTTTTCTATGTCCATCCACTCCTGTTATACAGTTACAGTGTAAATGACAGGTTTGGGGTTTAAGCGTTTCATGTAGTGAGTTGCTGCTTGACATATACTTTCTAACACTGCATATTGTTTAAAAATAAAGTATTTGTGTTCCATTTTTTTCAAATTATAAATACCCCCAACATCTCTACCAATGATATAGACCTGAAATGATATTCGACTGTTCAAAGTCACATTTTTAAATGCATTTAAAATTTGTGGCCAAATGAGTTTTATGTTTGTGCTGCAATAGTAATTTTTTTTATGTTGTTGTTCTTGGAGAGGAAATGAGGGCTGACTTTTAAATTCATCTGAAATGTTTATTGGTTTCATATTTGAAGCTTATAGCTTATACCCGGTACAGTACTGCACTTACAAAAAGAAACCACCAGCTTCAGTTTATGTCAACAACAGTTTCCATGCAAGAATACTTTCAGCTTTATCTTAAAGATCCTGTCTTAGTTTTGGTTTGTGATTCCGCTTGTGCTGATGAAACTCAGACCGTACGGTTTAAATAATCTGAACATGCTGAATGGATTTGATTTAAAACTGTGTGCCATCAATGACCACTGCAGAGAGATGTAAATGCTGACCTTTAAAAATTTGATTGATTGTAACTATATCAAAATGATATCTATTTATAAGAAGAATAAAATATTCTTGAGGAAAACACATTTCATAAAATATGTTGCACTGAAATGAGTGACACTATTAACTATAATGTATATATTTAGAGCATTAAAACACTCCAAGATCACCTCTGATGTTATTTTCCTTCTCCTCAAAAACAATGTGATTAAAGTTGAAATCTGAAATCAGTACCTTTTTAGCTTATGTCATTTCCATATTAAGCACAATTCCTCATGTATATTTGATGAAAAGGTGAAAAACTGCATAACTAAAATATTTTTTCTAGTCTGCAAAAACATCTGATATCATACTGCCTATGCAGTCCATCATGGAATAATCGTTTAAAAAATTAGAATCAAGTATTTCAAAGTCACAGAGTCTCTGACTAGTTTTCTCTACAGAGTTGTACAAAACTAATGAGCTCAGTTCTGTCAGTGAGGTTAAACATGATGGTGGTCAGAAGGACAGAAACATAATTTCTACATTAAACAAATGCAAATGCCTTGTAATATATGAACCAATGTATAATCTGTACACATAAACTAAGTACTCTTGCTTATGAAGATCAGTCGCTCCAAACTGTTGTAATTTAGATATGGTTAATAAGGAAAAGCTTGGAGATTAAATGGTGACCTGCCCAGGATGCTTGTCTGCCGTCCCCCCCCCATGAGCATTTATGGGATAGACTCAAATACACCCACTTACCCTGGTTAAGATGAATGGCCAAGAAAATAGATGAAAAATTAAGGAAATGGACTATTCGAGAGTGGACAGGCATAGATGTGTAGGGTTTTGAACACAAGCCACAAACATTGCATACTTTGATTTGCTGATGTGAATCCTGAAAAATGTTCCTTTATCCCAGTTGCACAACATTTTACCATCATCATTATGGGGAGTAAGTATGGGTTAGAATTTTAGAAACCTGTTCACAACCGAAATAACCTAAAACACGTGCCAATAAATGAAACATTTATTCCTTATAGAGGTGGATATCAGCTACATTCTAAAGCATTAAAAGCATATAATAGTTTTAGTGGATTATGTATTTTTCTAATGATAGATCAGCTTTTTGGAAGTGGCAGAAGTTTGTGTCCTGGTTGCGTCCCGTTGTTGATTGCCTTTGAGGGAACAGTAGAGGGAAGTTATTAAACACCAAAAATATTGTCTCATTTCACCTACTACCACTCCCAACTTGAACTGAAATGCAACTCCAATACTTCTCCATTACATCATTTGGAAAAACATCACAATACAGGCGAAAAATAAGCTGATTTCCGCTGATTCATGTTGGCTTTAAAAAAAGTAAAAAAGCAAGCAAGTTGACAAGCACACGTTTTTTTTTTTTATCCTTTTCAGAAACCAAGAAATAGTCAGCTGTAAAGGTATTACCTGTTTATCAATAATACCACATTATCTTTGAAACACTGAAATCACAGACCTCATACAAGTTATGACATATATTCTTACAATGGATGTTTAAAAACAGTATGTGTTCCAATTTAAATTCAGATTATAATACCCCCAAAACTTCTAGAAATTATATGGGTCTGAAAAACATGCTGTTCGACTGTCACAATAATTGCAAATGTATTTTGAAATTGTGGTCAAGTGAGGTTTGTTTCTGTGTTGCAATAGCAGATAAGGGCTTTTTTATGTTGTTGTTCTTGAAGAAAATGAGAGCTGACTTTAAGACACGTCTGAAATGTTTATTGGTTTGATATTTGAAGCTTATCGTCAAAAAAAAATGTTTTACCAGGTACAGTATTGCGTTTATAAAAAGAAACCACCAGCATCAGTTTACAATACAAAAGGCAATTTGACTATATGATGGTAGACATGTAGTCCAGACTGACACAAACACACAAATGCTGAAGGCAGTAGATACCGTACAATACTGGACCAGATGATGACGTATGCTTCTGTAGTATGTATATATGTTTACATAAACTTTAGTCCAACTTTAAATTCGTGTTGGTAATCAAGGTGGAGTTTTAAATGGTCAGTTACTGACCTGAGAAGGATCCTCAGGATAACTAAATTGTGAAGTACCCTAATCCAGTTACAAAACAGGTGAGTGCAGAGGCATTGAGGACACCTAAAAAAAGTTAGACCTGAACAGATACAAGAATCTGAATGATTATTTTCACATAGCATGCTCTAGTGCAGCTATGAGACATATTATTAAATAAAGTGTACAGCTAAAGTATCTTTTATCAATTCGTAAGTTGACTAATATGTATAAGTCATATGTTTGACAGCTAATTAAATACCAGATTGTGTGTGCCTCTACTTGACTGAATCAAGATTATTACAATGAATTACTTTTAATTCACTCTAATTTCATTCAAAATTATCACAATTTTTCTAAAGAAAAAAGACAAAAATAACAAATGAATGAACAGGGAGGTATATGCTACCATATGTGTGTATCGGCACCTTACTGAGCAATGATGAGCAAAGAGCTACATGAAGAGGAGGAAAGGTACAGAGTGAGGGGTTAACTAGTATGCACACTTGGAAGACAGGATCAAGAGAGAATACAGACACTGATCAAAAGGCAGTGTTGAGTTACTGTAGAAGTGTACAGTACAGGTGAAGAAGCTTACAGTAATGCTGTTGTTGGGTGAAGGAAAAAAAAAAAAAAAAAGGAAACAACACATAGCCCTGCTTTCCAACAAGAAGGGAAAAATAAAAAGAAAGGAAACAAAGAAAAGAGATCATTTAAAACTTTGGCAAAATATACCAAGGGAAAAACATTTAAAAAAAAAGATTTACATTCAAACATAAGGCCTGGATCTGAAGGACCACATCCTTTGTTCCACACATGAGCACAAACATACACCTGCATATTAATTAAAGTGTCTGCAAACTCTCATCCATGTACAAAGTAGCATAACACAATGAAAAAGCTCCTTCATTTTCATCAACCTCGCCATCATCATTCCCATCTTATAGCTTTTGGTATCAAAAATCAAGTTTTGAAAAGTGCAAAAAATCAAAACACTTCTGCTTGAGTGAACTTGCACATGAACAATCAAATCAATTGTTTGAAAGCTGTGAAAGCTAGACCAAAAAAAAAACTAAATAAATAAAGCACTCAAACTTTGTTATTGCCTCTAAATTCACATACACACCAAAGCTTTGCATTTTGCAAGTAACTCCTCATAAAAATATAGGTAGAATGTTATGTTACATAAATGAAGAATATAAACAATCTTGCAGTATTTATAATACTTAGCTTGGACAAGGTAGGTCTAAAATAAGAGTCTGATCCTCAGCCAGTGGCATATTTAGTGCTTGGTATCCTCAATCTTCAAAATCATCCCCAAAAATGATTTTGAAAAATTAAATTTTAATAGTTTGTAATAAATTACTAAATTATAATAGTCCTACTTGTATATACTAGCATTAATTTGGAATATTTTTCAGTCTGAAAAGCTGTTTAAAATTAGTTACTTTTCCATTTGTGGGCTCTGACGAAAAAATTTGCAATACATATGCAGTACACTCAAAAAAACTTTCATTGGATCAGCTTGATGTTCAGCTAGAATTTCATTGGATCAAAATGGTGTACACTGAGTCAGTGTAAAATATTTAGTTTAATACTTTGATATTTACATTGAATTAAAGTAAAATATTTCATGGAATAAATTTCTTAATTTTTTTAAAAGTTAATCCAGTAACTTTTATTGTAGTGTAAAGCTTTATAAATAAACCATTACTCTCATACCACTACAAAATAAGAGCATTATGCTGTTCCAATTTCCTGCATCAGTATAATAGGCTGTGTGTGATTTAGTGTGATTTTTTTTTTTTTTATTACTTCCTAGCACTTGGAAGAACCTAAAATGTTTGAAAATGTGTATTCAGAATTGTAACGTTCATGTTTCCCAAACTTATATTAAAAACACAGAGTTACTGATGATAATGTGCAGATTTTAAAATACTACATTGAAAAAATACATCTATTTGAATGCAGAGAATAAGTCCTCCGAGATTATGCACTGTGTTAGACCACAGCTTCAAGAGCAAGAGCTAAGAGAGGTGCACACATCATTATCATACCTGAGCAAACAAGGTTTGGTTTAACAGAAAAAAAATATATATATATATAATTAATTAATTAATTTAAAAAAACTAACAAAACACACACACTATCTTTCACACCACCAATTAACACTGCTTGTTGCACATTGGTGTTCTCTTTCCTAGGTAAGCAATGTACATGCCCCCCACCATCCCCATGATATAAAATAACACAATCAGAATGCATCTTCCGTTGCATTCCTTCTTCCATTGCTCCATGTTCAAGTTGCTGATACTCACATGCCTAGTGTAGGTACTAGTTGCTGTTGACCAGGGTCAGCATAAGTACTCTTGATTATTCTAGCCCCATAAACAATAAGCTGTGATGCACTGTTCATTCTTCTGTGGGTTTTTACCAGACAGGCTGGCCTTCTCTCCCCTCCTCATCAGTGAGCCTTGGGTGATCATGACCCAGTCGCAGTTCACTATTTGCTCTGGCCCAGTTGTCTAGACCTCACAATGTGGCTCTTGTAAAAGTACTTATCAGCTACTTATTCTTCCATAATTTTTCAGTTTACAATGCATCAAGAACAGACTGTTCACTTACTGCCTACTATATCCTGACAGTTCCCACTGTAACAATGCATTTTAATTTTGTGGCTCAACTCATGCAATTTTAGGAAAAAGCTATCATGTCCCAAAATTCATACCACAAAAAATAGTCACTTCGCTTTGTGTGTATAAACAAATTATGAAAAAAAGTTGTGACTGTGATTTATAAACAGATCCAGAATTTAGACTTAACCCAGAAGCTAGGGTAAACAGTGCTACTACTACCAAAAAAAAAAAAAAAAAAAAAAAAAAGGGGAAAAAAAAAACCTAGATATGTAATCTGTAGTTTTTAATACTAGCTACAGAAGCTACAGAATGCAAATTTATTGCATATTGAAGCACAGCATTCTAAACAAAGTATACCTCGTAATCTATTCAAAATTATTTCCTAAAGCTTTCTCTCCCTCGCTCTCGCTGACATACAATCACACACAAACGCACATGAACACGCACACATGTAGACAGATCTGGCCCACACAGGTCATGGTGTTTTAGGTGTGAATATGGAACTACTTTTCCTGCTATGGTATTATTTGTAAGGAAAAAGGCAGATGCCACTCATGTAGTTCTAGTAGAGGTCCTAATAACCTAACTGAAATAGCTGTAGCTGCAGAAAAAGACATTTTTGGCATATGCGCAGCTAATGGGACAATCTGAAGAAATGCAAAAAAAAAAAAAAAAAAAAAAAAAAAAAAAAATCATGAAAGTATGTGTAAGGATCAGACTCAAGCTGAACAGTTGCTGTAAACCACACCCTTCCACCTCACAACCAGAGTCTCTGTGCACTTGTTAGCCTGGTTCCAAGAAAAAGGACAATGAAAAACAAAATGATTGGCGATTGAAGAGGGCCAGTTGTGTATGGCACAGCTGTGGGCCCTTAGCAACACCATCATATTGCTAGCAGCATAGCAATTCTGACAGCAAATGAAAGAATCCCAAACTTGCATTTGCGTGGCACAAACTGCATTCAAGCTGCTATGCAATGGATCAGATTTCAAAATAGCTCTCATTGATTCAGTTGGACTGAAAGAGACCTCTCTTTCTGAAAATTGTGAAAATGAGGCATTGGATATTTCATAGGTGGTTCATTGTATGTCACAGAAATGCACAAGAACACTAAGTTGGCTCTGAAATATTGTGAGCTTTTTTTTTTTTTTTTTTTAATAATGTTGGATCATCGTTTGAGTTATCCCCTAAAGAGAGCAGAAGAGAGAGAGAGAGAGAGGAAGAAAGGTTTGAAATTGATGAGATAGATGTGTATATGTATAAATGTGGAAAATGTAATGTTTATAATCACCTTTAGTTTATTTTCTGCTCCTTTGGTGGAGGAGCATCTGTGATGGATATCTCTGGAGTGCCTGCTACCATGCCACCTGATGTTTTGATATCAGCTTTACTGAAATGTGCAAACAAACAAACAAATAAATAAATAAAACAAAACACAGTTGGCCAAAGACAAACATGCATCCCTACAAGTATCTTACATAAGTGGAATAATAATATATCTGAATATTTGTTCAGGAAAATGATCCATTATCAGTCTCACATCTTTATGAGACAAATGTATGTGGATAACCTTCTGTATCTAAATCATTTCACAATTTATCAACCCTGCACAGCAAACTGGTAGAATTAGCATTTTCCATTATAGAGAACAACAATGTAACTCTGGGATGTTGGTCAGCTTCCTCACATGGACTTTATGCTGTAGGTCCTACCAACATATTTCTAGTTGGACTTGAATAAATATACAGTACTGTGCAAAGGTTTTAGGCAGGTGTGAAAAAAATGCTGTAAACAAAGATTGCTTTCAGAAATGGAAGTGTTCATTAATTTATCAATCAACAAAATGCAATGAATGAACAAAAGAGAAATCTAAACCAAATCAATATTTGTTGTGACCACCCTTTGCCTTCAAAACAGCATCAATTCTTCTAGGTACACTTGCACACAGTTTTTGAAGGAACTCTGCTGGCAGGTTGTTCTAAACATGACTGTGTTTCAACCTCCGTGTGACATTGATGATCATCAGCACCTGTTTGGTAAAATTGGTTGATCATACACCTACTATAATCCTACAGAATCCCTGACTTTGTGCAAGTGTACCTAGAAGAACTGATGCTGGTTTGAAAGCGAAAGGTAGTAACACCAAATATTGATTTGATTTAGATTTTTCTTTTGTTTGCTCACTTTGCATTTTGTAAATTGATCAAAATAAACAATCATTATTTATATTTCTGAAAGCAATCTTTGTTAACAGCATTTTTTTTTTCACACCTGCCTAAATCCTTTGCACAGTACTGTAAATAATTTAATTTATATTTATTATACTTGTTTACACATTTACCTGGAGATAAGTGCTTGCTCGTTTTTCTCCTCTGTTGTGAGTTTGATGGTCTCTCTGCCAACGGCAGTAGTGATCTTCTCCATGACAATTTCACTCCTCTCCTCCTCTTCCTCACTATCAGAACCACTGGAGCTGCTGTCAGATGCAACTAAAGGAGCCTTTCTCGCCCCACACACACTCCATACACATGTAGCTGAGCCCTTCACTGCAACACATATGCAACCCTAAGCTATTAAACCATGAATACAATTTAGGTTTAAAATATGAAACAGTTTCATTATGAAAAAGTTTAATTTTAAGGATAAGAACAAAACGTTCCACTTACCATCTTTGTCTTGGTCTTGTGCTCCCTGAATTTCTGAGTCTACTGGTGAGCTGCATCTTGGCCCAGAGTCTGAGCTGCAGAACAAAAAGTATAACATTTATCTTATAATCATTATAATCAATACAATATACTATATAGAGGTTTCCTGCAGTTATGAGCAGGATTTCCTCAAAGATATTTCAATATTCCATACTTACCAGCAGAAAGGCTGGAAATCTCCGAAGGTGGCCCAGCCTTTCTCTTCACTGTCACTCAGCTGAACTGTCGAGCTACCCCACACTCCAGAACCAGTGTCCATGGCAACGCTTGCAAAATCAGCCTTAAAATTAAAATCATCTTCAAAACTGGCAACCCAGCCAGGACCTACAAGACAGCCATAGGAACAAAATGACAGAAATGGAAGAAATGAGAGAAAAAAAAAATATGTGCATAAAATTTGTGAAACCATGCGATGTGATCCACATGTTTTATAGGATCAAAAACAAATAATAGCAGTTGAAACTGAGTACAGATACATAGATTACTCTGTGGGGGGCTTCCTTGTTTGCTAATCTCCTGCCTCTTGTTGCTGTCTGGAATCTGTGTAGGGTCAGGAAATCGCTCAAGATCAGGTGACCCCAAGCATCTTTGAGCTCCAGTGTCACTTTTCAGGGTGCTTGATGTCAATCCAAACCTGCCCAAAAGCATCCCACAGCATTCAGCATCAGAGAGTGTTTATGCATGCGCCTCTGTGTGTAACCACATACATTTCTGCTGTGCAAGTGATTCTGCTGTGCAAGTGATTATTACCTGGTTCTAGACTTCACTTGTGTTGCATAGTTTATTTCTCTGTCCTCCCAAATATCCTCTTCCTCATCAACATCATCAAATTGACAATTTTTCTCTTTACTACAGGCCTCAAAGGCTCCAGGGGTGGGCTGATATAGGGCAGATACAAGAGCTTAATGTACCAGTGTACCATTCTGTAAACAAGATAAAAGATAAAAACAGTACTCACGCCCTCATCCACTAGGTTACAGTTGAATCCAGCAATTCGATTAAATGTTGAACTAAGAGACAAACATAGACAGAAAACTATTGTAGACAAAGGAAAGCACATCTAAACTCAGCAGTAAAACTCAAAAATTAGTTGGTACTCAAGTTACTTTATACTATCATCATGCTCGCCAAACTCATCATCATTGAATCCAAACTGGTCAACAAAGTTTGCTGTCATTTGCTGGATTTGGTAGTCTGAAAATACCTGAAAATGTGACACACACACACACACACACACACACACACACACACACTAAAAGTTAAAAAGTAAAAGTTAATTTCAGAAAGTATTGAAGCCTCCGCCCTTCAGATGCTTGGAGATATGCAGTACAACTACATTAACTGTGTGTGTGTTCAAGTGCAAATAGGTGTAGGCAAATTGGATTTTGCGGTATCTCACCAGGTCCACGGCATTCTTCTTGTTTGTCTCGGCTAGTGTTTCATTCACAAAGGTTTGCCAGCGTACTCCATAGTCCTCTGGTAATTCTGACACAAACATCCCATAAACACATTAGCATTGTAAGCAGTAATTTCCTTAGTAAATCGTAAAAATGCAGAATCAGTACATAAGTGGGTACCATTTATGAGCTGTGTGATCTGAGCTTGTGCTGGCTCTTTCTCGCCACATCGTACTACTGCATTGGCTATCCGGGTAAGATGACCCATGTACCCTTTCCTCATGCCCCCATTGGCCCTGCAAAAAAAATAAATAAATGAATACTTAAAAACATTAACACAGCAATAATATCACAAACCACGCACAAGCTTTTAACCATTTTTACAAGTTCTTAAACTCTTACTGTGTTCTGTCATTCTCCTCCCAGGCATCTAGTATCCTCTGCAGCAGCTTGCACCTCTGAAAGAGCTGCAATTGTGCACAAAAGAACAACAACAATGTTCATTTAAAAAAAATCTCATCTATGAACATGATGTAAGGAGATGGTAGACGTACATGTTTCAACAGGTCTTGCTTTGATAACATGCTGGACTTGTCTGAGCTAAGCGTATCCTCATCGCAATGGTGTCCAGCATCTGTGTTTTCTAGCTGGATTGGCTCTGGGCTGTCTTGTGTTTCCCCCTCCAGTGCTACTTGATGAAGAATGGCAGACACACACTGCTCCACTTGAACATGGAGAAAATTGTTCCATGTGAATTTAAAAAACAGATCCTACACAAAGAGTGAGAGAAAAGGTTAGAGGAAGGAATTAAAATGACATAATGAATAAATGCCCGTGTAAGTTTGATCATAATGTGGGCAGTAAAATGAGAGAAGCCTCACTAGTATCATGTTGACTATATCCAGCTGACAGAGCTCATAGTGGATTCTGGGAGCTTTAGTGTTGAGCAGTGTGGCCATTAGTCTGCAGGCATGCAGTCGAGCATTACCAAAGGGCTCCTCCAAAACCCCCAAAGTTGTCAGCATACTGCACTTCTGTACAAATGAGGACACGAGAGTCAGATCCAAACATACACATACCAACCTAAAAATGCCATCCTGCATGGAAAATTAATGTATTACCTTTGGTGGGTTGAGCAGCAGATGTTGGTAATGCTTTAGATGAGGCTGAATGCCCAGTAGAATGCTGTTGTTTACAGTGTAAGATTTTTCCAATCCCTGAGATGCTGATTCCATCAACTCCACTCTGTTACATAAATTCTCAGTTAAATATGATACTACATGTAGGCGTGTGACTTTACAGGAATCTGTAGACTTGATTAATTTGTATTACAAACCCTGGTTTCCGAGTCTCTAATAATGCAAGTAAAACTTGAGTTCCATTAACGATGCAGTCTTCACTCTTCTCCCCCTCAAACATGTTCTTTAAAAGGGCCTCCACACTTTGCTGTCTAACACAGACACAAATATGCATGCAAAATGCATTATTTATGAATGCAATTTTGTTTTGTTTAAATAACGTTAATATTATATTGCAAAAAAATGTTCTGTTTCACATACAGCACATAAAAATGGTTTCAGAATTATGAAAAGTCACTGTGTATCTTTAAATGATTATATAAATATATGAGCAGCTTGCAGAAACTCGTTATACATGTTACTATATGGTAATAATGTTGATAAAATAGAGATGCGGGTGCTAAAAGGCTAGCTGGCTGTCTGGCAATTTGCTTTATTTGCATCTTCCAAAAAATCAGCATTAACCTGTATTTATAATAATACAGTCTCTCACTGGTTTCTGCAGACCCCAACACAAAATGTATTAATTTCCTTGCAGCCTGTACTACACTGCAAAATACGATTTCTTTGCAATGAGTACATTTATTTAGTCAGTGCTTGTCTTTAAAAGGAAATATTAGCATATCCCCACATTTGTTCAATCAGTGCCATCAACTGGCATATGTGCCTATGTTACAACAGCCCACATGTAAATCAGAAGTTGTTCCATGTTCTTCTTTAAGAATATGCCATAAATGTAAATGAATATGGATAATGTAAAGTGACAGTGTTTGCGTTGATACAGGTACGAAATCTTTTCAAAGCAAAAATGTAATGTCAGGAAGTGCTGATGCTTTCTTTCACAAACACACACATGCACAAGCACACTTACAGCTCCAGCATATTGAGCAGAGGGTCAGACTCTGAAGGCTCATTCAGTAGACCGGCCTGATCACGACTAATGCAGATGATGTCGCACAACGTCTGAGAGGCATTTGACTGCCTCTGTGAACAAAAACACAAAGTGTCAGATCAAGTCAAACTTTTGGGTCTGTTAAAATTAAAAAATACCTATTTAAAGAAAATGTTGTGGTGATTATTCTGACCTCATTATCACTGAGAGGGTTAATCAACTCTATCAGTCTCTGAATGAGCTTTGCCTCATCCAGCCACTGAAAACAAAAAGCATAAACATTTATTATGAAATGCATAGTGCATGTAACCTTTCTCTGATATTTGAATGAACTTGCATGTGCATTAATCATTGACAAAGTAAATATAGCTGCACTGACTCACAGTTAGAACATCACGTCTGAGGCAGGCAGGCTCCACGCAGCTGATGAGCCGCAGCAGCAGATCCATCATGGCTGAGGTGCCCACGTGCTTCATCACCAATGGAATAAATTCATTCTTTTTTCTTAGGAAATTTACTGTCTGTTATGAGGACAAAGACAGTAATAAAGGTATAATGATGCATAAAACATTACTCTCAGTGGAACTGCTTACAAACAGCAAAATGTTAATGCAAGTGCTAACAGTAGAAAATCAGCTGAAATCATGTACACAAATACAAGATGTACACTGATCAGTCCTAACATTAACACTATGGCTCTATGACTATGGCTATAACACTGCCTCCACTGGTTTGCCTTCTTGAGTAAGTGACACACATTCAGCGGATTTTTCTAGCCTTCCACAGTATTCTCACATTTTTCCATCAAAGCCAGAATGAACTTATTCATTATACATTAGTTTCCCTTCTTGTCCTTATTTCCACTCTCATATGTATCAACCTCAAGGACTGACTGTTCACTTCCTGTTTATAATATTCTCTCTCTTGACAGGTGACACTGTATTGAGATAATCAATGCTTTTTACTTTTTCTGTCTGTGAGGTTTAATGTTGTGGTTAAATTATATAACAGATTTAAAGGACAATGTAATGTGTCTGCATACCTGCTCTGCCTTACGGCTGATAAGATTTCCAATAGTTTTGCTGAAGAATGAGGCCAGCAAGGGGTTTAGAGGTGGGTCCTGCTCTAGGAAGCTGTAAAGTGTGTTGAGCAAAGACTCATCTCCACCTAATTTGTCATTGATGATTGACACATCACATGTCAATACCTCACATGCTGTGTTGGCATGCCTGAAAGTTAGGAATGGGGGAAACAGTGAGAGAAAGAAATGCAAAAAAAAAAAGACAATATGACTTCTGTATGTCTTGTATGCCCCCAAAAATGTTTGCTTTAAATAATCGGATGCTCCAACTCAAAGTCATATTCATGTAAAGATATGCAAGCAGTAGAGATTCCTAATAAATCATGTTTATTGTAACATGTTTTGAGTTTCCTGGGTTTTTGTTAAGTTACTTTTCTTTCCTCTGCCCTCCCTCTCTGGTTTCTCTCTGCTTACTTGTACCGCAGCTTCTCCTCCCGCTCAGTAGGTGGTTCATGTGTTATGAGACTGATGAGCTCAAGCAGGCTGCTCTCTTGCGTGAGGAAGAGTAAAAGGCGCTGGTTCTGAGCCTTACACTCCTGCAGAACATCCTCCTCTTCCAACAGTTCCTTCAGAGTCACATCCTCTCTCTCCAACAGCTTCTCCACCTGAGATGCTGTGTGCAGGTCAAATTTCCAGAACATTGCTGCCGCCCACTTCCTGGAGATTAAAGAAAGAAGATCAGCAGAGGGCTAGCAGTCACTTAAGCTTGATTAAAGGAGCTGGAGATTTGGATGTTAGAGGTTATTCTTCCATCTGGCTTATGTGATATATGCAGTATCACTGAAGACCTAGACAGCAAATACACTTACCTTCAAGGCAGAGAGTGTGGTTCCTTAATTAGGGCGCAAAGTCCAGCATACACACATTGGCTTCATATATCACAGAGTCAGTTAAACTGACTTAGTCACATCCCAATGCACACAACTGCAAAAAGAAAGAAAAAAGGGAATTAACACTAATCAGTTCTAACTGTTTAGAGGTCCATCAAAACCAGAGGTACTATGTTTTATAGGTGGAGATATAAGCTCATTTTTAGTTCATTGTTTACATTTGGCAAAATGAAAATACTCAAAATATTCTCTTTATGCAGCCACCTGCGACAAGCAACCTACAACCTTCAAAGGGGATTCTTGCGAGTAAGCAGGCCCTTACGCTGGGTACATGTTTTCCCATTTAACTTATTAGGTATTTGCAAGAGTGTACATCCATCAGCCATAACATGAAAAAACTGGCAAGTGAATAACATTGATAATATTGTTATAGTGCTAGCTGTTAAAATTCATTAGGCAGTAAGTGAACAGTAATTCCTTGAAAGTGAGGAGTTGAAAGCTGGAAAAAATGGGAACATGTGTGATGACTAGACATCGAGATCAGAGCCTCTCCAAAAGAGAAGGCCTTAAGGTGTAATCCTCATATTTAGTGGTCAATACCTACTAAAAGTGGTCTGAGAAGGACAACTTGTAACTTGGTAATAGGATCATGGGCTTCCAAGACTGATGCAATGACACCTTGTCCCTAATACATAAGATTCACGGGCTTCCAAATGCATACATTATATATATGGAAAATAAGTGGCAACAACAGCTTACTTTGAGTTTTGGGAGGTCACCAAACATCATACTTACCTACAACACAGTGTCAGTATGTTTTACTAAATCACAGATGATTATACTATCAAATGTTAAGAATGTCAAATGGAAAGATACAAAAATGCAATTTCTGGTGAGCAATAAATTAGGACACCCCCACCTTTATTCCCAATTAAAATGGCTCAAATCACACACAGGTGTAGCACATCAGGTGCACATGATTAGAACATCATTACTCAGCATTTTGAAGGAGGTTTGCCCTTTTGAAACCTCAGACATTTAACTTGGTGTGCTCCTAACTGTTGAGGTGAGAGTGAATAACATGGTGAGAAGAGCTGTCTGAGGCCTTCAGAAAGAAGATTGTAGTAGCTTATAAATCTGGTAAGGGATTTACAATGATCTAAAAAGAATTTGAAATCAGCCATTCCACTGTCTGGAATATAGTCTACAACTGGAATAAAACAACTGCCAGTGTGCCCAGGTTTAGTTTTGACACAATACGTGTCAACCAATCAGATCAGAGCCTGCTGACATGATTAAATCACACTGACACGGAATTAGTGAACAGGTTTAATAAATTATGGCAGAAAGGGATGAGGGGGGTTATTACATCTCAGGTGTTGCAAGAAGCAAGTCCCCATAAATCTCACTGTGCAGGGCACAGCCTTCCTTCCCTCGCGTCCACAGCAAAGCCTGTCGTAAGGGCGGCATGTTCAGAGATCAGAGCGAGGTGTGGGGTGTTACTGCTCAGCACTCCTCTCAGCCCATCTCAGCCCAAACATACACCAGTTTTCAATCACACGATTCCACTGAAGACAAATCTGCCGCAGAGCAGGACTGACTGTGTCAGCGGCCTCCCTCCGAGTCCCTGAGACCAAATCCGCCAACCAGCCGACTGACTGACTGACTGACAGGCTGTCTGACAGACTGACTGCTGCGTTTACCTTCTTTTCGACTGAAACAGTGATAGATAGAGAGAGAGAGTGTGTGTGTGTGTGTGTTGGGGAACTGGTCTGCTGATGGTTCACACACACACGTCTCAGGTGTGGAGAGCTGCGGACTCACCTCTGTCCTCAGAGAGGATCTGTCTGCAGTCCTCTTCAGGCTTGGGCCTGGCGTTGAAAAGCGGGCTGACTGCGCCCTGCTGCTCCAGAACAGTCCAACCCCAGCCGGTGTCCTCAGTCCAGCTCCCGAGCCGCTCGGGTTTTCAGGTCCTAAACAGAAAAATACTTTCCCATCTTTCGGAGCTAAAATGGCGGAGTCTGACGGGAGCGCGCAGAGCGCGAGCAGCGGGCGCGCGCCCGTTCCGTTTATTTATTTATATATTTTTTAATCTATTTATTTATCTTTATCTCTATATCTATCTATGCACCAGACTACTTTAACTGTCGATAATTGCTTAATATTATACGGAAATGAACCCGCTTCAGGTTATTATAGAGAACTAAGTCAACTGTGTTATTTTAACCATTAAATGGAAGTTAAGCTGAAGACGCACAACAATGGGCAAAGTACGGAATTCAGGAATGAGCGGAAACGCTCTGTCTGTTAGAGAAAAGCTGAGTTTGAGTGTTTCTCTGCTCTTCCCCGGAGAAACTCCAGCAGTCCTGCAGGACAGACCGTCCCTCCTGCTCAGCTCCTGCCTGGGTGTTTCTGGAAACGCTGAGAAACTTCTTTTTTGTAAATAAACATTAAAAACGGAGCCTGTTCGCTGAGTGGAGGACCACGAACATAAGTGTGTTTTTGTGTGTGGAAAAGATTTTTTGGGGGAAAAAAGTACACAAACATTCGGAAAAACAAATAATGTAAATGTTTATATAAATATTAAAGCTATTTTGAATATTATCAGGCGTAACTACTGTTCGCTGTAGCTCTCTATCTTTCTCTTATAGGTAAGCGCATCATGTTCACACACAGTGATGAGCTGCGCTGAAGTGACGCATTGCGTATGACGTCCTCCAGCTCGCTCGCTCTCTCTCTCTCTCTCTCTCTCTCTCTCTCTCTCTCTCTCTCTCTCTCTTCTCTCTCTCTCTCTCTCTCTCTCTCTCTCTCTCTCTCTCGCGCACACACCACACACACACACACACACGCACACTGATAGTCGGCCTTCAGTCTCAGCCGTCCTCCCTCCGCTCCGGGTGCTATGGCGAACGTTGCGGACACTAAATTATATGACATCCTCGGCGTGTCTCCTTCTGCCACGGAGAACGAGCTGAAAAAGGTACGATGCGGCCCGGTCTGGTTTCAGCGCCGTTATAACGAGCCCGAGGCCCGGTTTCGCCGCGGATGTGTTGTTAGCTAGCTAGCTAACCTAGCTACCTGTAACGCTAACTCGTAGCTGTTCGGTTGCTAAGCGTCTAACCTCCGTCTTCTTGTATCTTAAAGCTGGGACATGTCCCCTCATCGGTCATGGGATTCGTTTGAGCACATGGTTTTGTTTCTTCCCGTTATTCTGCTAAACGTGTCCGCAGAAAGCCTTTAGTGGCCATCCGTCCTGACAAAAGATGCTCCTGAGACCGGCTAGCCCGGGGAGAGAAAGAGGACATGGCTTTAGCCGGCGGCTAGCTGGCCTTTTAAACGAGGACAAATGTCCATCGACTGGCCTGCTAATGGCCTACGCACCGTACTAGCTTAAGGATGACTAAATCTTTTTTTTTTAAATCAGGGTGTGTTCGCTGTCTCTACTGGAAAAAAACCTGAACTAAAAATATTCATGGGTTTCTCAGACTGGAGGCGTTGATGGTTGGTTAAACAGTGGGAATCGGCGGGATTCTGACAGTCTGGAAAATGTGTCTTAAAGAAGTTCCAGTGATGATGATGATGATGATGGTAGTGTTACGGTTTGATGTTTATCACTAAATGAGGTCGCAGGTCGTTGCTGGTCTCTTGGTGCTCCTGTTAAAAGGCCTACTGTAAAGCACAAGCTCATGATTGAATGTTATGTTAAATAATTTTAATTATATACTTTATTGGATTTGATTTGGATAAGATCATAATCACCCCCCCTCAAAAAATGGGGGGTCCTCTGCTTTACCTCAAACATTTAGAAAAAGGAAAAAACTGAAATATAAATATTTTGCTTCTCCCTACTGTAAGAGCTGTTTAAACCAGTTTAACCTAAATTGCTGGTTATCTGTTGCACAATCTGTGAAGCATGAAGACTCATCAGCTGTGTTTTGGTTTATAGAAATAACTCAATGTTTTAACCATTTATTTTAACAGGCGTATCGCAAACTGGCAAAAGAATACCACCCTGACAAGAACCCCAATGCAGGAGACAAGGTAAGGGTCTCTGACAATTTGAGCATTTTTTTTTTTAGGAAAATTAAAAGTTTAAATGTTAACACTTTGTGTTTTGCCAGTTTAAGGAAATCAGTTTTGCATATGAAGTCCTAACTAACCCAGAGAAGAAGGAGTTGTATGATCGCTATGGAGAACAGGGCTTACGTGAGGGTGGTGGTGGCGGAGCTGGAATGGAGGACATCTTCTCTCATATCTTTGGTGGAGGTCTGTTTGGTTTCATGGGCGGTCAGAGTAGCAGAAACCGAAATGGTGGTCGGCGGAGGGGAGAAGATATGGTGCATCCACTGAAGTGAGTTTTTATGTTGCTTTTCTTAGTATAAACGTAAAGATTCCTTACCACAATTGTATATTTCAAGATGTCACAATGTACATCTGATTAAACTGTATGTTTTTAATGTTGCCACATCCTTGAATTTGAGAGCGGCACTATATAAGTGAGACTATTTTCTTATTTACCAAAAGTTTGTAGTACCCTTTTAAAGGGCTGATTAAGATCCTGTTGTTATGATGAAACATTGATATTGTTTTAGGTACCAAAACCAGTAATCTAATAGTGGTCCTTTGAGGGGGAAAAAAAACCAAAATGTAGCACAGAGGTTTTTTCTTTTAAGATTAGGCTTAAGAAAGATCTGCAAGGAATCAGTTTGGGATGTTTCTTTGTTGGGCAAGTGGTGTTAAAAATGTGGACTTTAAAGGTGTTGGAAGACCATTAAGAGATGTAAAACAGACAAAAGTATTTATTTATTTTTGGCAGGGTGTCTTTAGAAGATCTTTATAATGGCAAAACTACCAAACTACAGCTCAGCAAGAATGTCCTCTGTAGTGCCTGCAATGGGTAAGTCATTGTTTTTTGTTTGTTTTTTTTTGTTTTTTGGTCACATTAGCACAACACTGTGGTCATATTTAAAATGGCTTCCTATTACCCAAGTCAGTGTCACTGGTTGGCTGAATGTAAACTGCCAAATCATGTCCAACCAGGATCTATGTGGATGCTGTGTGAATGATGGACTGCTATCTTCTCTGTCCCACTTTACACATCTATTTCATGCATCTCTCTCTCTCTCTCTCGCTCAATCTCTCAGTCAAGGTGGTAAGACAGGGGCAGTGCAGAAGTGTGCCACATGCAGAGGGAGGGGCATGCGAATCATGATTAGACAGCTGGCTCCTGGCATGGTCCAACAAATGCAAACAGTGTGTAGTGACTGCAGTGGAGAGGGTGAGTGTGATGGGAAAGATGTACTGTTGCTGCAGCAATGGCTGCAACACCCAAAAAAAGCTTAAAGCTGTTCAGATGCTGCAAAGGTGCTGGCTTACGGAAACCCAATTTATGCTCTGAATAATGATGAATCTAAAAGCCAGAATATGATGCAAGATCCTGAACTGCTGATTTTGTCAATGTGCCATTCTCTAATTCAAGTTGGTTTAAGGCTGGGGTGTTTAAGGAGCTTTACTACCTGTGTACAGGAGAGGTGATCAGTGAGAGGGACCGCTGCAAACAGTGTGAGGGCCGCAAGGTGTGTAAGGAAATGAAGGTTTTGGAAGTTCATGTGGATAAGGGAATGAAACATGGCCAGAAGATCACATTCAGTGGAGAAGCAGACCAGTCTCCTAACACTGAGCCTGGAGATATTATATTGGTGCTTCAGGAGAAAGAACATGAGGTAAAGCCTTATACACACTCAGTTAGTGAATCCATTGTTTGTGTTCTTACACTGTAGGTGAAGTGGATACAGCTTTAAAGAGAATATAATGAGAGTGGTGTGTTTTGTGTGTGTGTGAGTAGGAGTTCCGACGTGACGGTAATGATCTACACATGAGCCAGACAATTGGCCTGGTGGAGGCACTTTGTGGATTTCAACTCACCCTCACGCACCTTGATGGCAGACATCTCCTTATTAAGTACCCTGCTGGCAAAGTGATTGAGCCAGGTGTGTAAATATTTACATTTATTTCTCAGCCACGAGTGTGTTTTGGATTTATGATATGATTAACATGAAATGACAAATAAATGCAGTCAAACAAACACTAAAAACAAGTTATTAAAAATGAACAATACCACATGCCATAACACAGTGAGGAATGTCCAGATAAATGCATTGATATGCAGGGGGGGGCAACAAGCAAGTTTTTCGGTAAAGCATGAATTTTTAGCATAAACTGAGTGAACTACAGAAATATTTTTATTTGCAACTTTTTTTTTTAATGACAATGTGCATCTTATCAAGTCTACCGTAGAGTTGTATGATTACATGTTGCAGTATCCGTGTCATGAATTGCATTGTTTAATTACTTGCTATTAATTTACTGCTAAACCAGGTGGAAATGTATTACAAAAAGTGAGTGTTATAGCATTGAATATGAATATTAATATACTGTTTCAGGATCTATTAGAGTTGTCCGTGGTGAGGGAATGCCCCAGTACAGAAATCCGTTTGAGAAAGGGGATCTCTACATCAAGTTCGATGTGCGGTTTCCTGATAATGGCTGGATCAGCACAGAGAAATTAACGGTAACTTTCACCTGGATTACAACTCGGTGTGAATTAATGTACTCCTTTGCAGTAGCATTTCATTGTTCTAATTCACATTTTACCTCTTGCTAGTTACATATGGATCTTTTTGTTGCCTTATAGATTGGGTTTTTTTTTTTTTTTTTTTTTTTTTCCTTTAGACATTAGCTGTTCTTGACATCTATGAGTATTTTAGGGCTTTTGGGACAATAAGTTGTCCGACATTAATTTATTTTCACAAATTAATACATTTTAAAGTGTTTAAAAGCTACAAGGTTTTCATGAATCTGTGTAGATACTTAAAGGTGTGTGTGTGTGTCTTTATTTTGTAGGAGTTGGAAGATTTGTTACCTTCACGTGCAGAGGCTCCTGTAATCTCTGCTGATGAAGAAGAGGTTGACCTGCAGGAGTTTGATATGAGTCAGGGGACATCTGGAGGTCAACGACGTGAGGCCTATAATGACAGCTCAGATGAGGAAGGTGGTTCACATGGGCCGGGGGTGCAGTGCGCCCACCAGTAAAGTTCCTCTTCACTGTTTCTCCTTGGAAATTCAATTCCATTTCAGTTGGACAAACTCTAAATCCCCCAAATCATTGATCATGCAGTGTAGTGAACATGACCCATTCACATCTGCTAAGACTGGAAGTTAAAATAGAAACACAATGTTGCAGGCAGCACACATCCATTTGTTTTAAATTGATGAGAGGGGGGAAAAAAAGTAGAGGAAAAAAATTTTATTTCATTACGAGTTGCATTGTCATTGTAGACTTTTACATACTGTATACATGCTCACTTGAATAATTAAACTTGAAATTGGGGAGAACTGACTGTGTATAGGATTTAAGTTATGATTGCCATACACACACATGCGCACATGCACACACGCACACATACAGTTTTGTGAAGAAGAGACTGCATTGTGTTGAATGGAGACTGAGACAGTGATGTTACTGTTATGGAAATGTCTTGAACTTCAATAAAATGTTTAAACGTGTCGAATGCATGCTTGTCACTCATTCTGATGCACTTCATTTTTAATCAAAATCAAACGGATGTCATTTGTTTGTGCAACTTTAATAAGAAAGCATTTTGTAGTTTATACTGTAGTGATTTTTAAGGAGTTCGTAAGCTTTCAATTTTCTACATAAATTCCAGATTTTAATACCTAAAAGTAGAAAAAGATTCAAATAGTTCCTTTAGGATAATTTACATTTGCAGCATTTAGCAGACACTCAGCCAGAGTGACTTCCAAGTCCTAATTGCAGGGACAGTCCCCCTGGAGCATTAAGGGTCTTGTTTAGGGACCCAGTGGTGGTAGTGCTAGAGGTGGGATTTGAACCTGGGACCTCTTGAGCCATAGGTTCATAGGCAAGTTTCCTACCACTAGACCACCACCACCCATATAATTACATGCTTATATAATTAATAAGGCAAACGTATATAAACCATGTGCTTTTCAAGTGATTCCCAGACTAGTAGGTTGCCCTAAGGAACCCTTGAGCAAGGTACCGTCCCCATCACTGCTCCCCATGTGCTTCAAATAGCTGCTCCCTGTTGCACGTGTGTATGGGTGAAAAGCAGAGACTGCATTTGGTTGTGGTTCACTGTGTGCTGTGCCGTGTTTCATAATGAAAAACAAAAAGTTGTGTAAAATAGTGCAGCCACTAAATGTTTCCAGTAACTTGATCAGTTCTGAACGTTATGTGGGAGGAATATAAGTCTTACCCTTTGCACAGAACACTTCTATGGAATGTGTGAGGGTTTCCTCACGAGAGACGCTGTTACAACAGGTCCTTCCACCATGTTTCTGTTCCGTGAAGGTCATTAACCTATTGTTAACCATTCAACCTGCATGCTTAGGGTCATTATCTTGCTGCATGACCTGCTATCTCTTAAATTAATTTCACAAAGATGTCTTGATTATCTTTTAGTTTTTCATTTTTTCATTTGTCCTGCTCTCTTTTTTATTATTTAGTGCTTTGTGACTTTTGTCTGTGTAAAGCACTTTATAAATCTCACAGATGGGAAAAGGTTCTTATGCTGAAATGCAGTATTTTCCATACTCCCAACACAACTCTTCCACAAACCGTTCTTCCAGAAGTTTTCAGGCTTCTCCATGTGATCTTTAGCCAAGAGTAGAAGAGCAGTGATGTCCTGTTTAGAAAACAATGGCTGTAAATGACAATGCTCTGTTGATCTCATATGGGCATGTTTTAGGGCTAGAGTCCTTCTTCAGCATTTGCCATGTGCTGAGCTGTAGGTGCAAGCAGCTCCTTAAATCCAGCAGTGTTCCTGCAGACATAATCATTTATGTTTTTTTATTTAGCACATATTTTTATCGAGCTGCAGAAATGTTTAAACCCAGACTAACTATGGCAATCGTCTGTGGTATTACCTTTCTCTCCTCGACTGCAGGACGTAAGAGCGTTCTCTCCGCAGTTGCTGTAGTTTTTCTCGGACCAAATTCTTCTGATGTTGCTCATCTTCCTAACACACACACACACACACACAGAAATTGCCTAATTAGTCAGAATGTCACTTTGTCTCAAGAAGTCTGTAAAAGATTTCTCAGCTCATTGTTTGCTGAATTGTCTTTTTTTCCTGGCCAACCTTTGTCCAGCGGGTTTCCCATAATGGCTCTCAAACCACAAGTTTGCTTAGGGACAGGTTTGGTATTAGACACAGGGCTGCCGTCAAGTCAAGTCACGTCAAGTCAAGTAGGAATTTACACAGTACATAGTGAAACGAAATAACAACCCTCCAGGACCCTGGTGCTACACACAAGACAGCATCAGACACAACATCAAACACAAGACGACATGAGACACAAGACAAGGCAACAAGTGCAGACAACAGACAGCAGAACAGACAGTACTTTCATCCGTCAGAGGACTGCAGTGTTATGGAACAAAGCAGCCCAGGTTTTGGGCAGTGTACCAAGTGTAGCGGAGCAGCGTTTTGAGTAAAGTGCAGAATGCAAGAAGAAAAATAGATAAGACATTAGACATTAGCCGTTTAAAAGTCTGATGGCCATGGGGAAGAAGCTTCCCCCCAAATTTCCCATCCTGGTAGTGGAGGTCCGTATGCTGCGGAACCTTTTCCAGGATGGCAGGAGGGAGAAGAGACGTTTGAAGTTTGTTGCAAATATTACCCAAATCTTATCTGTATTATTTATGAAAAGTATTCATTTCTGTTCACGGTTGACCTAGCCTTAACAGGAGCCAGGTGAAATAATGTTATAGTAATAAAGGGCTGTGATATAGGACAATTCTTGGCTGATCAGGTGATTCTATCGTACCAAACTCTTTTGTAAATAAAAAAATAGCACATTGTCCACTTGCCATCATGAAACATCTCTAAAACTTCAACTCAAACTGCATTCAGGTCTTTTAAAGTGGTTCAGACTTGTGAAGTGAAAGTGACGACCCTTGTCATTGCGAGGTCACAGCACTGCACACCATGAACCACAACGAAATTGGACCTCTGCTTTTAACCCATGCACACAAACACCGTGCAGCTATTGAAAGCGCCCGGGGAGCAGTGACGGGGATGGTACCTTGCTCAGGGGTACCTCAGGGCAACCTACTTGTGAGGGAATCGAACCCACAATCTTCCGATGGAGGGCCAACTCCCTAACCACTAGGCCACCGCTGCCCACATGAAGTGCATGAAGTTTAGGACTATAACCTCTACTTATACAGTATGATTAGGACACAGTATGAACCAAAATTTCACAGCACATATATATATATATATATATATATATATATATATATATATAAGTGTGTGTGTGTGGTGTATACCTGCTGTACGGTGCTGGTCAGGTGTTTGAAGGTGTCCTCCTGGGTCAGTCCCAGCAGGTCCTCATCTGACTTCCTGTTCTGGATGATTGCCAGCCGCTCTTGGACCTATGTACAGCCAAGAATGTGGATTAACAGCAGCCAATCACAGAGTGAGACCTCCCGATCATCCCAATACTGAGGAGCTCATTCTAGAGTCTAGACCTAGAAGTTTAAATCCCACTAGTACAATGGAAATGAAGTTGAAGACCCAAGAAGTACAAGAATAATCAAATCCCAAGTCCAGTGAATGGACCCTTCATTAAAGTAGATCAGGCGTGCATGCACTGGTGTGCAGTGAGAAATCTATCTTTAACTGTATTCTTGTGATATATCAAGAATTATGTTTTATTTTATGTTTATACTTATTATAGTTGTATAGCCATAGATATAGTTATACCATATAACTATAATATAGTTTAGTTTATTCTAGTTTACCAGCACATTCATCTTACTGCCAAGATAAATATATCTAATATTTAAATATTTAATATTTAATATATTTTGGATTTGTGACTCATCTAAAAACAAAAGCATCATGTGCAAGGTAATAACCACAAATCAGAGAGATGTTCAGTGTTATAAAGTTCATTTATATAGTTAATATTATTTGTTATCATCATAATTTAACATTATTATGTATATACACTGTGTACACAATTATTATAAATTATTGTTAGTGAGTATTTTGACCATATCATCATTTTTATGCATATATTCCAACTCCTAGCTGTATAAACCTGAATGCTATTTGGATTTAAGCAGATCACGTGACGTGTATCTGTGTAATGAGGGAGGGTGTGGCTGAAGGAGATCAACACCCTAAGTCAAGTTGTGCAGAATTAGTAAGCAACTTCTTTTGCTCAGACAAAATGACCAAAAAAGAGAGATAACTGAGTCTTTCAGAGGGATGCAGCACTCTTGAAATTACTTGAGAAGAATAAAAAATGAAGCTACCAGGAACCAATGATCCTCTGGTCCTGTCTTATTCCAGAACCGAACATACCTGGAGTGTCCAGAAGCACAAGGTGTTCAGTGCTCAGAGACATGGCCAAGGTAAGGGAGGCTGAAACCCGACCACCACTCAACAAGACACATCAAGACTGGGCCAAGAAATATCTCAAGACACATTTTTCAAAGGTTTAATGGACTGATGAGATGAGAGAGACTCTTGATGGACCAGATGGATGGGCCCGTGGCTGGATCAGTGATGGGCACAGAGCTTCACTTCCACTCAGACGCCAGTAAGGTGGAGGTGGGGTACTGGTAGGGGCTGGTGTTATTAAAGATGAGCTAGCTGGACCTTTTCAGGTTGAAGATGGATTCAAAATCAACTGCCAGTTTTTAGAAGACACTTTCTTGAAGCAGTGGTGCAGGAAAAAGTCTGCATAAATTTTGAGGTGTTTGTTTATTATTCTAATAATTTTGCACACAAATGTATCCCCTGTGAATGTTCACACTCACATTTCCTTTGTAAAATTCATGTTTCAGGGTTTTAAATATTTTGGATTGACTGATAGAGCTGTATTTCTTCCATATTAAAATTAATCCTCAAAATACTCCCTTGACTAATAATTGTGCACACAGTGTAAATGTAGGGAAAAGGCCCCAAACCTTTGTTGAGCATAGTATATCCTGTGTACGTGTGTGTGTGTGATCATGTTTATGTTCTCACTCTGAGGAGCTGTCTGTCTCTGTCTCGTTGCCAGCGTCTCTCTGCTTTCCTCTGGATGTGGACGAGACTACGCATGGTGGCCTCACGCTGTAGCTGCTGCTGCTCCAACACATTCACACACACTTCTTCACACTTTTCTTCACCCTGATGTACCAGCTGATTTTCCATCCGCTCACACGCTGCTTGTGTTTCTACTGACTCAGAGATGTGTGCTTGAGCAGCAGCGTGTGTGTCCTCTGAGTCTGAAGCTGTTGGCTGTTGGGTCTCTGGCTGTCGATCTGTCATATTGTCTTCACATTCAGCAGCCTGATGTAAAAAAAAGTTACATTTTAAAAGACCCACTTCACAACATCCTTTTCTTTATTTAAATGAGATTTGCCTTTTCTGCTTTGAATAATTCTCTTGATGGTAACTTGCTCCATTTGTATATATATATATATATATATAATATATATATATATATATATATATATATATATATATATATATATATATATAACATATATATATATATATATATATACACTTTAAATTATGCATGGGGGCAAATTTTGCCTAAATTCATAAGTCTTCTAGGAAGGCACCATAGGTTCCAGACAGTTTTTAAGGAGAAACAATTTTGCTCTTGAACAAATGGCGTATGAAGTTATCAACAATTATCCAAAAGCACATACTTTATATATGTATATTTATATATTGGTATAGTATAGAGTATATAGAATATATAGAAATGAATGCCATCTGAATTAAAGCAGTTCTGCAAAGTGGAGCTGACTCTGACCCCACCTTGGGTTAATATCAAACTCGTGAAGGTACACAGGACTAGATAAATTAATAACTGTACATGTTTTTATATTACTAATTACTGATTAGAACATCTAAATAGTCCTTAGTAACAGAGTGAGATGTGAAGTGAGGAAAGGAAATGGAAATATTTTAACCATGCTGTAGGTGGAGTCGTCCTGTCCAGCCTTCACTACCGCGTGTTCTTCTGCTGTTCCAGGCACAGGATGTTCTGTGTGTGCCATTTCATGTGGCTGGATTAAAAGGGATCCAATGTGCTCAAGGTGTGTGTGGCTGTGCACTTCCTTATAGGTTAGTGGGTCTGTGGACTTGTGTGCTTATTTGAGTTTGTGAATCTGTAGATTTCTCTGCTGACTTATCTTCTGTTAGAGCTACAGTCATTTCCTGAAGGCAAGATACACAATTACAATGCTATTTATGTATTTTTACACACAGATGTGTGGTGGGGTAACACTATATTATTAGTGATGTAAAATGCTTGAAGTGCAAGTTATCTTTTATCATATGTATATACACATATACATTTTTTGCAGTTTCATAATATTTCAGAGCTTTCAGGAAAAAAAATTATATATATGTATAGGTTTTTTTTCTGAAAGCTCTGAAATATTATGAAATACAAAATATCTTTAATGTCTTTGTCACAATACCGACAATTTGTCCTTATGTTTAATGTAAGTATGTACCTTGTCTTTGCTCACATCATCAGCTGGTTTGCTCCATGCCAGTGTGATCAGTGAACCCTGTTTCTCTACAGAAATGTCCACCTCCTTAACTTCTGCTCCTTCACTGAGTCCCTGCGCTCTCCCTCCCCATCCTCCTGCTTCCTCCTCCTCCTTTCCTATCTCTCTCCTCTCCCCTGCTCCATCTAACCCCCACTGTGATCCTTCCCTTTTTTGTTCTTCCCCTCCCTCCCTCCTTCCTGTGCCCTCTTCATCTATCTGGTCTCTAGCACCCAGGATCTCTAGATATGGAGCATCCTCAGGCATAAAGACAACACCACATCCTGTAGACACAGAACACACAGCAAATACATGGTTAGAGCGTCATCAGGGAATCATGTCAATAACATATGGAATCAGAATAACATTATGCCTTCAACTGCATGCAATTGTTAATATTCAAATGTTGTGCTCAGTAATTACTATGAATCGTGAAAATGTTGAAATATGAGGGAATTTAATAGTTTTTTTGCATCATGATCCCAAATGATCACAAAAAATAGTTTGGTGATAGGAAATGCCATCTGAATAGACATATGAGGAGGTGTGATTCCTGAGATTCCCTCACAGAAAGATACTACATGCAATGGCTATAAATACAGTACATGACACTGAGGAAACCAACTTCAGCCTCTCTCTCAGTGTCAGCAAAACTAAAGATGCTGGTTATTGACTTTCTTAGTGATAATCTGAGCCAAAAGCTTCAGGTCTCTGGGGAGTCACTCTAACTAATAATCTCAGTTGGACAGAGCACAAAATACACAAAAAAGGTACCCTGTTGTAGGACTTTTCTCTTTTTTGGTCTACTGATAAACAACTCCAGGCAATTTCTCAGCATAATATAGGATGCCTTATAAAAGGTTTTTTTATCCCTACTGATGCTTTCTTGGAGTTTAAGGGGTGAAATTAAATGTTGACTAGTAATCTAATAGTGATCAGGGATTTGTCTGGGTGGAGTATTCTGCAGATTACTAAAGCACTGGAATGTTTGGGATTTACCACGCAGACTGCTTGTGTCTCACTCTCTGCTTGGTCATTCTGCCCCTGCTCAGTCCTGTCACCATCCTGCCAGCAGCACAAAAACACTGTTCACCATCCTTTGCTAGCGCCAAACATGACATCAAAACCAGACAACGTTTTTCAGGCAGGCAAAAGTTGTGATTATGGGAACATAAGAATTTTGTTTTATAAATGGAAAGATGTATTGAGTTGTCTTAAACAAGAGTAAAAATAATTTCTGTTGGTTTAAAAATGCTTTTATGTTCTTTCCTCTGGAGGTGGGTGGCTGTAGAAGCTCATAGAGGTTGGGCAACTTTGGAAACTGAAGCTCAGTCTCATATTTGTGTAGCAAAGCTGTAATACTTTGGGTACTCTGGTGATGGAAAAATCCCATGCTCACATTTGCTTATCTGTGTATGTATATGTACAAATATATATATATATATATATATATATATATATATATATATATATATATATATATATATATATATATATATATATATATACATACATACATACATACATTACCATGCTTTGAAGAGAATGTATAAGAGACCAGGCTTCAACTTCATGTGCCAATGTGAGCTGAGTGAGTAGCTGAATGGCACAGTCAGACCAGGATTCTTCCAGAGAGGCTTTAATCTTTCTCAAACTGAACACACAGCACTGTCTCAGTGAGGCAGCACTTATCTCAGCAGCCTCTGAAACACACCCAAGTGAAAGCTAGCCCATGATCTACAGAGAGTTTGAATGTGCAATATTTTCTGCAAATATATTTTAGAGCACGTTCATGTTTAACATGAAAAACATAAAGTATGTTTTATACCTTTTGCAAGGCCATGTGTTATTCTCTCCATTATAAATTTAGGAAATAAACAGAAATTACATTTCAGAATTTTTTTTTGTTTACTTATTTTTAGAAATGTTTCAGAAAAATCACAGAAAATTTGACCAGATTTGCAAAAACCTTGCAACTGTTTAATAATAATAATAATAATAATTATTATTATTATTGTTTGCATAGGGTTTTGCATTGATTCATGATTCAGCTGTGTGAGAAATGCAGATTTACTGTTAGCAGGTGGCAGTGTGTGGTACTGCAGCTCATTCAAAGAGAGTGTGTGTAGAGTCTCCAGGAGGCTCAGTCTCTCCTGCTCCTGACAAAGGACCAAATACTGCAGGACAGCCTGTTGGGTAGATGCATGCATGAGACTGAATAACAGAATGATGGTTTGTGATTGGAGCTTTTAATACTGAGCAGGAATGGAATATGTAATTAGTGTGTTTTATGTGACTATATGAAAACCTGTTGTGTACAGCCTGCTGCTCTCAAGTCCTGTTGGAATCTTTTGATGGGACTTTGTTTTTCCTGAAGCCAAAATGTAACTAGTTCTTGACTCACTGATCCTCTAGTATATGGCCTAGAAAAGGGGAAAATGAGATAGTTTAGGCAAGCATGAATGTTTTTAACAAGTTGGATAAAATAACAGAATGACAGAAACTCTCAATACACAGTATATATAATATAATAATATTGCAGTTTTATTACTTTAGCAACAACATATACAAAGTAATGTATGGCATTGTATTTTTTGTATTTGTTTATGCATGAGCGTCTGTCTCAGTCACTTGCCATTTGTCCCAGTGTTGTCTGGAGGCCAACAGCGCTATATGAGAGTGAGACTCTCTCTCTGCCCTCCTTACAGCAATACAAAGACTCAGATAGATCTCCTTCAGAACCGCCCCCTCTCTTCTGGAGTAAGAAACAAACATAGATCAGAAATGAATCTTCCTCTAAACTACTTGTAAATAACCCTTTAAAGCACTCATAGATAGGCCTATATTTAAAATCCTTACATTCATTATTACATACAAGTTTACAGAATAACTTGTAGTAGCTACTGAATAAGTCCATAGCGGAATACTTGCATAATAAATCTGCAGCTGAAGGGTTAACCAAGAGGAAAACAATATTACTAACTTTGAAATTCAGTATAAAATTTTTAAAAAGTGGTCAAGCCTGAACCAGAATCAATAAATGACATCAATGTTTATGTTAGTAAAACATTTGTTACTTAAATTATTTAGCAAGTAATTACTGAATAATAAATCTTAAAATGAAAAGAATAAGGCTGCAATTTAAAGGGTTAAATGACCATGTGGGCATGATGGGTAAGTGACCTGCTGAGCATCACAGTGAGAGAATCTCTTTCCTCTTGGTGGTGAGACTCCAACTCTGAGAGCATGACTGCAGCTGACCAAGCTTGTTCCCTTGGTTTGGATGACCACGCCTGATCCCTAGGTTTAATGGCCTCTTCACAGGCCTGTAAAACCACCTGACCACCACTTCTGCCAAGGAGATTAACAATAAGAGCTTAGCACTTGATTTAACATTATCTTTAGTATTACACTTACCGACCACTTTATTACAAACCTCAAATGTGCAGCTTCACTGTGTAGGTGTACAGTTAAAGATGTAAAAATGTAAAGGTGTAGTTTGCAGCAGCCATCCTGCCATCCTTCATCAATGATTGGTTTCTGACTACAGAGGTTTTGCTGACTGGGAACTTTGGATCCCTCTTGAGGTAAAGGAAACCTGCAGTTGCTCAGACATTTGTCTGGGTTTATTAGTGCTGCCTTTGGTGACTAGAAATGCCCTCTTGAATTTTGGTAGGCTGGGCACTTCTGGGAGAATTTACCCCCACTCCAATTTATCCACCTATGAGTCTCACAATCTTAAAAATGGCTTTCTAACTCTTTCAAGACCAGAAATTTATTGTTATATGCAATATTTTTTTCTGCATTTCTTTAAATTGCATTATTGCCTGTTGATAGATCATAGCCTGGTCTGTACACCTGGAAAAATTCTGTTAAACGGAAGAGCTGACAGTAATCATATCTGAGGGTTTCTAATTGAATTGATCTTAAGCTATAATTGATTGATATTTGGCTAATTGTGGTTGGTTGGTTAATGGTTGGTACTTTTTACCTTTTCACACAGGCCCAGTGTGATCATTTAAAACCAAATTCCTGTGTTTAGTTCATTTTCTTTTGTCTTGTATTAAATTTAGCTTAAAAATTCATAAAATAAAAAACATTCTTTGCACAGTAAATTGTCTTAACATCTTAATGTGTCTTATGTTGTGTCTGATGTCATCTTATGTGTAGCACCAGGGTCCTGGAGGAACGTTATTTCATTTCACTATGTACTGTGTATATGGTTGAAATGAAAATAAAAACCTACTTGACATGACTTGACTTAACTAATGACAACAGATGGACATAATAAAGTACTCAGTGAGTGAGGGTGAGATTATTCTCACCCTAGCAGTATGCTCGTGTTTTTTATGTGTACCTGTAACAGCATAGTGCACCCGGCAGTTCACACACACTGAGCAAATCCATTTTTTTGAAGGCCTGCTCTGCTGCCTCTCTCAGCTCACTTATAACGTCTGTTTGCTCCTTTGATGCCAGTGACTCCCACCATGCAACCCCTGATATAGATCACAAAGAGACTCAGATCAGACTTGCATTAAGGCTTACAAGTGCTATTACCTGTTATAAAATGTGGCAATGACACATTTTATATGATCAGGTCTTACCGACCTGTTTCATTAGAATATATTTTCACTAATTTTTATATCTAAATCTGTAGGTTTGCGAGGCTTACAGCAAAGTTAAGCCTTTCAAAATATTCAAATATTCAATTCTGAGTGTGTAAAGATACCACCACCCCCACCCACCATACTCATCCTGCAGCATCTCTCTGTAAATTTGCTCCCTGATGATATCATATTTGTACTGTAGTAGTACAAGAACATCAGAAGCAGTGGGACTTGTCCAACCTAGTCGTCTTGTAGAAGTATGTCGGTGAGACAGAGAGGGAAGGACACTCTGTACACCATCAAGATTAAGCCTGGACACAGATAGCTTGGTGAGAAGCTTACACCTCCTCTTAAAGCAATCACATGCACAAACATGAAGAAGGTGTACGGGTGTTTGTGTGTGGGTACTTGTGTGTGTGCAAGACCTCATGTAAAGTCTCTTGGACTTGCTCAACAGATTCATCAGACTCCCATGCTTTATGTTCTGCTTCTGAGAAAAAACACACACACATAAAATGTTCATCTTGAATGTATATCAGTAGGCTGTGAGTAAACAACTGGATCCCAAATAATATCTGCTCCCTAACATCTGATCCCTGGCTTAACTGAGGTTTCAAGTACAACGGGCTACATGTAAAGTTAGTTTTTGTTAAAATGTCCTACGTGGATGCGAGGAAGGGAAGTAGTTATAGTTGTCCATTTTCTTAAATGAAAATGAATGACCTAATAATAAAAGGCACACTCACAATAGAAGTAAGCTGGTAACCTGCCCAATGGTTGATACTATAATGACTTCTAAAGAGGTCACAGCTCATAAAACAACTACTCAGCATGCTCCATTGCCCTCATTTAAATTCAGCAAATAGTATAATGCAGTTTATTGCAAATACCATTCAGGTTCCTTTAGACGTGGTCCAACTCTCAAACTTTAGTTATGTCATAACCTTATTGAAATCTGTGTGTACTAATGGTGACTCACACTATGCTGTCTGGAGGCAGGCTTTTGGAGCAGAGCTTCCGACTTCATTTCAGCAGAGGTGCTGATTCTGCCTGACATTAACATCTGCAGTTCCCAATACAGCTACAGAGAGTGATACATTTCATCAGAATCCATTCATCAACCAGATTTATCTTGTTTCACATGGTTGGGATATTTAACATGAATGAAAGCTGATTTAGGGATGAAGGTCTCTCAACAAAAGATGGGAATAAATCTGAAAAGAAAAAAGAGAGATGCACCTTCTCCCTGTTCTCTCGCTCCCTCTCCATCACCAGCAGAACATGCAGAACCATTCTTGCTGAACAGGGCAATCCAGCATTCTGTGCACTAACCTTAACACAAAACACACACGGACACATCTCTCTCTTTCACAGCCAAATGGTCAGATTCATTCAAGAGACTAGTTAAGCAAAGTATAATTCCTCATTTATGATGATTTATGATTAAGAAAACAGAGAAACAACAATTAAACATGACATAAACAAAGAATTAGAAAGAATTAAACTACTTTTGTTTTCTGGTGTCAGATTAAGTGTCCTCTGTCTGAAGCATAGTTATCCCCTCCCTGGTCTTTTCTTCCTTTTTACCCCTCACCTCTTGAGTAATCCTATCTCCTTACTGATTGATACTCATTTATCCTCAGTTCAGTGTAATGTAACATCAAGCCTACATAAGCACATACAGTTGCTCTGGGATAGAAAACACAGGTCTTTGACCTCCAAAAAATTTAAATGGGAATAATGCTTACGACATTAGTCAGCTGTTTAAATGTGACATACCAAAGCCAGTCAGTCAGTCAGTCATTTTCTGGGCCACTTGTCCTAATCAGGGTCGCACGGGGGTGCTGGAGTCCATCCCAGCTCACACAGGGTGAAGGATGGGGACACACCCTGGACAGGTCGCCAGCCTATCGCAGGGAGGAGCGAACTGACGGGGACGGCACCTTGCTCAAGGGTACCTCAGGGCAAACCACCGATAATGGGTTCCAAACCCACAATCCTCCGATCCGGGGCCAACTCCCTAACCACTAGGCCACCGCTGCCCCACATACCAAAGCTATATTTTATTATTTATTTTCTGGGCTCTGAAAGAGTAAATTATTTGGGTGATACTAGCACACTGGAATAAAATGCTTTTATTTTTGCTTCTTACCTCATTTTTAAATTATATTTGAGTTATATTTTTCTAATGAAGCCTTATTTTTCCAATTAATTTCTGCATTACTATTATTATGTTTTTAATACAATATATCAGTGTACCCCTTTTTTGTTAGATACTTTTATACACAAACATGACTGTCCATGGCTAAATATATAACTAGAAATTCATAAATGAAAACAATACATTCACTTTGTATGATTCTGCATTAGAAATTAGCATTCAAAGTTATTTTAAAAATATTTTGAATGTTTTTTAATACTAAAATTGCAAAAGGATGCTATTGATTTGTTACCTTCTAGGCATTAATTTCTAGGCATCTCCAGTAATGGATAATCAGCTGACCCGTAAAGAAAGCAGTGATTAATATAGTTGCGTAGGATATAAAAAGGGGATTACAGACTTTGCACTTTACAGTTTACGTTATAAAGAACTGGAGATGCAGCATTTAATATGCATTCATACTGAAAAAACCACACAGCCAATGCAGGTATAAAAAAAAAATAAAACTCAGGACTCTTTTCTTCCCAGCGTTAATAACACTTCACTCCTCTCACCTGTGTGATGGCTCTCTGTGTGTCATCCGGGTTGGCAGGAACGAGGAACACTTTCTGGTAGAGCACACATACCTTCTCTACATTGACCTCATCATCCTCACACACACCAAGAGATTCACACACCAATTGCACGCAGTCCTCCATCTGTTAACATCCAAAGCATCAGTAGCCAACATGTACTTTGGCGATCACCTATTTAAAAGTGATATTGCTTCATTTTTTTAACGATTGCTGGTAATTCTCAAGGAAGGAAATGTCTCACCTGCTCAATAAGAGTCATCTTGATAAATGATGAATGATCACAACAAAGCAGTGTCTGTTGCTAAGGCAACTATGAGAGTTAGGTTGCATTTGTTAGAGTAGAACTTTCACTGTTCTCTCTGAACACACATGGGCTCAGTACTGTAGCCTTACCTTAAAGCACCTTAACCTCCTGATCCAGTCCAGTTACTCAGTAATAATCTTAATTAATAAAATTCAGTTACTCAGTTATAATCTTAATTATTAAAATTCAGTAGCTTGTATTAAACTTATGTGAAAGTTGAGTAGTTTGAGGGTGAGAGGTCAAAATGAAGGCCCACATTCTTTAAGGTTTAAGGTTTTTAAGGTTTTAAATCTTTAAGGTTTAAAAGAAATTCAATGTATTTGTCCATTCTGAAGGATAATATGTGTGATGTTGACACACTTGTTTTTTTTCGCCTGTGCAACAGAACACAAAGCTAACTGACCTCACTATTAAAACATAAAAATTAAAACCTTTATCATGTAAACTGACATGCACCAAATATTATAAATACTATTAATCATCAAGCCCTAATGCATATGAATAAAACATACTCTCTTTCAAAACAAATAAAAAAAAAATTCAGAAGCCTTAGAACTAAGCCACACCTCTAGCTTCTCTTACACTTTTTTTTTTTAAACTTTAATAATAAAAACCTGAAAAATTGCAAAATGTATAACATTTGTGACTGAAAGTGACGAAATACAATTTTCAATGTAATGTTATGCACAGTAAATCCAGAGCACAGTGATATAAATACAGTGAAGGTTTACAATTAATGGCAGTGCATTAGTGGAAAATGCCCTTACAGTAACAGTGTCCCTTTTAAAACATATAATACAAACATACAAAATGTATATAAAACTTATATAAAACCAGGCAATTTTTGCTCAGTGTTATATGATCACTTAAACAAAATTTAAAATAGTGGTTTCCAACATCCATCAAACCCTATACTTTTTCTTACACTTTAATAGTGTCATTCAGAGAAACAGAAGATGCATTATGATCTTTTTAGAACTTCCCAGCTTAATCATTTGTATAAGAAACAGGGTAAACCTGGTTTGACGCAGTTACCTGTCATGTGACGTAAACATACACTTAAAAATAGTACCATCATAAGAGTCATGAAACATGTTATTTTCTTTTAAGTTGAACAGTGCAGGTGGAACACAATGAGGCTCTGTTTTGCTGTGTATTTCACCTTAACTCCTAATGCAGCATGGGTGGGAATTGAAGTTCTCAGGAGTCGACATGAGAGA
The DNA here is from genome assembly GCA_017165825.1 of Hepsetus odoe. Taxonomy (NCBI): domain Eukaryota; kingdom Metazoa; phylum Chordata; class Actinopteri; order Characiformes; family Hepsetidae; genus Hepsetus; species Hepsetus odoe. Next base: position 19,779,683 of record CM029375.1, on the reverse strand, counting down.
TGGGGTAGATGATTTTGGGACATTTCTCAGGGGCAATGCAGTGAGCATCGTGCTCCACCAGTCCAGCTGGACACTGGCAGCCGGGGACACAAGGCTTAAAGCAGTGCGCTTCAATCACACCCAATGGCACGTCCTTGTTGAAGCAGGTTTTTGGACACGGTGGTCCACATTCATCAAACACGTACCCACGGTCCAAGGGGCAACCGACGGCTAAAGGGTACCGAAAGAAGAAAAGAAGTAAGAGAGCATGAAAAATAAAATAAAATCTCCAATGAAAAATCTAATGATTGGGGACACCATACTTTTAATTTTAATTATGAGTTGGTGATATTACAGGTATACTGAAGCAAACCCACATTTCTTGAGTTTCAAAATGTGCTTTTAAGAATAGTTTGAAAATTCGGTCCATTCTGAAAAACCCTGCAGCATTAGAATTATTCAGAGTGGTGATGGGAATTGCCATCTCTAGTGTTTAATGTCTATAAAGCTGCAAAACCCCAAATTATTATGTGACCAATTTAAAGAATTTGGGACCATATGAAAAATAAAAAAATAAAAAAAATGCAGTAATTCTTGTATTTATTTGATCTTTATTTCTTTCACAATATGAAACCAATACACCTGGTTTGTCTGGTAAACTTAATTTAATTTGTAATCTGGAGTGCATTACATAATTATACAATTCAAGGAATCTGGAATAAATCCAGCATGTAAAGGGCGCAAGCCTAAACTCCTTAGAACTTAGGAGCTCCTAAGATCTCTGCTCCCTTAGATGGCACTGGACCAAGAACCGACAATCATCAACTGCTGATAAAATTACCTGGGCAAGGGATGATTCTGAAATATGAAATAATCCCTTAAATAATTGAATGAAATATCCTGGCTTCATACAGTCAGCAATGAAATAAAAGTAAATGTTAATGACCAATTAGCACATTAATACCTACAATTAATCTAGCATCTTCAATTCACCATGCATGTTCTTAGACCCTGGAACGAAACCAAAGTGTGTGAGTGTGTTTCTCTGAGCGCACACAAAATGGGCACTCAGCCATCCTGACCAGCAAAGGAGATGCTGGGAGATGACACTTTAACAACATAATCAATGTGTGTAAAAAGCCTCAAAAAACATGTGGAGAGTCACTGGTGGTGTGAAATAGCAATGAAATGGCAATATTTCTGTTGGCAGCATGGAGACCCTTGGTTCTTATCACCACTACAGTTAGTAGGGGTGTCTTCTTTCATCCGTGATCCCTCTTTCATCAAACCCATATTTCATCAAACTAATTTCAAAACAAGGTAAGATGTCCCCAATCTTTTGAGAGGTTGTGTTTAAACTACAGTGTGCATGTTTCTGTGTTTCTGAGTTTGTTAGTGGTGTTCCTACCACACAGTGAGGGTGACCTCCAGTTCAGGATGACTCCAGCCTCACGGCACTCAGAAGCATATGCCTCCAGAGCGTCACACAGACACTCGTCTGTGTTGGTGGTGCAGGCACACAGGTCATACACACATGCGGCGAAAAACATCCCGGGTGGGACCACCTTATGGCAATGCTGGAACACTGAAGACTTCAGCACTGAACAGCGGCTATTAGCTTTATTATGGGAATAAAATCCAATCTCCTTACACGGGTTAATGTTCCTCCCATCAGAACAATGACTACTGGACTGGTTTCCACTGCCCACCTGTGAAGGACAGTTTTTTTTGCTTATTTGCTGTGCCTCAAAACATAAAACATAAAAACAAAAACAATACTGAGGCACGCAAAACCACACGTCTTTTTTTTTTATTTTTTTTTTTTTAGCATTTTACCATACAGTAATATTCATGCTCATTTCAAGGGCCTTTACTGATTGAAAGTTTAGTTTAAGCTTGACAAAAAAGACAAAAAAAAGTTTCTGCATACTGAAGAAAGAACCGCATACCAATGAATTTCACAAACAATCCAGTACATCTACGACAGCACTATATTTACAAATTTACTTGAACATGAACTTGAAAGTACCGGCAAAAAAGTTGGATAACTGTTTGAAGGGAGTCGTGTCGCGTGGGATGCTTGGCGACTTTTGTGATTTGTACTCTTTAGGTTGGAGTGATAGAAAACACTGGGTCTTATTAAGCCCAATCATTCAAATGCCACTGAATGTCATTTACCTTACTTGATCTCTTACAACGAAATGGTTTTCTAAACTATATACTATGTAAAATATTTCTTTTTGTTTGTTTTCAGAAATATCACAGATATCTAACAGCAACCTAGACTTCTGGAGTGGTACGTGTTACTGCTTTACCAGTGCTGATGTAGTATAGAACATTTTTTAAAAACAAAACATAAAATGTTGATCTAATTAATTTATTCATTTTTCAATAAAAAGATATTTTTAAAAAATGGTTTACCTTCCAGTCATTTCCAAAAGCTGCCTCAGAGGTGCTGATTTGTAAATTACGTAGCATCATGTCATCCTGAGGATAGTTGTTGAAGTTGCCACACAGGCCGCACATGTTTTTCTTATAGGTTCCTGGGACACTCACTTCAACATGAGAGCGTCCGTTCCACAACACCTGGAAATGCAGCAAAGCCATTCAGCGTTTTTACAGCAGTCATTAGTGATGGTCTTTCCTTTTCACAACCACAATGAAAATGTCACTCACACAACCTAACAATGTACCTTCATGCCAATGTTAGTGTTCAGTAGAATAGTGTTGGTTTTTCGCTCTATGTACACATATGGCTCTTTCAGAAATGGTAGAGAGACAGTTTGATAATCAACCTGCAGAGAAGAAGTACGGAGTAGTAATGAAAGCATGTCTTCAGTTCTACTCTGTCCAAAATGACCAATATTATAATATACAGACATATATTACTAATGTATTATTCTATAATAACTCATATTATTATATATTATTATTTAATATTATCATGAAATAAGTTTCTTATTCAAGAAGTTTAGAAACTTGTCAACTGAAAATGTAAATAATGGATGACAACAAGAAAATAACATTATTTATAGGTATAATAAGAATTTTTTCTTATATGAAAAGGGTAATTTCACTGTAGGATATAAATCACCTTTACAGCCCAATCCTGCAGTAGCTGCACCACAACATCACCAATAAACACAGTGACCTCTTTAGTCCAGGACACACCTTTACGCCCGCGGTCATCATTAGTCACATGAATACTGGACACACATACACACACATTCTTATGCACACATTTTTTCTAAACAGGCCATTTTTTAAAGCAAAATCACAATGAGGCTTTACCAATATTCACTCAAATATTCTGCACATTAGATGTAAACTGTATTAGAAGCAGTTGTTGTTGAAACCAAGATGTTTGGTTGTGAACGTAGAGAATAACTGTTTTATGAATGAGCCTGTTAACTGCATTGTACTGGGAGATTTTAGAGAACATGCAACCTTTATGTACATGGTGTCATTAGTAAAACTGAAATAGACAGAGAGATAAGTATCTTGTTAGACTGTAAAGAAAAACAGCTTTTAGAGAATTGTGGATGGAGCTAAACCTTCATTAAAGTCTTAATGATTAAATCATCCTAGCACACACCTGAAATCACCGCCCTCACAGTCCTGGGCCAGGACGTATGTGCAAGACCCCTGGAAGTTCACCATCTTTCCATCAAAGGTGCGGTAGTGAGGGTCTCCAAACACTATGCAGGTGGCAGGACGGGGGATGCAGTGAGGACAGCACATGCCCGGAATCAGGGATGGGGTTTCATCCTGTATACACATACATGTGCACATGCACAGACACACACACACACATACATGCTCAAGTCTAAACACAAACATATTCTAACACAACCTGAGGATGTGTATATGTTTGACTTACAGAGGCACAAGATACTGCAGGGCATCTCTCAGTTTGGCAGTGCACGTCTCCAGATACACACGTGCAGGATGTGCACTCATCTACTTCCCAGTGTTCATTGGAGTCATATATTTGACCTTCATAGACACACTGCAATCTGGGGTCTGCAACACACACACACACACACACACACACACACACACACACACACACACACACACACACGAAGATAGAAAAACTGATATACAGTCAGGAGTAGAGCTTACAGATTTAAAGGTACTTTTTGATAACAAGCATACACTTAACATTTTACATCTTTTCTTTAGTTTTTTTTACATGCATAGGTGATCTTTATTCATGCATTGTTTTACTTAATCTATCAATGAAAAAAGGCATCAGAAAAATGGGTCAATATTCCATTGTATTGAGTATAGGATTATTTTCTGTCTGTATTTTTGATTTTCTTGCAGTGATACCACATAAAGACTCTCAGGCTTTTAAGCACAGCAGTCCAGCATGATGAAGCTTTAAATCTTAGCTTGGAGCTTTGGGTAAAACCAAGGGCTTTGTGACTATTTTTTTTCCCAAAAAATCCCTTTTGTGACAATTGCCTTTCATTTTTACCCCCCAAATTTTTTTTCCTGATTCATCAATTTTCCAAACTTACTAATCATTCTAGTCCATGTCAATATAAAATGCAAACACTTAACACAACCAAAAATCACACACAAAAGCACAGCTGTACCTTGGCATTCATAACAACACTTTCCTGGGCTTTTGACCTTGACCAGCCCATCTTGGCAAACGAGAGGAGCACATTCCTCAATATTACACTCTATGTACCCCAGCTATAAAACAAACATATGCAAAAATAAATGAGAGAGGGTGCTTAAGGGCAAGTTAGATTCACACTTAATTTAGAATTACAGTGATTTTTTTGAGAGTCCAATAGATTTCATGAACTTATTATACTCTGCAGGCCTATGATGCAACAAAATCAAGATTATACATTTGTTGCTAAGGTTGCTGGGTAATACAGTTGAATAAGATATGATCATGATTAAAAGAGGGCCAAAATCAACAGAATTTAATCCCTTTCAATAGGAGCAGGCAATATAGCAAAAGAATACCAAAATAAACTAAACAATACAAACATTTTATAACATATGTCACGATTGTTTTATCATAATTAATGAATTTATGTCCTATTTATGTCCAGAAACTGTGTCCTTTAGAAGGCCAGGCCCACTGGAACTCACAATATTATAATATTATACAATATACACAATATTATAAGTCTTTGTTTGTGTATAATGGGATTGTGTTTATGTATATATTCTGACAGAATCATATTGTCTCATGTCAGAAGAAGCCCTATGCTCAGATGTGAACAAACAACACCCGTATGCTTTTGCACTCACGTTGCAGGAGCAGGTGATGCATTCGTCTTCACTGTCTGTCCAGCTCTCACCGTTGGTTACCCGTCGGCTGCCTCCCTCCACCACACACACTGAATGACACATATTCATGAACATGTACTATATACATGGAAAACTACAGTAGAGACTACACAGACACTAATGCACACACACTCTACCATCACAGACAGGGCAGCAGGAGTCAGGGGGTGTGTACTGTTCATCTGAGGGGCAACTGAGAGGGTGGCACGCCTGATGGATACACGTCCATGTTAGATCCTAAAAACACACACACACAGGGCACCATTTAATTAATTCCTAGTTGTTGCATAATCAGTTGCTGATGAGTGCGAAGGCTACCTTGCACTGGCAAGTAAAGCATGGGTCATCTGTGGCCAGGACTTCGTTCCCAATCAGTGTTGCTGTGCAATTACTCAGAGGCTCTAAAAATATAAAAAACAAGTACAAACCTGAATTTAAGCATTCTGTTAGACATTCAATGAACATAATTACTTAAATGTATGTATTACATACAATGTATTACTTAATACATAATCCATGACATAACCCAGGCATAGATGCTTTTTCCTTTCCACAAAGCAAGATGATATTTAAAATCTCATCACATAAAAATTATATGCTGTGCTCAAGAATAAAAGTCTCTCTAGAACAGAAAAGTCTATAATGTAGGGTTGTGATAAACATGTATGTGGCACACATAGTAATCTTCTTTGTACACCCCAAGCCCATTCAGATTAGACTGGTACTGACGAGCACAGACTGGGCAGCATGAGTCTGGCCCACTGAACAGGATGTTGTGTTTGGGGCAGTCTACCAGGCTGGGGCACTGCTTTCTGTAGCAACGTAAATGCTGCTGCCCATCAGGCATCACCTGCAAGAAACACACACACACACACACACACACACACACACACACACACACACACACACACACACACACACACACACACACACACACACACACACAAAAGAAAAGACTAAACATTACAAAGAAAAAGCTCTTTAGGAAACTGTTTGCCTTCACATCAATATGCACATCATACACATTAAAGGCTTTCAAACTCATAAATACATCAAACAGAGATAAAAAGGTGTCAACCTCGCAGGTGCAAATCTGACAGGGGTCACTAGAAGGATGAAAGTTTTCTCCTGGTCCATACACACGACCCTCATAGATGCAGTCTGCAAAAACCGTGTAATAAAAAAAAAAAATTGAAGATTAATACAACTCGATCATGATTGGATGGTTAATTAGATTTGACAGATATTTCTGTTATGCTTATCCAGGGAGGTGTAGTCCCAGAGCATCAGCATTGGCAGCTAATACCTGAAAAATGTGGATATTGCCATTGGCCCAGAGTTACTCAGTGCTTCAAGATTCACCGAGCAAAGATGTATGCTGGTGTCAGAGTATTCAGAAACTAGGAAGCCAGTCTCAGGATCACTCCAAATCATATACCCATTTCCATTAATTAAGTTTAATAAATTCCTTTTTTAATGTAATTATTCAATTTCAGGGCAAATTCCAAGCCATACCACAGTCAAGTGTGTATGAGCGTGTGCACACTTGTTCTGACCTGCACAGAGAGGACAGCATTCTCCTGGAACACTGATCTGATTAACACAGGGGGAGAGACACTGGATCTCAGAACAGGTGGTAACTCCATCCACACACATGCAGGACATGCAGGGGCTACTTGAGGCAAACCATGTGCTGCCTTCAGCATGATCAACACCATCATATACACAGCCTGAAACACAAATGGAGAGCATCTACATGATTGATATGCCAAAGATCTATTTATTTGAGAGATTTTTGCATTTTCTGAAGATGATACAACATTACAATAGGTTAAAGCAGCATTTTTTAAAGGATACCACAATAAAAATGTATTTTTTCTTGTTATTTTGAAGTTGAAGTATGCATGGTTTCAAAATGTTTTGCTCATTCCCTTGACTATACAGTCCATATGGAAACTAAGCTGCAAAAACAGCAGGCTTTGAATTCATCATTGTTCTAATGTCACAACTATAATATGTCTATTATATCCTATATTATATAATTTAAAATGTATTAAATAATAATCATAAAAAAATTAAAAGCATTTAGAACCATGTTTGCCAACTTTGGTACCAACAGCTTTAATAATTTTAGTGTTTTCCTGGTTCCCAGCACACCTGAATGATCGTATGGGATGCTGTTGGGATTTCATACCTCTGCATCGTGGGCAGCAAGAATGTGCATCAGTGACCTGGTGTACACAGCTCAAATGTACACACTGAAGACCAGCACAGCTTACCTGACCAGCCTGACAGACACAAATACACACAGAGACACATAGACTGATGTTTTGTTTCTTGGTAGCCTGTGAAAAACACATGGCTTAACAATGATACACCTCAACATGTGAGATATATAACTAACAATAATATCTAAGAGTAAAAATGTGTGTTTGTGTATTTTCATAGGTCTGCGCAGGTGTGTCTTACCTGGCAGGTACACTGGGAGCAGGGTTCACCTGGATAATTCCATCTCTCACCCTCTTGGTACTCTATGCCATACTGCTTACACACTGGGTGGTCAAAAACCACAGCAGAGTTTAACTAGATGTTTATACAAAATCTCTTTGTAATATAAGCCAATTGAACACACACACACACAAACATATATATCTCTAACCTCTGCACTGTGGGCAGCACTGTCCTGGAGAAATAACTGAGTTAAGGCAGGAGACCACAGGGCAAACAACTGGTGTGCATGTCACAGAGCCGGTCACACACACACACCGCTGACAAGGATCAGATTGTGATGTGAAAGTTTGTAAGTGTGTGAACTGTAACCCTTCATACAAACACGAGTCACACACTGGGCAACAATCTGCAGACTGTGCAGGGTGGGTGCACTGCTGAGCACAGGACTTCTTCAGACATGACACAACTTCATTCTGTAAAATCACACACACACACACACACACACACACACACACACACACACACACACACACACACACACACACACAGAAATAAAACAAACATAATAAGTATATATAATACAATCATTTATGAATTCCTACATAATTCAAACATGTTTTCATTGCAAATACATTTGTACATACCTTTGAGAAATTAATTAATTGTTTTATATTTATAGTTGAATTCAAACTCCCATTATCTCACATCAACACTTCACACAATGCCAACATTTATGGACAAAGTAATATGAATAACTTCAGGGGCTCCCCAGTGGTGGAGTCATGTAAGTGCTAACCCACTATCTTATCCTGGAATGGATGTTCTACAATATTATCCAGAGAAATTGCCAAATTGATAACACAGATTGTAAATCTGGTAAGACATTAAACAGGTAATGTACACATATCGACTGTTAAATAGCTTTTATGTCCCACTGAGCACCAAACTAAACATGGCTTTTAACTAGTTTTAACACAGAGAATTAAATATACAGTGGTGCCTTGACTCAGGAGTTTCATTCGTTCCGTGACGGAGCTCGTAACTCAAATTAGTCATATGTCAAATACATTTTCCCCATTGAAATGAACTGAAATGCCATTAACCCATTTGTTACATATTTTAAATAAGAAAAATGTGCTTATAAATAAGGAATATTGTATAAAAACACAATACAATAGAATGTACCGCAGTAAACTGGTTTAATTAAGTGTAATGTACAGCATTTGCCTTGGAGATCAGACGACTTGAAGATGCTGACTAAGATGGAGGAGAAAGGCTGAACTGAATAACTGAATTTTATTCACTGATTTCTGCCTGTTTAGCCATGCTTTCCTCACTTTCATATGCAGGGGTTTTCCAGAAAAACCTGTCCAATGTGGTCTGTTCCATCCTCTCTTTCAGAATGTTTCTGAAATGAGTTAAATTGCACCGTCACACGCCCAGTTGCAACCTTTACTGGGTGTTTCCTTTGAATAAAGTCTGAAAGCTTCTCCCACATTCCTAACATTTCCTTTATCTCACTTGTAGAGATAATCTCCTCCGTGTCACCTATTTCCTGCAAAACCTCCGTGTGCTGCTGTGTCTGTAGCTCCTTTAGCTCCTCCGTTGTCAGTTCAACTCAATGCACATCATCAAGTTATGCAAAATTACTGCAAGCACAAATGCGAGCACAACACTGATGCTTTCACTGCGAGCTAACCGCTTAAAGTTAATGTGTGAGACACGGGATGCTGAGCGGATGTTGCGGTGTTCACTGTGCCAACTAGCGACGGGTATCTGAAGCTGGCTCGTAACCGAATTTCGGCCAACAGGCTCATATCTCGAATAACTTGTTAGTTGGGACACTCGTAAGTCAAGGTACAACTGTATGTTTATTAAATATTCAAACCCAATATTTATGACTTTGATACATTTACAGTTTTGGGCTATTGGAGCTTGTGCTACAGACAAAGATGGTCTTTTTCATACAGATGTATGTGCTACATCCGTCAACAGGAGTAGACCTTTCACAGAAGACTAAATGTTGAGCTATCATCAGTCAGACTGGTTGGTGTTAACTCCTCAACATCACACTGATGTGTCCCATAAATTTACACTAAAAGATTTTTAAACACTTACCAGGCATGTGCAGGACAAGCACGGGTCTGTAGCTGAAGTGAAAGTGGAGCCGCTTTCGTACACTTGTCCGAAATACTCACACACACCTGTACAAACAGGACAGCACTCGCCTGGAGGCCTCACTGGTTTTCTGCACAACACTGCAGGACATGACACTGGTGCACATGACACACCACCATTCTACACCCATACACACACAGACAGAAAAATAAATCTCACAACAAACTATTTTCTATAAAACAAAGGAGACAATGTGCTGGTAAGTGGAATCAGCTGGGGTCATGACCCACTGACAGTCCATTTCAGTCTTGCATCAGTGTTTTAAACAGGTCATGCAACCCTATTGCTGCACCTTTCAGTTTTATAGAAAGCCTATATTCTATATTTATACTAAAAGAGTAACAAATTATAGTAATGAGGAGGATGAGGATGTGTGTACCAGGCAGGTGCAGTGCTTGCAGTGGTCCTGGGGATCAGGAAATCGTTCTCCATTGCCATACTCTCGACCACGGAAACTACAGCCATCACACACTGCACATCCACACAGGTCAGCTGCAGGGTGGGGACACGTCACCTTCGGGCAGGACTTAGAAGTGCACCTCACTTCACCTTTCTGCTCCATTCCCACAAGATTAAACACACACAAACATACCCAGACACACAATATAAACACAAGAAAACGTATTTTCTCATATGCATGTATGGCTTTTGTCCAGTCTAGGGGTATTTTCAGTATTAAATTTCACACAACATTAATGTCTGATGTTTATAACTTATAACTTATAAAAGTTGACAAAATGACAGCAGCACAAATATGGGAAATAGGAACCCATGACTTAAGTTGCCCCCTCTGGCTCTTCCTTTCTTCTTGGAAAGTGACAAATAAATTTTAAATATGCAAAAAATAAAATTTAAGAAAAACATTTTGTCAAAGTCTTTGGACAGTTTTTCGCTATCCTAAAATCCATGTTCACTATTTTGGGCACCAAATGGAGGTTGCTACTGACCAAGGAATATATGTACAGTTCATGAATCATCAAGGCCTTAAAGGGTTAAGCAATACAATGTCTGTGAAAGTATTTCCTTACACTACATCTGCACTCTTCACAGGCTGGGTTACCAGGTGATGGAAACATCTCTCCATCAATATGATTGAAACCCTGGAAGAAACAACCTACACATAAAACTCAGTGTTAGTGGAGCTATCCTTAGGTTGTATGCACCTTTGCTTTCCTATTTGTGCTTCCATGGTGCTCTCTTATATCTCTTCTGTTATGTTTTATATCATTAACATTAATTAACATGATTAATATTAATGTAATTAACATGAAGTACCTCCACAAAGAGGGCAACCACATGGTCCACTGACAGGATGTGGACATGGAGCAGCAGTGCAAACTCTTCGTGCACAAAGCACTGAGCCTGTCTGTAAAACACACACACTTCTGTGTTCGCGTGTACTGAGCTTACGAGAACATTTCAGCATATTTACATTACAGACACAAAAACACACATATCCAGCCTAAAAAGCTCACCCTGCATGTGCACTCTGAGCAGCGATCAGTGCTGTCTGGCATTGTCTGTCCATTAAGCAGCATCACACCATTATAGAAACATCCTAGAAGAAATGATATCAAAATTTGCTTACCCCATTGATCGAGTACACTGCATTTCATCACTCTGTTGCCCGATGCATCTCAAAGAACCTGGTTCACCACTTCACAATTCTGATCATTGAACAAAGGTCTTTAAAATGCCATTTTTTCCAGGCCATGGTACCATGTCAAATGCTAATCTGTGCTAAAAAAAAATCTCAAAGTATTATTTACATAGTATTATACTCTAAAGAGTCCAAATATTTAAATACAGCAAAATATTAAGTAACTATTTTAGGGAAATCACTTAGTATTTCACTGAATATAAATTGTGAAACAATGAAGGGCTCAGGTGTATGTTTTTCTTTATTTCTACTTACTATACTATTTATTATTTTACTATAAGAGTTGTTTTTTACTTTCCACTTAAACATTTTCCTGAAAAGATTTTTATGGAAATCACAGTGTTTAAAAAAAAAAGGTGTTATGCGAGGGACCTCTGGTTGGCATTCATATAACCCACTCTCACACCGACCAGTTAAAAGATGGCTAAATAGCAGAATGTGTTCAGCACAGTGAAATGTCTCTCACCATCACATACAGGGCAGCAGTGTCCAGGCAGAGGTGCTGGGTGAGAGCAGCCAGGGTTATAGCAGGGCTTCTGACTGCAGGTCACATGACCATTCATACACACACAGTGGTTACAGCGGTCTGCAGGGTCGAGAAACTCTTGGCCATTCAAATACTCCACCCCAGCATACCTGCAGCCTGGGGGACAGACATTCAAACACACACACACACACAACACACGCGCACATACACACACTTTTACACACATACACCATTAACTCAAATAGACCGACTCACACCAGCAGAACATAAACTCCAACTGTGAAGAGGAAAGCATACCCTCACAGGTCTGACAGCACTCTCCTTGGATAGGAAAAGGACAGGTGATGATTGGACATCGCCTCCTCTCACATGTCACAGTACCCTCATGACACACACACTTTCCACAGGGGTCCGACACATCTAAAAATTCTGCACCATTAGCATGCTCCACACCACCATACAAACAACCTGCATGACAAAAGACATAAAAAACTTAGTTACATTACAGTTACATTACTGCATTTGTCACAATACAGAGCTGTTAAATCTCATTTTAACATTGCTAATGCATGTATAACAAGCAGAACTGATATCTGTGAGACTGTATGATAATTGTGTGATGATCCAACCCCTGATTTTAGATGTACAGATACTTGTCTTCTGAAAGTACTGGACAGACACCTTTTTTAAATTTCTTAGTGGCTATTACTTAATTCCACCTTTTAAATAAACAGTTATGCTCTGTACACATTTGTGAAAGAATCTACAATATACCTTTTTTGGGCTTTTAATTAAATGTATATCTCTTTGTATGTTTGTTTGGTCTATGTCATTGCTTCAGGTGATTTCAAGTAATAATATTAACCTGATCACACATCTATTAAACACCAAGAGCTGCTACTTATAAACATATAAAAGATGTTCTATGATTAACATCATTATTATTTTCATTACTGTTGATTATTTTCATGATCATCTTTCAAATAAGATGGCCGGGTTGAGATTACACTAAAGTTATAACAATAAAGTGTGTGATAAGCTTTAATTATTCATTAAGTACATTTGATAGTTAAATTTGACAGAACTAAAGCAGCAAATTTTGAAAACAAGACTGGGCAATTCTGAAGGAATATACTGTGTAAATTAGATTTTTCGCTGAAAGGCCATGAACATGGTAAAAAAGCAAGACATTTCATACTCTGAAAGTGTTAAAATTTAGGAAAGTCTTAATGAAGTCATACCATCACATGTGCGGCAGCACTCCTGCAGGATGGGGTGTGTACAAAGAGCGAAAGGGCAGGGCTTACGGTGACAACTCACTGTCCCATCGGTGCAGGTGCATGACTGACAGCTGTCAGTGGGGTGGTAGAAGTGCTGTGAGTGTCTGTAAAACTGTCCTTCAAAATGACAGTCAGCAGGGGGTGCTGTAACACACAATGAAATGCAACGTTTGTCGGCTGTTAATGGCACATTTGTGAAGTATTGCAAGTACTGTTGCTCTTTTCTCACAAATGATCAGTTTCAAGTACAGTTTCTGACCTGGACACTGAGGACAGCACTGTGTTGGTACCATAATGGGGTCACTGCACTGTATAGTAGGACATCTCTTCATCAAACACTGCACATTACCATTCTACAAAAATTAAAAAGAAAATTAAAGACAAAGACCAGACAGGGCCAGGACAGACATTAAAATTCCTCAGCAATTTTGGTCCAAAACCCATGTATTACTTACAATACAGTGGCATTCCCGGCACTTGTCTGTTGGATGAGGAAATTGCATGCCATTTGGATAATCCTTTCCTGCATAACTACAACCTATAGTGTAAAGAGAGACAAAAAGAGTACATTTCTGTAAGTCTGTTTATATGCATGTGTGTGTGTGTGTGTGTGTGTCTCTCTGTGGTACCATTGCAGTTGTTTTGGCAGCAAGTGCCATGTATGGGATAATGGCAGCTGGGTCTGGGACACTGCTGATGGCAGTCCACATAGCCTCCTGTACACACACACTCCTCACAGGGATTCACTGGGCTGGGAAATGTCTCCCCATCGATGAATACACGGTTCTCAAAACCGCAATCTGAAAGCGGATTGAGGAACAAAAACAGCCGATCAAAACATGAGCAAGATCAGAGTGGAAAATATGCATCAGGATGTATGTTTACCAGGACACTGTGGACAGCATTGTCCAGAAGGGGTGTGAGGGTTGGAGCAGGAGACTGATGGGCACTGCACTACAACACACTGCACCGAGCCATCCTACACACACAAACAAACACAGACACACACACACTCACTTTGTCACTTCTGTTCAAGCTGACTGTGCTGAGAGACTGACATAAGCAAATGCCATTTAGGTGCAATTGTGTGTGGCCATTTGGGGTTAAAATTAATTAATTAATTAAGTGTACCTGACAGGTGCACCTCTGACAAGGCTCGTTGGGGTCAGAGAATGTCTGGCCATTTTCATAAATGCGGTGGTTAAATAAACAATGATTACAAGAGGCACAGCACTCTCCTGAAAGAAACAGAGTAACAATTAGAAAGAGATTTGTAATTATTTCTAATGCAAACCCAAAGAATAACAAGAGGCTAAAGGAGATGAAGGGCAGCACTGTGGCACAGTGAGTAGTGCTGTTACTTCACAGAAAAAGGGTTTAGGGTTTAATTCCTGTCTGAGGCAACTTGGGTCTTATTATGTTGAGTGTGCAACAAAATACTGTAATTGCAGATTCATACTTCATTACAATCTTGCCAACTTGTCAGTAAACACTTAAATTATAGGTAAATTTATAATTATAGGTAATTATAGGTAAAACAATCCAGCTCTATAAAGTTTTTAGGCCTTCCCTCCTCATCACCCCTCTGTTCCTCACTCACCATGCTCTTTGTTGGGATGTTGGCAATCTGTGTGAGGACAACTTTTGGCTTGACACACAACTTCCCCCTCCACACAGGAGCAGGTCTCACAGGGAGAATCCTCGGAGTCCCACACAGAGCCTTCCTCATACTCAACACCATCCAACACACAAGCTAAACTCACAAACACACCCATTAACAATCAGGGGTGAAAAAGAAAGCCTAGAGAACAAAATCTGTGACACTAGTTTTGTTGAATAGCTCTGTTTCTGTTATGTTAAGAGTAAAATGTCTTTATTGTGTTTATATATTAGCACCTTTGCAGATGGGGCAGCAGATCTGGGGGTCTCTGATGGGATTTGAGCAATGCACAGGGCGACATCTCTCCTGATGGCATCTTACATTACCTCCCTTCATCACAAACACATTCACATTCACAGTTTGGTGTTTCCAACCAGTTTTCTCCCCAATTTACTAAAGTCCAATTCCACTTGGTTGAAGTTTCTCCGGATACACAATGATACCAAGCTGGCAGGGTCAAGGATATCATATACTTCTATGTCACATGACACCAGCCACCACATCTTTTTAAACTGTTGCAGACACAGTGTCAGAGGATAGCTCAACAGGCCTGTAGGAGATCACTGCCTGTCAATTTAGTTATTTCAGCTTACATTTAGCATTGTGCTGCATGACAAAGATAAACAGGAATTGTTTGGAATAATAAGAGTTTCAGCCACTTCCAGTAAATCGATACTGAATGCTTTTGCTACACCTCAATCTGGATGATTACCTAAAACAGCAGTGCTTCGCATTTTTTGTTCCAGCGTTCCATAATGGTGTGAGAGCTGTTACATTTGTACTTCTGATGTAGGTCTTCTAAAAATGTTTTTATTCCAAGTAATTTTGGAGCGTTTCTTTTGGCCCATTCATTATAAATGTTTCACACAATTTGAAGGGCAGAAACTCTGTTGTGGGTCTAGATTGTACGCATGCAGATGCGTATGTGCCTAACCTCCACAGAGCACCTCAACAGCCACTGATTTTAACTCAAACACACAAAGGCAAATACAGACATGCATGGAAAACTGTGTGCCTAGTGGTAAGTCCAAGCACACACACACACAAACATAAAGATCTGGGCAATCACATCAGGTTTTAAAAAGAACATACTTACTAAACAATGACAGTTCGAGCAGGGGTTCAGTTTGGAGATAAAACTTTGTCCATCTGAATATAACTCAGATTCATAAAAACACTGGTCACACCTATGCACACACACACAATCAGGAGATGTAAAGTGTTGTCTCACTTTCTCTTCAATGCAAGAACACAAGTATAACTCAGTTACCGTGCACAACACTCTCCTTCTCTCTTGACTGGATGTGAGCAAAGCGTGGAAGGGCAAGGGAGGGGCTCACACTGAATATTTCCATTCTGGGACAAAAACAAAAACAAACAAACAAACAAACAAACAAACAAACAAACAAACAAACACACACACACACACACACACACACACACACACACACACACACACACATTATAGAATGTCTTCTGATAATGAAATGCCTGCTTCTTAATCACCTGTGATCTGTGATTGTGTTCAGTCATTTGTGATTGCCTATTACACAGTTCTCTTCTTATTCAGGACATTACAAATAGTTATACTGGATCTGTTCAATGTTTGTGAAATGCTTCTAATGCTTTTTTCTCAGCTACAAAATAGCACGCTTTCTTTATGCTGTGTTTTCCCTTTTTAACAGCAAATGCAGTCTTTCCAGATGAAATCCAAAGCTTTGCGTTCATGTAGATACCAACAGCTGATAATAGTTTAAACAAGCCATTGCAAAGGATACACCTGTGTAACATGAACACATCCCATGTTTCAATACTTTTCTCACTTGAAAAAGTTAGTTACTAAAAGCTTTATTTTTTTCCTTTAAAATCAACAAACACAAAGATGATTCAAGAATAACTGGTCAACTCTTCATGAAATCTGGATGTAATATTAAAAGCAAATAAGCAAATAAGCAAAAATGCAAAAATGTAATTGATTTTTGCAACAAAAAAAAAATGATGCACATGAATAGCTTAAATTCTTTACCATGTATACATACATACATGCAATTGAACTTTGTCAGTTACAGTTTCTTTAATATAGTGTATGTACTGAGCCCTATATGCAAACGCTACAGATGCTAACTCACCACACACACACACTGCACACATCGATCTCCACTGGGAACTTGCTCCCCATTTAAGACATTCACTCCATTTACACCGCAACCTATAAAACACACACACATGTATACATAACAAGCGCATGGGTGCTGTTAAAATCTTGAAACATCTGGATCTAATCAGCGAGGACAAAGTTTCAGCTCAGGTTTTCATTGGTTGGAACTCTTAACAGACTCACCATCACAGACAGGACAGCAGGCTCCTGGGAGAGGAGAGGGAGGGTTTTTGCATGGAAGGTTACACTCCTCTCTGTAACACTGAACAGTCCCCTCCTGCGAAAAATGCAGAGAGTGGGAGACAGAAACAGAGAGTGAAAGAGATCATTTATCCTTATCCCGAAAGTAGTTTATGGGCCAAATACAGTACTGTGCAAAAGTTTTAGGCAGGTGTGAAAAAATGCTGTAAACAAAGAATGCTTTCCAAAATGGAAGTGTTCATCATTTATTTTCATCAATCAACAAAATGCAGTGAATGAACAAAAGAGAAATCTAAATCAAATCTTTGTTTATAGCATTTTTTCACACCTGCCTAAAACTTTTGCACAGTACTGTACATCTGAAGTCTTCGTCTTTGGTTTTGTACTGGAGCAAAGAAGGACTAAGAAATCATGGAAGATTATGGCCACCAATTACCATTGTGTGAAAATGTTCAAATTCATTCATTTTCTGCCGCTCGTCCCAAGCGGGGTCACGGGGGAGTGCTGGAGTCCAACCCAGCTCACACAGGGCAAAGGACGGGGGACACACCCTGGACAGGTCGCCAGCCCATCAGCCCAGCAGGGACGGCACCTTGTTCAAGGGTACCTCAAGGCAACCTATTGGGAAGGGGTTCCAACCCCCGATCCTCCGATCATGTGGCCAACGCCCTAACCACTAGGCCACCGCTGCCCCAATGTTCAAATTTGTGTCTTTTATTGTATATTGTTAATAAGCAAAGTGAAAAAGACTTGCTCAAGTGATTTCTGCTACTGCATGATGTACTATTATTAATATGAGCAGCCTTCTTATTGCCTACACTTTTGTCCAATTTAACCTTTTACTGTTTAAGATTGAACTTTCACATAATTGTAACAATTTAACTGATGACTTATTTAGGGTGACTCAAATTATTAAAAAGTTAAATTAGTTAAATTGATTTGTTAAATCAATTTAGTAGTACTTTAAATTGTAATTTGTTCTTATTAAGGACATGGTCCTTCTAAACTATCACTGTTGCGTTAACCTCTTTAGAGGGCATCATTCATTTTGGTTCATTTGTTTTTTGTTAACAACACTTTTAGAGGGCAGCGGCGATCTAGTAGCAGGACACATGCCTTTGGACCAAGAGGTTATAGGTTCATTACCACCATAACAAACTGAGCAAAACCCTTAACTCCAAGTTGCTTTAAGGAGATTGTCCTTGCACTCAGAAAATGGAAGTCACCCTGCTAAATGTAAAAGAATGTTTGAGCTAAACCTATGCCTGTTATCAGTAAGGTGTTATCAATGGTTTGGAAAAAAGTCAGCCCACCAGCCAGTTTTATCCCAATTATTAATATGACAATTAACCATGAGCTAATATTTTTTGATTGTGACAAGTCAATAAGTTTAATGAATCTGAGACTTAAAAACGTCATACAGCGTGTGTATGATTCTATAAAATAAAATATTTCCTCTCAGACATATTAGTCTTTCCACAATCCTATCTCTTTATATGTTGAAAATTGCATATCAGAAAACAAAATGATGAGCAGCAATTCCAATGTACATGAATAAGACTGTTGTAAACTCACTAAACATGTACAGACACTGCAGGGGTCGTCTGGGTGCTGCCAGTGAGAGCTGTGCTGGTGTCGAATATCCTGTTGGATACAACCTACATGTGATGCAGACATTATATTAATACAAGCAGCAGGAAGGAAACCACAGGGGTAAAACCACCTTATATTAACTACAAAGACAAGCATGCATAAGTGTTTGCTTGCACTCACACACACACTCACTCACACACACACGCATAAACTTACTTCGACACCTGGGACAGCACTCTCCTCCAACAGTTTCTAGGAATGTGCAATTAAGCATGGGACAAGACACAGAGCTGCACACCATATTCCCCTCCTACACATACATTCAAACAGTGAGAATTTCAAAAACAGACTGGGGCAGTTCAGAGAAAGCTGTTTTTTCCATGTCTTTGTTTTTGTTCAGCCAGCTTAGCGATAAAACATGGTTCACTGCCCTAGAACTCACAATGTGTGTGTGGGTGTGGGTGTGGGTGTGGGTGTTCTCTTCTATTCTAGGAAAACTCATTAGAGACACTACTGTCTTTTCTGAATGATCAATCAAGTATGCAATTTCAAACGCATGTACACACCAGACTCATACACTCACTGCCATGGGATTCCACCATGAATCTCTTTATTTGCATGTTGAAGAAAACTATGTGAAAAACATTTCACCAGCTCAACACCACTACACTTAGCTCAGCTGATCTAGGCATTGTTATGTGTGTAACCCAGACAAAGGTAATCCACTTCAAATCTAAGGCCCTGTTTAGCGATCAAACACTTTAATTGTATTTTTAGTTCTTGAGAAATACACGTAAGTAAAAACACTTCAAACATCATGGTTTCAAAACAGTGTTTCTCAATCCTGTTCAGTGTGTGTGCACAGATTACCCATGCCCTATTCCATGTCCTTTCCCTGCTCTATTACAGCTCCGGAAAGCTTGTTAACCCTTTAATAGTAGATTTTTGTGCTTTATTTATATTCAGAATTTTCACAATTCGTTTTAAAATATTTATTTTATGTAAAATATATATAATCTCAAATCTTTCCCTTCAACCAACTTCAATTTCAATGCCATGCAATCAATAATACAATCAATAATAAAACCACATAGAAAGCCAAGAAAACAAGAAAAAAAGAAAAAAAAGGCACTACTAAAGCTAAATCGCATTGCTCGTAGGG